>OU823268.1:13782500-14382500 GCA_917490735.1 Dryobotodes eremita
TACCCTTTTCAATTTCTGTCACTACATATTCACTAAAATAACCTATTGAATGCATACACATATTTTACAATATATAATTCTTACTATCTAACATTGTATTACGTAATAGATCACATAATATGGCTTCTCAAATTAGCATTATTCAGTCACTTTAATTCAGTCTCAGGACCATTTTTGTCACACCTATTCTTATAAGGACTGTTCCTAAGGGCAGGTCCTAAAGAACTGGTCTTAAGGTCGTTTCACAACCGTAATCCAATATGCAACCTTTGACAGACATATGCACGGACCAGGAATAGCAAATTCAATTTTAAGACCATTTACGTGACAGCTATTCCTAGCTTAAGCTAACCTATTGTGCGTGTACGCATACTTTACAAAGTATAGGTAGTACTATATAACTTTGCATTACGTAATAGCTCATTCAATATGACTTGGCAATCTAGCATTGTTTCCATGGAATAGAAAATTCTATCTAGTAAGTAATCTTTAGGGCAATCCCTAAAGGGAAAGGCCCTAAGGGCTGCACCCCAAAAAAAATCCATGGAGTTTCTTGCCCGTTCTTCCGTTCTCTATAGGAACCTACTACTTCCGATTTGGAATGGGTAACTAGCTTCATCTTTCTGACTCCTTGGACAGTTTAAAAGCGTCTGTAAATGGTTTAATTTAAATAAATGCTTTGAGTTTGAGTTTGATTGGTCCTTAAGTAATTTTTCTACCTTGATAATCCAATGTGCAACCTCTGACAGAATTATTCAAAGAACAGGAAAATAAAATTCAATATCAGGACCGTTTTCGTCACAGCTAACCTTAAAGGGCATGGCCCTAAGGGCAACAAGCCCCAAAAAAACTGGTCCTTGCTAGCTTTAGGGTTGTTGAGGCCCTATGACAACCCTATAATGGTCAAATAATGTGCAATCTTTGTCATTTGGTATTGGTAAGTTTTTTGACGCTACCCCTATTAACACTGTACTTTGAAAACATTGTAAAAGCTAATTATTTTTAAAACAGTAACCGTGGAATTTCTTGCCGGCTCTTCTCCATAGGAAACAACCAATTGGAACCGTGCACCTAGCTTCTGACGTTTCATAAGTGCCCATGTAGGTTTATGTGAATAAAATATTTTTATTTGATTTTGACTACTTTACAACCAATTTTGCCTGAGTATATACAAAATGTAGGTATATAAAACTACTTCATCCTACTAATATTATAAATGTGAAAGTTTGTGAGGATGGATGGATGGATGGATGTTTGTTACTCTTTCACGCGGAAACTACTGAACGGTTTTGCATGTAATTTGGAACACAGATAGTTTATAACCTGGATTAACACGTAGGATACTTTTTATCCCGGTAGTACGTTCCCGTGGGATAATTTCCGACCTCCACGCGGGCGAAGCCGCGGGCAAAAGCTAGTAATTATGTAAGACTGTCTTACTGAAATAAGGCCTTTCTATTTAAAGTGGTTCTAAGAACAGAATAACCTCACTCCTATAACCTATTTAGGTACTTGTATACCTATTTAATGTGTAATTAGTAGTCTTCTCATGCCCTTTGAAAATCCTTTAATTGTCTTATAAATTTGTTTGTCACAATAAGTTATCTCCTTTTAACCGATGAAAAAAAGAATAGAATAGAAAAGAATACTCTTTATTATGTACACCATAAAAATTACAGATATAAATGTAGACATTTTACACAGGGCGACACAATGGGCGGTCTTATCGCTAAAAGCGATAAATAACAGACAAAAGAAGAAGAGAAGAAGGAGGTTATAAAGTCGTAGCGTATATATTTTTTTTGTAAGAGAATACAGTTTCAGTCATATAATTTTAGGGTTAACAAAATAATGGAAAAATACAGGGAAAGCTTATAATATTATTAAGACCAGAAAACAAAATGGCTTTTCAATCTATTTAATTATTTTGATACTAGTTTCTGCCCGCGGCTTCACTCGCGTGGATGTCGGAAATTATCCCACGGGAACGTGCTACCGGAACAATAAGTAGCCTATGTCCTTCCCCAGGATGCCATCTATCTCCTTGCCAAATTTTATCGAAATCACTTCAGTGGTTTAGGCGTGAAAGTGTAACATACCGACAGAGTTACTTTCAAATTTATAATATACTAGCTTTTGCCCGTGGCTTCGCTCGCGTTAATTTAGACTTTGACTATCAATTCGGGTTATATAATTCAATCATAATTCGAAAGACACGTGGCGCCATCTATTATCATAAGAACGTTATTCTTGTTTTCCTCATGAACAGTACTCTATGTCCGTTTGTGTACACCTGACAACGTATATGCAAAATTTCAGGATGATCGGTTCGGTGGTTTAGGCGCGAAAAGGTAACAAACAAACTTACTTTCGCATTTATATTATTATTATTATATTATTATGTCATTTATTTATTTACATACTTATTAAATACATTTTTAATTTTTTTATAAAAACATTTAAAAAAAATATATATTAAGGTAGGAAGTTAGGATGTATAAGTATGAACAGCCTATTGCGGACTGCCATTTTAAATTTGTAGTCTTGAGAGCTACGTCGATAGTATTGTTTTTAAAACAAATTATCAATGTCAGATGATGAGACGCCTTTTCAGCAGACCAATTATTTTAATAACTTTACAAATCTGCTTAAAAAATATCCAAGAAAACTGTCATTATTTTCAGCAGTCAATCTGAGTGATTGACATTATAATATCTAGGTGCCAAAATGCTGTCAGCTTCTGGTCTGACCTTGAAAACTAAAATAATGTAAGATACCTAGCGAATTAACATTTACCTGTCTTACCAAGCGGTATCGTGTTACCCAGTAAATAGGCAGTCGCTCTATGTAATATTCTGGTATTCAGCTGCATTTGGTTGGACTGGAAGCTGACGCCAACATAGTTGGGAAAAGGCTGGACAGGAGGAAAATCAAGTTTTTTGTAAAAAATATAATGAGTGTTTCGAAAATATACCTTAAATAAAATTGTCAAATACTTAGTTGTGACGCCGTTTAGGGAAAATTTTATTATTAGCAGAAAATCTATCTTGGACTCTCGTTCAACCTCCGTAAAATATGGGTCACTATGTTTACCATTTATTCGACAAGAAGGGGTTAACTAAGAGAAGTTCACTATACTTATTATAAGTATATTTTCTTAAACACCCACAAATTCGAACAAAACTAGATTATCAGACTACAAAAATACCTACTAACACAATTTTTTTTTTACTTCCTCTAAAGTCATAATTATTACGAGTATTTAATCTCCAATAATTCACAATATAAAACATAGCCCTCAGAACTACTTCCCATAAAATACCTACTGAAAAACTCTTTTGAAACTGGTCCTAGACAAAATTAACACCTAAATAGGCATTTCAAACTTGCTAATTACTGTGAAATTGTATGTTTCAACACGATTCCGTACCTATTACGTCAAATTTCAATTTTCTACGTCAAAGAGATTCTAAGAAAAAATTTGGTTAAATTTCGTGGTCCGCCGTCCTCTCCGGGGAGCATTCTGGTCCTTTTTAGGGACCATTCTCTATAAGCCCTAAAAGGGCTAAAGTGGGCTACAATTAAAATAATTAGAACTATTTAAAATTAAAATAATTAAAGGACAGCTTGAAGAAAAAATGTACGAGAATTCTCTTCAAAAACGCTAATCAACGCACCTGTGGTACGCTGAGGTGGCGTTGACCTCTTACCATCAGGGGTATGTAGTTTGTTTGCTAATCTATAGCGTTTCTACGTCAATGAGAGAAAAACCGTGATTAATTTTTCGTGGTCCTTTCCTGGGAGTATTTTGGTCCTTTTTAGGGACTATTCTCTATAAGCCCTTAAAGGCTAAACGGGGCTAAAAGCTGGACAACAATTACAATAATTAAAACTAGGGCACACAGAGTATTTCCTTCAAAAGGGAATATAGGTAACTTGACCCAAATATTTAAACCCTACTTATAATTTTATTTTAAAGCAAATATTTTAAAACTGTGTAGTAAATATTGCATACAAATTAAATAACCCCTAAATGCAAGGCTTCGCTATTTATTTTCTTACAATATTTCTGTTTTAATAAACAATATATTCCTTAATAAAGGTCCGGAAAAAAAGCCTAACTCGTTATTATCATTAATAAGTGACAATGGAAATCAAAGATATATCCCATGTGAGGGCATCATCGACGAATATATTTCCAACATTTACAACTCAGTGACATCGTAACAGCTAAAGCAAACAGGATAAAATATAGTACACAGATACATTTTATCGTGTACTAAAATTCAGGGTAGTTTTCATCCCAAAAAACCAAGTAAAAAATCTTTTAAACCCATATGAACGAACTCACTAGAAAAGGTTAAATAAGTTTCTATATTTCAGCTTCACTGCTACTACTAACGCCATCTATTAGCAGAATATGACAAACTTTATCTAGTAACGTACTTTGATTCTAGCGTAGGTACTCATTTAGAATTCATTGAATGTTAATATTGATACAGTTTATTTCGTTAAGCCTCGTTGATATAGTGGTCGGAAGCGTGACTGCAGAGTACGAGGTCCTGGTTTCAATCTCCAGGTCGGCCAAAGTGTGATTGAGTTTTTCTATCCGGAATTTCACAGGAACAGCCCTAAGGACAATATGCTTGCCCCATGACTTGGGACTTAAATATAACTGGCGAAATATGGGTGCAGTATACATCCCTGCCTACCTTTTGAAGAATCTAGGCAAAATAATTCAAATCATGCATAAATTCATGTATTACATAACGCTTTATCTTTGTACATTATGTTATCACAATGGCGGAAAACCATGACCTACCCAATACACGTACATAGACACATTCTACCAACAATCATATTTTCTATACAATCCAATAGTCGGCAGTGGAGTTCAATGATAATAATTCTCATAAATCCTACTAATATTATAAAATGTGAAAGTTTGTGAGGATGGATGGATAGATGTTTGTTACTCTTTCACGCAAAAACTACTGAACGGATTTGGATGGGATTTGGAACACAGATAGTTTATAACCTGGATTAACACGTAGGATACTTTTTATCCCGGTAGTACGTTCCCGTGGGATAATTTCCGATATCCACGCTAAAAGCTAGTTAATAATAAGTTAATTAATAATTAATGAATTCTAATTTTCTTGTTGCTATGGGGGCTTTTGTTTCGACACCTCTTCTCTTCAGCTTAACAATTCTACTACTTCTTTTCTAATTACAAGCACCCTAATTACGTAATACACTATCTATCACAATCTGAATCATTTTGAAGCCTATTACTAATACATTGCTTCATATGTTCGAAAAATTTGTCTGCTCAACAACATAAATAACGCAATGGATGTTGTTGAACTGGCAAAATGAAAGCCATTCCTACTGTTAGTGTGTTACGCAATTACCCCGCTGAAGTATATATAGGCAGTAATTTTTGTCGTTAAAAGGCTCCCACAGACAGGTGCGAAGTAACAGCGCTACACAAAGGCGCCGCTCGTCGCGCGACACGCGGTGCCTTTCTGTCGGGCGTCGCGTCGCGCCAGTGTGAACGAGCCTTTATAAAGATGGCCCTTTTTATGTGATCTGATTTAGAGTAGGTATTATTATTAGAACTGTGATAGTATTTATTCTAACCGAGTTCAAAAAAGGAGGGGGTTCTCAATTCGACTGTATTTCTTTTTTAAGTGTGTTCCCTCAGAAGTATTTTCTAGATGAACCGATTTTTATGATTCATTTTTATTTGAAAGCTGGTGCTTCTCATGTGGTCCCGTATAAATTTGATCAAAATCTGACCAGTACTATCTTTAATAATGCGTATTTTTTCCACTTGGTATTATATTGATGATTTTTAATAACTTCCTGTCACTGTTATTTACATATCAAGTAGTGGTATACGAATTTGTGTGGGTAGGTAAGACAACTAAAAAGTGAAATATAAAAAAAAATACAAAAAAACAACCGACTTCCAAAAACAACACTACAAAGTGAAAAATAAGTTTATTTCGGAAGTCGGTGGCAAAGAACGAAAATCAAAACCAACGACACCGTCTTCCGAAATTAAAGTTATTTTTCACTGTCTAGTGTCTTTTTTGGAAGCCGGTAGTTTTTTTTAATAATTCTATTATACACTTGAAAGCCGTGAAAAAGTAAGTTTATGGGCTGTCCGAATCAACATAACATTTAATAAAAATACTAATTTCAGACCTTAAATAAACGTGTTTTGTTTTTTGATTAAATTTGGGTCTGAGGTAAACTGTCCCAAATATTAAAATCAGTTTACCCAAAGTGTCTTGAAGATTCCAAGTTTACCACAGTTTTCAAGGTTGGACCTGGTTACGGGAGATAATTCTTATTCATTTTTGGGGTAATTTTTTGGAACATAAAGAAAATAAAGAAAGAAGAAAATTTTATTTGGGACACACAGGAAATAAAAACAGTAGAAATAAAAATAAATAAAAAAGGAGCAAAAACAAGTAAAAAGTTAAAGACCCGTGCGAGGCCAAAAAGGCTCCTATCCCAGCATGATGCTGCGGTATTAAAAAAAAAAATACCGCTGTGCTGGTATTCTGAAACTTACCTAACATAATATCCTATACCATTTAGGAAAGGCATATGTACTGTTGAATGGTGAACCAGTTCCTAATGACCTAGGTTGCAGGCTCAAACCAGGCTCGGGTCGACGGCGCGTCGTGTTCCACGCGCGCCTCAAAGAGATGTCAGCACCATTGACGGGGTCCGATAGGGCCGATACCTGCCGGGGTCGCGGATTGTTCGAAAGAGTTACCGTGGCCCTGGCGCACAGGCAACTGAAGGAACACGGGTGGGTTTTAGTCAGTAAGAGTCTGACACGCCCTTCCGCTCAGCCCAGAGCGGGAGAGGTCATTCGATGACTTCCAACCCAAAAAAAAAAGGCTCAAATCAGGCTAGTTCCAATATGACCTTTTCAATTGCATAACTACTTCCTCTACCGATCTTCGTCTCCGTGTCGCTAGCACGACTTTTCTCAGATCTTGTTGGCCCAAAACTTCGCCACTTCAACGGCGTCGTCGGAGGCAACACAGAGATCTTTTTGACTGCAACTTTTGGGACACAGAGGGCAAGATAGAAGATGGAGCATAGTTTGTGACATAGCTCCACATCTATCTCCACTTTATATAAAATTCAGCTCATCTTTTTATGAAAAAGTTTAGCTAAATTGTAGAGTATCGTCTCTGTCATAAAGTATTAAAAAGAAACTGTCACCATACCTGTGTGACAGCCTTATAGAGGTATGAGGAACAGGGTGTAAAGTTCACTCAAACTCTATGGAAAAGGGAGGATCCTCCGACCAGACAGGTGTTGTGTCTGGTGGGCAACTGCCCGACGTTTGATGTCGGGACGTTGTATATACGAGTATGCTAGTTGCGCGGTAAACTCTGCTTGCGCGATGCAGGATTTTGCGTGACGTCATTGTGACGTGTAGCTCGCATGTGGCGATTGTAGATGCCGCTACAGCCTCTTTTTAAGACTTTATGTGCCATATTTACTTGCGGGGACTGTACTAGTATATAGTCATCTTCTCCGTATCCGGCTACATCTACCCAGACTAATTTTCATTCCTTTCGTGGGCTCTCTGAATAGTTGCAAAATCAAATTTGGTCTTGAAAACCCGGTCACACCCTGTACAGAAGAGCTGATCAGCATCATTGTATGCATTATGTATATATGTATGTATATAAAGGCTTTAGGCGACTTTCTTTCTTTTTTCATATTTTTTTTCAATTTCTTTTTCAATTTTTTTTTTGGACTCCTAGTATTGTGTCTATCTATGGATTTTGGACAGTTAAAAATAAAATCTGGAAAAAAAATGGGCACTTAGCACAACACTTTTATTTTTTAATAGGTAATGATACTTTTCATAGCCACCATGAACTCTGCTTTGCCTCCTAACTGTTACGTCGTGATGACAGGTTTTATGGTCACTTAAAAATAAAAATAAAAAATAACTTACTTTGACGATTTTTTTATGGTAACCATGAACTCTGCCGTACCTCGTAACTGTCGTGTCGTGATGGTTGGTCTCCGGCCCGTATCTGCAGATCTAGTTTGAGTCTGACTGGTGTCATTGCCTTTCGAACTGTCTGTGTTTCCACTGTTGCGTACGGCACGGCAAATCGACGAGACTTTGACTGCTGCGTTTGGCCTACGATTTTTTAGTTTTACTTTGTAATTTTGTATTACTTTGAACAGATGGCTTGAACAGGACTTTTTATTTCTTTATGATAAATTATGATATTTATTTCTGTAAATTAGTTCGATATAACATTCAAGTCAAAAATAAATTATGTTATAAAATTAAATGAGGTCGGTTTTCTTATCAAGGAGTCAGCCTCTGAGAAGAAAAACCGGAACTAACTCAGAGGTCACAGTCTCTTTTAAAGTCCAGACATAATCTTGGTCAGGACATATGAGGACCATGCAAAATAAGTGTCTGAGATGGTCTTTTGGTCTGTTTGAATTATGTAAATCCAAAAACTAAAGAAACTAGGGTTAAGAAATAAGCAGTTAAAAAAAAATATTCCTATAAATTGCATCCAATTTGTAGAGCTTAGTGTGACGTAATAAATGACAAATGTCAATACACCGTACTGCACCGCTATATAAGCAAATGTACACATATTTCCAATCAGAGAAGGGTGGAGGAATAGTTTTATGGTTTTTTGTTAGTGATCGTCATGTTCGTGGACTTAATGCCTTAGGCATTCTCTACCAGTCAACCAAGGGTGGTGTAGAGATAAGATGGCAGGTGCTTTGTTTGAGAAGAGTCAATAATAATAACAAAAAAAATATAAAAATGTAACATAAGGAATTATTAATAAAAAAGGTATACTAGTACAAAAATAGGTAAACTTATATTACACATACATACACATATTTACTACAATATATGAGAAATGGAAAAGTGTCTAAATATAAAAAAGCATCCAAATTCCTATCGGACCACGCACAACGAAGGGAAGGAATTTCGTAGTTGGGATGAATTTATCCCAAAAACAAACTTAACATTGTAATTGAAAAACATGTTCGCCCATACATCGATATACGTCACGGTCAATTCTCCAACTGCAAATGTAAGTTTGTAATCGCGGTTTTTTTTTGTGATAGAACTACAATTTAACGATTTTCGGACTGCTTCCTTTACTTGTGCTGTGAAAATTGCTTCTTGCCAAATTTCATGATTCTAGGTCAACGGAAAGTACCAATACCGGTATAGTATAATTATATAGGTTTTGATTTATTTGCGAGTATCAAAATATGTCGCATACATGACCGTATTAGACGCTTCATTTTTTAGAGCTTCTAGGAACCGTAGACCTATTCGATATTAATTTCAACTTGATACCTCCACGCGTTCCTGAGAAAAAGGGTATTGACAAACTGGCGGACGGACGGATGGACAACGAAGTGATCCTATTAAGGTTCCACTGTCTCTAATTGAGGTACGAAACCCTAAAAAGAAATTAAATGTTAGTTCATGCGACCATTTCAATCCCTAGGGAGTTAGTTAAGCCACTTCTTCCTAGCTAAAACACTAGAAAGTGTTGAACGGCAGACGTTTTGGGGCCATCTTATGTTACTGTTGACGTTCAAAAAAGCATACTTAATGTAATAAATTATGCGAAACTAACTCTGCCTCTCCGCCTGTCTGTTATTTTTGCCACGCCTAACGGCTGAATGGAATTCGACAGAAAAAAAAAGGTAGAATTTGACCTGGGGTAGGAAATAACATACTTTTTATCCCGGTAGTAAGTTCTCGCACGATAATTTCCGACATCCACGCGGGCGAAATCGCGGGCAAAAGCTTAGTTTGAATATAATAGATTTTTTATAATTACGTACAACCAAAAATCCCGCATAACAGCGCACACGCACCTCACTCACACACCAGCACTACACAGCTCGCGTATCTCGGTAGCCGTCCGACCGGATCATTCGCTCGTTATGTGGCTCTGAATCACAGGGGTTACACCGGCGAAAGGTCAGGCGCGAGCGCAGAGTCGGACGGTGTTCTGTGAGAATATTTAATTGAACATCTAAAAACTTTTGATCTTCTAATGATGATCGCCTTTTTTATCAAATGGCCTTCTTTTAACATCCCGGTCTTTAAAAAAATATATATATACCGTTCAAGTTGGTCGCAGTAGTCAAGCTAGAACATTCCGACCAAATGGGTAATGATAGAACTGTGACCAATTACGTTTCTTGCAGTTGATAGTGTAGTCCACATTATAAAAAGTCGATTCAAAATCAAAAGACATTTATTCAAATTAGGCTGAGAATCAGCACTTTTTGAACGTCAACATTACATAAGACAGTCCCCCGGCACGCCCGCCCTTCACCACTTCCTAGTGCTTTAGCTGGGGAGAAGTGGCGTTACAAACTCCTCAGCAGCACAGCTGTCTGTTAAGTTAGAAGAACTGAATTCTATACAATAGTATGCAAATTAATTAATATTACGAATCACAAAACATTACATGAAATTATTACGTATAAATAATTTTTGATCTTCTAATTATGATCGCCTTTTTTACTGAATGATATTCTTTTTGCTTTTTGACAAGTGGCAAGCACTTCCAAATCTTTTTTTATTTTTACAACTACTTTCAAAAGAATTGACAAGCATCTTTCCTTGAATTAGTAATCCCCGACGCAAAAAGCGAGGGGGGGGGGGTGTTATAAGTTTAACGTGTGTATCTGTGTGTCTGTCTGCGGCATCGTAGCTCCCAAACTGCTGAACCGATTTTGTTTTTTTTACATTTTGTTTGGATGTTGACTTGATCGAGAGTGTTCCTAGCTAACCAAAATTATGACAATCTGTTCAGCCGTTTTCAGAGGTATTTTTACTGTCGGGGTTTTTTTTTATTTTAAGTTTATTAACTTGTCCATCATCGTTGTCGCTAATAGAATATCATTTTGTTTAGACTCTCTGGTCTTTCGAAAAAGTATCTGTACCGTTTTGGGTGGTACCCGTCACTAAGCAAGGACACCCTGACCAAATGCGTTAGGTTAGAACTGAGACTAACCACATTGGCTGCAGTTACATCGTTCGTTCGTTAGTCTACATCATTCTCACATTTATAATTTCAACATGAATGATGTAACCAATATTTTGTAACCATATTTTGATTTAAAAGAGTGTCCGTGGAGTTTCTTGCCCGTTCTTCTCCATAGGTACCTACTACGCTTTGGAATGGGCAACTAGCTTCATCTTTCTGACTGACCAACCCCGTGACAGTTCAAATGTGCCTGGAATTGGTTTATTTGAATTAAATGGTTCGAGTTTGGGTTTTTGGGTGCATTTACTAGGCTAGTGCACATCCAAGTTGGTCATCAAAAAGACATAGTCAGTAGACAGTTATTATGGTTTTTTAGAGCCGTGTGTTACACTCTACTTTTCACTACGATTGCGAAAGATAAAATAATTCAATAAAATATTTAATAGTTTACTTCTTTTTAAATCTCTTCTGTAGTCGCAACGCAATGCACGCATTCAACCGAAGAAATCGCCGCTATTAGTTCCATTTTCAAAAATGTATTGTTGACTTTTTTTATGAAATAGTAATAAGTCGAGTCTTTATTCATGATTATTCTACTTATGAATAAAGACTTTTTCCTTTTTTACAGCATCAGACAAAAATTACAAAACAAAAAAACTTTTTCCCCTCGAGGAAAATATGCTATTTTATCCCCGCTCTGGTACTCTACAATGACGGACTTTTTGAACCAGAGGAGTGAAAACAAGTTTTACCTCTTTACAATATTAGTATAGATTTCAACGATTAAATCGATACTGTTTTGTAAGGTAGGCCACACGTCAGCGGTAACAAAACTAGTACTTATAAACTGCGCTCTTATTCTATTGAAACTCCGAACTACGCTAGGCCAGCTCAAGGTCAGCGTTACCAATGACGTGCGGTCTACTGTACCTCTTAATATCGTTACTCGTAGATACCATTTCCATACACACTTTATTAAATGACCCATGACTTAAGGAACCCTAATTCTATACACATAAGTGTGCTGCCCCCCGTTACCCCTTGCCCCCCTCCACGTCACAGCATCCGCTTTGATCATACGATACAGACCAGACCAGATCTGTCAGTCACTATCGCTGAGAACACGGATGTATGTATGTCTGTGTGATTCGAATTCAAAATATTTTATTTCGCACTAACCATATCCCATTACTTCGTCTGCAATCCAGGATGAAAAGTAGCCTATGTCCTTTCTCGGGTTATGGTCTATTTATGTGCCAAATTTCATTCTAATCCGTTCAGCCGTTTTGGCGTGAAAGCGTAACAAACAAATAAACAAACTGACTTTCGCATTATTAGTTAAAATTAGGATAACTGGATAAACCTACATGGGCACTTATGAAAAGTCAGAAGCTAGGTGCACGGTTCCAATTGGTCGTTTTCTATGGAGAAGTGCCGGCAAGAAACTCCACGGTTACTCTTTTAAAAATAATTGGTTTTTACAATGTTTTCTAATTACAGTGTTAATAGGTATGGGAGGACAGTGTAGGCCTGTAAACAAGTACCAGGTACTTAAAATAGAAAATGGTTTATAAATCGAGGCATCTATGAGTCTACAAGGCCTACAATGTTTTTATATTCAAGGCATTTATAAAATAGAAAATAATCTTTATGTGAGCTGTAGACCTCGCGAGTCTGTCTGTGCATAGCTTAAAACTGAATAAATGTTCACCGCGCACCTTAAAAAGCGCGCGCAAAGAGCGCGAATTAGCTGAACTATGATATATTTCTTGGACTAAACATCGAAAACACTTTAAAATGGAATTCACATATTGACAAAGTATGCAGTAAGCTAAACCAGCATTCCTATGCTTTGCACATGTTAAGTAAGACGGCCAATCGAGCAACAGTCTTAACGGCCTATCATGGTCTAGTAGCCTCAACATTGAGATATGGAATTATATTTTGGGGTAATGCCACGGGTAAAGATATGGTATTTAAGTGCCAAAAAAGGTGCATAAGAGCCATATATAATTTGCAGACAACAGACAGCTGCAAACCGTTTTTTAAAAATACAAAAATTTTAACTATGCCGTCGTTGTACATTTTTGAAACGTCGATGTTCGTCAAAAATAATTTTCATAAATTTGCTCGCGTAACTAGTCAGCGCCGTTGTGATAGGTTACAAACAGTCGGATCTAGTACTGCACTATACAGAAACAGTATTTTTGTAATGGCTCCGAAGGTCTATAATAAATTACCGAAATGTATAAGGAGTGAAGATAGTGTATGCAAGTTCAAAAGTAAATTGTATTTATTTCTAATAGATAAAACGTATTACTCAATCGAAGAATTTTTAAATGATAAAATATGACATAACTAGCTCTAATGTAATTTACCATTGACATGCATGTAAAAAGTAAATTATAATTGATTAATTATTTATTACTAATACATTTAATTGGCATTATTTACAATATGATGAAATATGACATTACTAGACCTTTAATATAATTTACTATTGACATACATGTAAAAAAATAATTATAATTGATCAATAATACATTTAATTGACATTATATATTCGAATGTAACTTTGTATTCTATAGATTCAGACTGATTACTAAAAAACCTAATATATTTGTACACCAATTTCATTGGTAGGGCATAGAGCACGACTAAAATGTATACTTATGACCGTATTGTAATACCTGTGTTCACAAATAAAGATTGATTGATTGATATTTTTAACGCTGTCAATCCCCATATCTCCGCCGTTTTGAAAAATTTCGATAATAAGATTCCAAAAAATTCACGAGAATCGGTGGAGAAATGCGACCTGTAGAGGAGAACAGCCATCCGGACATACGAAAGCATTTTTGCCCAAGCTGAAACGGAGACGCTTTGCGCTTGCTCGGTCAATTAGATGCCTGCCTATCTGCTGGCCTATGTCGAGCAGTAAACGTCTTACAACTTTTAACTGAACTGAATGATAATAATTATTACTAAAATAAGGGCTTCGCATGTATCGTTCTGAAAATTAAACCCCAAAGCTAGTCTTACAATGTGTTGAAGTTGCGAACACAATTAATAATATGAAATAGTAGAATTTTATAAAGTCACTCTCTCCTGTACCATGATTGGACGTTGCTATAGCGATAAACCCTGGACGCTTTTAATACGGTTCACCCCTCGATAACAAGGGATGAAATTAAGGGGCGAAACACAAGCCAACGCTTGTGAGTGACAAAAATCGTTGTGGAAATATTTTTGGATTTAAAATTAAAGTACTCGCAACCGGCGTGCGTGTATGACCAGATGTGTGAAAGTAAACGAAGCAAAAGGAGTATCTAAGAATCGTAGCAGGTGGCGTTCTGTAGTTTCTGCCTACCACCCTGGGCAGAAGGCGTAAGTTTATGTGTAGTAGTAGGGATTTTTGTAAAAGAAGCTCGTCCAGGGATAGACTACCACCATATATATTCCTGCCGTCAAGCATTACCGTGAGCCGGTTTGAAGGTTATGGATGCCGGTGTAGTTACAGAGGGTCTACTCCCTGTCGATAGCCGACTCCCGGCTACCGTAGGCGCGGGATTGCGGACGGCGAGCAATGGGTGGCTCGCCGTCCGGTAAGGACCAGGCCCGGGTCGACGGCGCGTCGTGTTCCACGCGCGCCTCAAAGAGATGTCAGCACCATTGACGGGGTCCGAAAGGGCCGATGCCTGCCGGGGTCGCGGATTGTTCGAAAGAGTTACCGTGGCCCTGGCACACAGGCAACTGAAGGAACACGGGTGGGTTTTAATCAGTAAGAGTCTGACACGCCCTTCCGCTCCGCCCAGAGTGGGTGAAGACATTTGATGATTTCCCACCCAAAAAAAAAAGCACGGAATCCGTAGTTTCAGTTGAAGTAATGGGCGTTTTCTACTCCGTATCACTCACGGACATAACATTATTTCAAGGCCCGAATTATAAATGAATGACAACACCACTTGACATTAGTCCCTTCTCCCGATATGTTATTGCTTGTCAGAAAAAGTTAGGTAATCGGTTCATTCCATAGTATCGAAATACTTTCGGACGGGCCCGTTCTTCGTTGACGATTTAGAGAGTAGGCCGCTAGGCACAAGAGACATTTTAACTTGGTCTCTGAGATGGCCACGTACTGCGATGCTTCTGGTCTTGCAAATGTTAAATGATTTTATTTCTGTAGGTAGGTTTGTACAAACACTTTTACACGTCAATCATAATTATATTAAAAACTAGATGAAGTCGGCGTTTCCTATCTGACTATTCTGTGAAGAAAGGCCGAAACAAACTCAGAGGTCACAACATAATCATGGACAGATCATGTGAAGACCATGTAGATTTGTGTCTGAAATGGTCTTTTGAGGAGAAATCACACAGATTGAGTGGACCTGTCCAGTCAAGGAACGCATTTGTCAGTAATCGTGCAGCTCAACTCAGAACGTAAGGAGCTCAACGATTCAAATGTCCATAGATGGCGGTGACCACCTACCATCAGATAGGAAGCCTACTTATTTGGCAATTGAGATTTAAAAATCATTGTTTTTCCATCTCAAATTTCTCAGCAGCAACTCAGTCTGGATTTGTGCCCGGTTGATGGCAATAGACTCGCCCCCTGTTACTTGGGACTTAAACATAACTGGCGAAATGTAAGTGTAGTATAGCACCTCTGCTTAACCTTTTGGAGAAATAGGCGTGATGTTATGTTTTAAGTTCGTTTTTTAAAATAATTTAATATTTTGATTTAAAAACGCGTTGATGTCTTTAGTTCTAGGCTTTAAGAAGGCTTTTATATGACCTTAAAGTCAAGATATTTGAAATTACTGCTCAATTTTTTTATGTGTTTTCTTTTTTCAATCTTGATGTTTTTATGTTCTTATATATAATACTAGTTGCCCGCCCCGGCTTCGCACGGGTTGCGGTACTTATCTACGGCGTACCCTACCTACCTACCCTACCTACCTACCCTACCTACCTACCCTACCTACCTACCCTACCTACCTACCCTACCTACCTACCCTACCTACCTACCCTACCTACCTACCCTACCTACCTACCTACCCTACCTACCTACCTACCCTACCTACCCTACCTACCTACCCTACCTACCTACTCTACCTACCTACCTACCCTACCTACCTACCTACCCTACCTACCCTACCTACCCTACCTACCTACCTACCTACCTACCTCCCTAACTCCCTACCCTACCTACCAAAAAAAAAAAAAAGGAAAAAAAAAAAAAAAAAAAAAAAGATGTTGGCCGATTCTCATAGATACCGGATAAGCACAAAAAATTTCATCAAAATCGGTTAAGCCGTTTCGGAGGAGTATGGCAACGAAAACTGTGACACGAGAATTTTATATATTAGATTATCGATATCATATCTGCCTGTTACTATCCCACTGCTGGACAAAAGCCTCTTCTCATACAGAGAAGAAAGAGTACAGTACAACTATTTTCTTAATTTCACTCGGGAATCATCGCATTTCCTAATACAAACGAATGCTAATTTCTATGTCCATCAATTATTAGATTTATCATGTATAATAATTTGAATTCAGAACTAAGAACTTTATTCTGTTGTTACGTCAAAACAAAACAACAATAAAGCACCGTTTTGTCGACGGTAGAGTAGACGAAAATGACGTTCCGTGTAGACAGTACGACGGTAGTAAAGTAGAAAGAATCAACTGCACTTTTTATGAAATTCAGTAGCTTATTCACGTTTTTCTTTTATTTCGCTTATATCTCGAAAATGTTGTGTGCTATCGCAAACATAATGAAAATTACGACCTCCTTTATGAAGCCCTTAAACCGCTAAAACTCAACATGTAGGTAATAATTTTTCACATTTTCCATACAAAAAGTGAAAAATTCCATTTTTTCATTCCATTTTTATATTTTGTGGCCGTCGAGTAAAAAGTTTTGTACTGTCTTTAGCATGGCGATTACAAAATCAAATTGTCTTCACTACCTTAGACAACTGTCAGTTGTCAGTGTGATTTTGACAGTTTGGGATAGAAAACTTTCTTCTGAAATAGTCTACATAAAAAAGGATCTAGACAAAGATCGGTAGAAACGAAAGACAAAATGACGGGTTGTAGAAGGATTTCTACGGTGCGATGTCAGAAATGGAAAATTGATATTTAACTTTGTATAGAAAAAGCTGTGTCTATTCTTCGTTGAAATAGAAAGCGTCATGCTAAGCCTGCAGCGAACTTAACCAGAACTTGCACAGGGAAAATCAAACAAACCATAAGCATTAAACATTAAAAATACCCAAAAAATACTTCTCATTTCAAATTGATGCAAAGCAGTATAAAAATAAGCATAAAAAATTCACCCCTATATATCACAAAGGGGTTGAAAGCATACTACCCTCGATCACTTTCTTTTTTATAATAATAATGACTTGGGGTGAAAGTAAGGGTGTGTTCCCATTGGCCCACACACCCTATTGTAAGGGGTGGGTCAGAAAAAACGAAATAAAGTAGCCAATAGTGTACTAAATTGATGTATTGATTTATTATGGGGTTCTTGGATAAATTCATGGTCTAATAGGGTGTTGGATTTTAAGTCGAATAAAGATCCACGTGATCAGAAAGTTTTTTCTAAGAACAGTTTAAAACTTATGGCAACGTGTAGAAATTGAAAAATAGGGGCCCGTGGCTTAAATATAACAGTCGAACGGGTCGATCTTCATCAAGCAACGCTTGCCAAGGTTGCTCCGTAGATGGGTGACCATTCATTACATACCGACACCCCTCCGTGCTTCGGAAAGCACGTTAAGCCGTTGGTCCCGGCTGTCATTCGTAGATCTTGACAGTTTTTATGGGTAGTCAGAACCCCAAAAGTCTGACATCCAGTCTTTCCAAGGGTTACCGTGGTACCCAGTAACTGGGTTGTGGAGGGTAGATAGGCAGTCGCTCCATGAAAAATACTGGTATTTAGCTGCATCCGGTTAGACTGGAAGCTGACCCAAACAGTTGGGAAAAGTCAGGCAGATTGATTGAAAAATTTAAAACTAGTCAAATAGATCAGTAGGCCAATTCTCGTAATTAAAAACTTAAAAAATCTAGTCACAAGTTTATCTCGGCAACAATCAATGTTGAAAAATTGTCAAAAACGTAGGAAATTTAAAAGTATTTTTGACAGATTTATACTGAGATTAGAAAGTGAATGCTCTTAAAAATTCGGGAATTAAATCTATACTAATATCCAACTAATATTATAAATGTGAAAGTTTGTGAGGATGGATGGATGGATGTTTGTTCCTCTTTCACGCAAAAACTACTAAACGGATTTGGATGGAATTTGGAACAAAGATAGTTTATAACCTGGATTAACATGTAAGATACTTTTTATCCCGGTAGTACGTTCCCGTGGGATAATTTCCGACATCCATGCGGGCGAAACCGCGAGCAAAAGCTAGTTACTTATATATACGCTTCTGTATTTGCTTTGTAAAAAGTTGGTTTGAGAATCTGAATAGCTAATTTTGATTTTTAGGGTTCCGTTCCTCAAAAGGAAAAAACGAAACCCTTATAGCATTACTTCGATGTCCGTCCGTCTAACAAGATCTTTTTTCTCAGGAACGCGTGGAGGTATCATGTTGAAATTAAAATCAAATACTGAAGTATGCAAACCCTTAGAGCTGTGATAAAAATGAACTTCTAAATTAACGCAATCAAAAGATACGGCCGTTTATGCCGCATAATACCGCATATTTTGACACTCGCAAAAGAATTAAAACCTAAAGGGTACTTCCCGTTGACCTAGAATCATGAAATTTGGCAAGAAGCAAGGTCTCACAGCACAATTCAAGGAAAACGTCCGAAAATCGTTAATTTGTAATTTTATCACATAAAAAAATATTCCTTTGCATTTACAAATTTACATTTGCAGTTGGAGAATTGACCGTGACGTATATCGATGTATGAGAGAACATGTTTTTCAACTACAATGTTAAGTTTGTTCTTGGGATAAATTCATCCCAACTACGGAACCCTTAATTGTGCGTGGTCCGACACGCAGTTGACCGGTTTTTTTTTTTAACTGGTAGAAGTGGTAAATAATAATAGTCATTTGGTTGCTAGTCAAAGTGGAACTGCAATCCTTGTTTTTATTATTTTTACAACAACAGCATCTTCCGTTATAGGTTCCGATTGATTAATTAATGTTATTTATTTTATTCTATTCGGGAAACTTACAGCTAACTTATACAGTATTCTTAAAAAACATGCAATTGAAGAACATTTACAAGTTTCCACTGATAAACACTAAAAATAAAAACACGTGTGGCACTCGGGGACTGCCGCGGTAAAGCTATTGCATAGCATTTTTTATCAACTTATTTAATTATAATTATTTATTTTATTTTTATTTACGCAGTTTTTTTTTTCTTTGATATTAATTCAAGTACAGTCGTACCATATACATACACGTTAAGCGAACGCTCAGCCGACCTACATGGTAGGCGGAGTGGGGGGTGTTAGGTTTTATTTTCGTTACGGAATTTCTTGATTCGGTCGCCGCGCTCAAAGCCCGCGATAAAAGCTATGCAATAGCTTAAAAATATAAAACATTAATAATCTAGTACTCGTAAGATTTGTCGCACCCTGTGTCTCAAATATAGGCCAGTAGAAGTACATCACTGACCTACCCCAACCCAATACTGCGTGAGGTACGCACATATGTAAGTCAGGGCCCTAATTCACTATGACCACTTAACGATTCCTTACTTCGAAACCACGTCAATTCCTTATCTAACCACGACATCTGCTAATAACGTATTCTCTATGATACAATAAACGAAACCGTTTCTACAAGACACGATATGTACGTGGTAAGATTACCCAGGAAATAATAATTTCCATACATGATTAGGGCCCAGCACCCTAATTACGTAACACACTATCTATCACAATCTAAATAATTTTGAAGCCTATTACTAATCCATTGCTTCATATGTTAAAAAAAAATTGTCTGCTCAACAACGTAAATAACGCAATGAATGTTGTTGAACTGTCAAAATGAAACCCATTCCTACTGTTAGTGGGTTACGTAAGTACCCCGCTGGTGTAAGGTTATACACGCGACTTAAATCAAGTTATAAATTTCCAGTATAAGCTAATCTCGCATTGTGTAAGCTTTACTAACAATGAGAGGTCAGCTTATACCGGAAATTATCATCGTCAAACATCTCAAGCTACAAACTATGTAATTACAACTGACAAATGCGTGCACTGACTGGACAGGTCGACTCAATCTGACTGGTTCCTTCCTCAAAAGACCATTTCAGACACCAATCTACATGGTCTTCACATGATCTGACCAAGATTATGTCTGGACTTTAAAAGAGACTGTGACCTCTGAGTTTGTTTCAGCCTTTCTTCTCAGAGTAGTCAGATAGGAAATGCCGCCCATTTAAAAAATATGATTGACGTGTAAAAGTGTTTGTACAAACCTACTTACAGAAATAAAATCATTTATCATTAAAATTAGAATAATACATATTTGCACTCGATTTACAGAGCTTTTTAAAGTCATACATCTATATCAATAAAATCCATGCCACTTCTAAACATTATGATATTATGCTATATTATCAACAAACATATATTTTTTTAACAATACATGGTGGGTGATAGATACCTTCGGTAGCTATTATTAAGTTTGCCACTACTTTTATATCCAATGGTTAATTCAAAAAGTGTGGAGCGCTTTGTTTAAACTAATCAAAAGTACACACAAACCAAAAAAATATGTATGCGTTTTTTCTACAACGAAGGTAAAATATTGGTAAGGATAAAGGAGATGTTCCAAAATATATGGAGCCTGGGCCAGGTCCTTGTGCACTATACTGAAAAATAGGGTAACACATTTAAAACAGTTCTCAACTGTCCAATTACTTTAAAATGGCTTTGTTTGCTGGTAAACTACAAAATTACCCTTGAAATTGCAACACACAATTAAAACCCGTCATGGCGGTAAGCTGTCATTTTGATTGATTAATGACGTTTGAAATGTTTATTGACACTGTTGTGACAACTGGCAGTTCTCTTTCTGTCATCAATGGTTGATCTATGGCTTACTGTCATTGTTATTAAGCACAGAGTAGCTAAATCGGTGAGAGTGGCTAAATGTTGAAAGTCGATAAAAATAATAAATAATTATCAATTCTTAACTACCACAACAGCATACATTTAAATGAATTATCTGTATTTTTTCCGAATTCTTCGGAGTGTTTTCTTTATTTTGGAGTAGTGCACATAGACCTGGCTCATTTTCAAACATCTCCTTTAAGTCTATTAATAACTTTAACATAATTTCGCCCGGTGCCCTGAGGTGACGCTTGCAATATGACATTTTTAACCACCCTCAAACCATTCAGTCCTCGGCATGTTTCTCAACTGTGGAGCATGAAATATCCCACCCAAGCCAGGTGGAACATTTCAAGGTCCACACAGCACTAAAACCAGTCAAACAAACTCAAACTCCAGCGGTTTACTAGTAGTCACTAAAGAGTTACACTATCCATCTCCTGGCTCCATCACCAGACCCTCGTCGCCAAGCCCAATCTATTGGAATCGTCAAAAAAAAACATATGAGCCCAAACTCGAGGGGTTGACTAGTAGCCACTAAAGAGTTTCGCTATCCACCTCTTGGCTCCATCATCAGATCAGCTCCAAAATATCAAATTATAGTTTTGTCATCCGAACTACATGTAGTACACACAAAGTTTCATTTAGAAACGACAATCAGAAGTAGGTTAAAATTTACTTCTAAGATTTTATTACATTGTTTGTTAGTTACAAGTGAAGCGAATAGAAACATGTTAAATATTACAATAAGTGAAAAAAAGGGAATTTAATTCGAGGGACTAAGTTGGATCCCGAGAGCAGCGAAAGATTCTAGTCTAGAATCCCTCGCTACTCTGAGACTCTACTCTAGAATTCTGAGCGGAGCGAGGGATACAAGGACCGAGATGATTTTTTTTGTCACGAGTTCTATACTTTACTTTTTACTATTGACTGTGAGAAAATAAATATTTATATTTATCACATTTTATTATATGATCGGTATTAAGAGAACAACGGATTAAATATAAACATTAAAAATTTATAGTGAAATCAGAACAGTTTTCGATTTGAGAACGATTTTTTTTATTTTTTTATTGTGTAGCTCTATGGAATAGCTCCTTTTAGCCAGCCTGTGGGTACTTTCAGCACGTTTTATTTATTTTTTGTATGTACATAAAGCGGCTATCGTTTTTGTGCTCACCAGTTGGCGCCACTGTCGAGTAAGGTCCTGTTGCAGTATTTTTATTTGATGTTTTGGATATGTTTAAATACCCTTATATTCATAGTATGTTTATTTTATTACATTTTAAAACTTCAAATGAATATTTAGATTATAATGTTCCTAAAATTGGCAAACATGAAGCAGACAAATCTTAACCTTCAAGTGCTACCAAATTAGATCCTAACTTTTTACTTAAAATCTTAAGCCATAATTAATCAAGAATGGCACAACCATTACAGCTATTATGAATCATTCGTTAAAATCCGTGATAAAAAATCCGGCAACAGTGAACGTTCAGTACATATTTTGACATCTAGAGACCTTACTCTACACTAGCGCCTCTAGTGGCGAACTCAAGCGCGATAGCCCTCATTCGTATAATTCGTGCTTGTTCCAAATTCAAAATGTTTGATGTTGTATGTTAAATTCACTGTTATCGATGAATCAAATGCCCTTTTTCGAGTGACAATGGTAAAAAAGTTATTTTACGTACAATTTGGAATACTCATAGTAAGCTCCTTTTGAAATACATAGCTTGACCGGGGAAATTACTAACACCATGCTTATTTCTACCGCTCCAACTGCTGTACTCTAGTTTGAACAAACCAACATTTTCAACGCTCTGCTTGGCGCAGAGAGTTGAAAATCCAACAGTGCGGTTTTTTGACGCGCTGGCATGCGTTCTGTTGAATTCTCAATCCTCAGCTCAGTACCGAGAGTTGAAAATCAAGTGCACGACTAAAATTCGTCGCGTCAAAAAATGGGCCATGCGTACCTGCGGGGTAATTACGTAACACACTATCAGTAGGAATGGGTTTCATTTTGACAGTTCAACAACATTCATTGCGTTACTTACGTTGTTGTTGAGCAGACAAATTTTCCGAACATATGAAGCAATGGGTTAGCAATAGGCTTCAAAATGATTCCGATTGTGATAGATAGTGTGTTACGTAATTAGGGTGCTGGGCTAATTAGTATGAGCGAGGGCGAGCATCAATCGAGTACAAATCCTAAATGAATCCTGTTACTGAGCAATTTCTAGCACCATAGCTCTATTCAATGAATAAAACCGCAACCTTATTTTACCTCTTCCTAGTTTTAAACCGAATTCAAAAATAGGAGGAGGTTATGCATTCGACATATTTTTTTTCAAGTTTTGTAGTTGAGTAGATAAATAAACCAAATTCTCTTATCATCTCTGGCTATCATTATATCAACACGTGACTGTCCCGCAGCAGGGCAAAGGCATCTTCTCATTCAGAGACACGAGCATTAATACATACATAAACTCACGCCTTCTTCCCATGGGGGTAGGTAGAAACTACAGAACGCCATCTGCTACGATCCTTACATACTCCTTTTGCCTCGTTTACGTTCATAAATCTGGTCATACACACGCCGGTTGTGAGTACTACGCACCTGACTTTTCTGAAGATCATTACCAATAAGGTCACTATATGTCCCCCTAGGGCGTCCCCTGTCGGCGTTTCCACTAACATCTGCCTTGTAAATACCTTTTGTTAGTCGCCCTACATTCATCCTCTCAACATGACCAACTCTAACCTAACCATCTAAGCATACTCTTTAAAATTTTTGTCACTACATCTTCTTTTAAACCGCACCGTTGCCTTATCACATCATTCTTCAGCCTATCATTCATAGTCACACCACACATGCTTCGCAAGGAGCGCATTTCCACAGCATTTATTCTACTTTCATTAATCTTATAATTATTTAGGAAAATTGCGTCTTTGGTCATGTGTTCCTAAGCACGACTGCTGAATGTAGCGGCCTTAGTTCGATCCCCAGATCATGCAAATAGTTTTTGTGTTTTTCCATGAGGACTTTCTCATTATTAATCCAAAAATGAAATTAAGTTTATTTATGTAAGTAGATCTTCTAAGACACTTCTACAAGTTTTATTTTTGGTAAATATTTTAAAATTAGATGGCGCCAGCATTTCCTAGGTGACTGATCCCGTTTTGAGTTTATTTTCGACCGGTTAAGGGCTATCTTCAACTGTAGCCCGCCAAATTCAAGATGTCTTTAGTTTTTTTGCAAATTGCAGCTCTGTTTTACGTCGTATGTTGATCAAAATGCGATTCGCAACTGTAGGAATGATACATTTACTGAATAATATAATTATCAATTTCATATCAATCGTCAAACTTTGGAAATTTGTTCCACCTATGAAGTTTGATATGAAATACTAGCTTTTCCATGTCGCAAGTCACACGGGAACTTACTAACGGAATAATAAGTATCCTACGTGTTAATGCAGGTTATAAAAGATCTATGTTCCAAATTCCATCCAAATTCGTGCAGCAGTTTTTGCGTGAAAGAGTAACAAACATCCATCCATCCATGCATCCATCCATCATCACAAACTTTCACATTTATAATATTAGTAGGATTCTGAAAAATTCTTAGGTGGAACAAATTTCCAAAGTTTAACGATTAATATGAAATTGATGATTATTACTAGTTGCATCTGGGTAGACTGGGAGCTGACCCCAATATAGATGGACAAAAGGCAGGCAGATTATGGGAGAAGTAGTTCTAACACTGATTTTGATAGTAAAAAGTATACTCGTATACCAGGATGTACTTTCCAAGAGCTTTTATTTTTATATTCAGCCTTTGACTTTCTGAGGAATAGAATCAGCTGATCGATCAAACTATTCCTTCACTTCCTACAACAGGCAATTCAAACTTTATTTCTCAAAAGATAAAGTTTAAAATTATCTGCAAAAAGCTTCGAGTTAGTGTTTAAAAAAACCTAAAATCTTACTTCATTGCAAAAACGCCGAGCGGTCAATGAACCATCTGTGTCTGTGTGTGTCTGCAGACGTTTAGACACACTGATTTTTATGTGTGTGTGTGTGTGCCGCCTTTGAGCTCCGTTTTTGTGTGTGTGCGTTCGTGATCACAGACTTTTTTATGTGTGTGCGAGAGCATTTTCTATCTGTGTGCGTTCCAGACTTGTGGAGACAGAGATTTGTATGTGTGTGATTGAACCTCCTACGCTTTACGTGTGTGTGAGTGAGGCAGACGTGTAGATACAGGGCCGGGTTTGTGTATGTGTGCAGACATTGGGCTTACATAGGTTGTTGTTTTTTTTTTGAGAATTGATTTTTGAAATGTTTGATGTAAATGTAAGCGTCAATGCTAGTTGAAAATTTAAGGAATTATGACTTAGTATGTAGAGTATTTTTTATGTAATGAATAAGTGGTTCTTAAATACGATTCTCATATAAATTCTTATAAGATTTGGTAATCGTTTGTGATCTTGTAAATCAGAGCTTTTGGTTTATCCATTAAGAGTAAAAAAAAACAGTAGGTATTGTATAAAATGGGCCAAATATTGTATAAATTACACCATTAGAAATACCAGAAAAAACATTTACTAAAGCATGTACTTATAACTTAATTATACTTAGTTATAATTTAGTGTTTTGCCCCACAACGCATACACTTAAAGGTAAATATCTCAATTCTGTTTATAATTTTCACATCAAATCTAATTAAAATAAATAAATTAAGTACCTTTAAATCCTACTATATATATAATATATATATATATATTATATTATAAATGTGAAAGTGTGGATGTTTGGATGTTTGTTACTCAATCACGCAAAAACGGCTGAACGGATTTGGATGAAATTTGGCACATAGGTAGACCATGACTTGGATTAAAACATAGGATGCTTACTATCTCGATATTTCATCGGGATCGAGACTTATGCGGGTGAAACCGCGGGGCGCAGCTAGTTCATAATAAATGAAAGTAAGATATTTCATGCAGTTTTGTGACATATTATAAGCGCAATTACTTAAAAAGGTCAACCTACCAAATACAAGCCATTATAAATGTACCTAACCATAAAATGACGATCAATCAAAATAATAAAAACCCACACAAAAAATGATAGTTTAAATATTATCACTATCTACCGTACTTCTACAGGCACATAACTCAAAAAGAGAGAGTGGTGGCCCAGTGGTAACGACTGCGACTTACGAGGTGTTGGTCGCAGGTTCGAACCCAGACTGGCGCTTTACTTTATGAAAATTAGTTCATAACCACTGTTGTCAAAAACGGTGAAGGAAAACATTGTGAGGAAACCGGCATGTCCTAGAACCGAAAATTCGAAGACATGTGACATCTACCAACCCGCACTGGGCCCGCGTGGTGGATTACGGCCCACTCCCCCTCGAAGAGAGGAGGCCTGTGTCCCAGCAGTGGGAACATTAGAGGCTGATTATTATACCTCAAAAATTGTTTCATGTGGATATCGAATCCCGACAGCAAGTAGCGCACAAGCTTTGCCATGCCGATGCCGCCATATTTTGATGGAAACTTTTCATACGCAACGTGTTTCTCTGACAAATGAAACATTAGTCTTTCTTTCTTGACATTTCTATTTTTTTTTATCGTTATGACATCATTATTATTTATCGCTATTTTTAATATGGATTATTATTTTAAATGAATAAAATTGTGTTTAATTTTATTAATGGCATTGTAATCTAAATTTAAATAATGTGTACTGCATGCTATAAGTGTAACCAAGATGTAAAATCTAAATATTTGCACGGCTGAAATGCCGAATATAGTGAAACCCATAGATCTTAAGAACTTATGATAGCTACCTATATTCTTGCAAATAAATATATCAATAATTTCGATTGTTATTGAGTAAATAACAACTGCTGCGTGAAAACTGCGTGCGGCTAGAAAAACCGAAACAACAAACAAAGGTAGATCAACACAATTTCCTTACTTGATAAAGTAATAATTATCTATGATGGATGAATAGCACTCGAAGTTTCAAATCAGATTTAAGCTGTATTGCAAAAAATAACATACTGTATACAACACCGGGACACGACGCACATCTGTGTGCGTGTAACTCCGTGTCCGCACACGTTACATCGTGTCCGTGTGCGTTGTCTGGCTGTGTCTGTGTGCGTAGCCTTTCAGGATACAGGATCGGGCGAGTTCATTTTTGTTTAGTACCGTCACAAGATTGACGGCGATTATGTTAATATTAATAATGGATTAGTTTCGTTAGTATAGCGGTTGGAAGCGGCTACTGCTGCGCAGGTCCTGGGTTCGGTTCTCTGATCGGGAAAAGTGATAATGGGTATTTCGATTTCGATTTTTCAGGTGGTAGGATTCTGGGTTTGTGCCGGGTAGCTCGAAGGCTTACCCCGTATTATATGGGACTTAAACATAACTTGCAATATGTGGGTGTAGTACTATACACATCTACTTACCCCTCTGAGAATGGCTTAGTGTTTATGTATTTGAATCATAGGTCATGGGCTCGTGTTAAGAAGACATGCAGTTGCAAGACCAAAAAGTACTGACCACGGCCTAATTTGATCATAATTTTTTAATTGAAGATTAATCTCATCAAGAAAAATGTTCAATTTCCAATAAGCTCTATAAATTTCTAAAAAGTAAAAAAATATCTGATTTGGTGAAATGAAAACCTGATGTGATGGGAGCTTTGGTGTTTATTAGGGCGAAAGCGTCAGGGAAACCCGCGAAATTCAAATGTTTTTTGCAATTTGCCGTTCTGTATCAGGTTTTATGTTGATCTAAATATGATTCTCGGCCGTATCAAATATTCATTTATAGAATTATTATAATCATAAAAAAATTCAATACAACTCTCTATATTCATATTACCCTCATGAATGACTATTTCATGTAATCATGACATTTGAGGCCAATTCTAACTTAAGGAGTTGTATTGCTGATTCTAATGATTATAATTCTGTAAAGCCATATTTGCTACGGCCGCGAATCATATTTTAATCAACATTCAACCTGACACTGACCTGCAATTTTCAAAAACGTAAGAAATTTTGAATTTCGCGACCTACCTTAGCGCTAAAATAAACTTCAACTAAAAGGGCTTCTGAGATCAGACATAACAATTCTAGAAACAATTAATTGAACTTGAAATCGCCCTTCAGTCTATTGGTAACTAATAATCGACAACAGACTAAGGACTGACATTGTCTGGCGAGCGAGAGGTCGTGGGTTCTCATCCTAGACATTGAACTTTTATGTCATAAAAAGTATGGGGTTATATTGCTAAAACTCATCATCTGCCTGCGTTCCCCAACTATGTCTGTCGGCTTCCAGTCTAACCGAATGCAGCTGAATACCAGTATTTTACATGGAGTGACTGCCTATCTGACCTCCACAACACAGTTACTGGGTAAAACGCTACTCCTTGGTAAGACTGGTTGTCATTCTTTTTAAACGACTTCAAAAAAAGGAGGAGGTTCTCAATTCGACTGTATTTTTTTATTTGTGTTAGCTCAGAACTTCTTTCTGGGTGAATCGATTTGGATGATTCTTTTTTATTTGAAAGCTGGTGCTTCTCATGTGGTCCCATGTAAATTTGATCAAGTTCTGACCAGGAGTTTTTGAGGTATCCTTAATTCTGCGTATTTTTTCCACATTATATTGATGATGTTTAAATAATTTCCTGTCACTATTATTTACATATCAAGTAGTGGTATACGAATTTGTGTGGGGTAGGTACCACAACTAAAAAGTAAAAAATATTTTTTGTGTGTGTTACTAAAAAAAATACAATTAAATTGAGAACCTCCTCCTTTTTTGAAGTCGGTTAAAAAGGAACACGGGTGCAAAATTCTAGACCCAGCGGTGTAGGCTAAACGTTATCTTGTCTGTCAGTGAGTGAATTTAAGAATTTTATTCACTAGAAAAATACTTTGACTTTGAGGTCAAATGTTGTGGATGTTTTTCCATCAGAAACTCAGTTTGGAGTCTGGATCTGTGCCCAGTATAGCAATAGTTTCGCCCCATATTACATGGGACTTAAACATAACAGGCGAAATGTGGGTGTACTAACTCCACTACCTACCCCTTCGGGCCGCCATACAGGCGTGATATTACATAGAAAAAATATAAAACTTTAATAATCTAGTACTCGTAAGATGTGTCGCACCCTGTGTCTCAAATATAGGCCAGTAGAAGTACATCACTGACCTACCCCAACCCAATACTGCGTGAGTAGGGTTGCCACCCGTACTTTATAATAAAGTATTGTACTTTATTTTGGGCCAACGTTCTTTATACTTTATGAAGGCAATAAAGTACGTGAAAATACTTTATTTTATACATATACTTTTGAAGATTTTTTAAATTGTTTACTTAAAGAACTACAATTAAAGTTTAGGCTATTTTTCGCGTGTAACGGACGATACAATATTGTTAAATTTGAAAGCTATCAGAACTTAATTATTTTGTGAGCCTAGAAGAAGACTGCCCAATGATATTAAAAAAATAATTATGCTGAAAAACAGTGATATATAATTATGACTTGATAGATGACTACTTTAATTTTTATAGTCACATGCTGAATGTATTTGATAAAACTTAAGTTCTAAGAAGAGAATAACATTACAATTTTGGACGAATACAATATTATGCACATTCTAAGGAAATAATTAATGACAAGAAAAGAAAATCTCTTCTTTGGATATGAAACTGGAAAAAAGATAAAAGAAATTGAGATGTCTTCGCCTGAAGTTAGTCAAAAAATTCATAAGTTTCATATTGTTCTTGGACAAAGCCTTAGGGTATCTGGATAAGTGGTTCGATTTTAGACACACAAATTGGTTCTTTTCACTGTTCAACATAAATTTAAAAAGTAATGTTGAATATAAGCATTTTGTTCACATAGTTGAAACTTTAAAACCGCTAAAATGTAATATTAATATGTATAATTTCTATGAAGAAATTACCTTATTGAAGGCGTTATACGCACAAGTTAATCATTCTAAAGATTTTTCGGGATTATCCACATCACAGAAGAGTCAATATTTTTTTTCAAAATAAAATGTTTTTGTAAATAGGTATATACAAAATTATGTCATTTCTGCTATCCATTCCTGCCACATCAGCATTTATACAGATTTTTTGTCTGATGAACGAAATAGACTGTCCCTATACTTAATAGAAAATAAACTATTTATATACTTGAATTAAGACAGTCTGTAAATATGCTGTTAAGATATTCACTAGTAACAAATATTTTTTAGGTATAGCTAGAGCCAACGAAAAATATGTATGGAACAAAATTGTAGGGCAAATAATTACTTAATACTTTATTTTCAGGTGTTGTACTTTATTTTTTACCTTATAAAAGTAAATATACTCTATTTGCTTAAAAAAAGGGTGGCAACCCTATGCGTGAGGTACGCACCTATGTAAGTCAGGTCTATTTGTATACATTCAAGTGTTACCTTTTTAGGGGAGGTAGGGTTTCAGGTAGTACTGTACATTTGGTGATTTGACTAGGGGTAACGTTGAGGTCAGGGGTTCGATTCCTGCGGGGTACTTACGTAACACACTAACAGTAGGAATGGGTTTCATTTTTACAGTTCAACAACATTCAGCATTGCGTTATTTACGTTGTTGAGCAGACAAATTTTTCGAACATATGAAGCAATGGATTAGTAATAGGCTTCATAATGATTCAGATTGTGATAGATAGTGTGTTACGTAATTAGGATGCTGGGTCGGGTAAAAAATATCCACTATTAAAACAGCAAAACTATAGGTACCAACTGTCTTTTAGAGTAATTGGACTAGTTAAGTTAGAGGTAGGGGGTTCGATTCCTGAGTCGCGTAAAAATGTATCTCACTTTTTATAACACGATTTTTTTACTAAAGTGTATTTTTTTTTTTTTACAGGTACAAAGCAAAATGGAATCCTGGACAAAATATGGGCCGTGCTGCCGTCATCTGACTTTTACTCAAATCAAAAAGAAACCATTTTAAAAGGTCAGTGTTTGTGTGTGAAATACATTATTTTACTATTGAAAAACTTTAGGAGCATAAGGGTATTTTTATATCGCTCCACGAGTGGCGAGCAAACCTTGGACAGTCAGCCTTGTTACCTACCACATTATATTTTTTTACTTAATATATTTTAGCCGGTCAGCTAATATTTTAACTATAACTTGAGCTATATTCTTAAAATGCTTCTGCCCGCGAATTCGTCCGCGTGAAATTTCGGCCCCACCGCATCGCATCCTATCGCCCACCCACGCTATTACTTCGTTTTCTGACTTATTTTTCTTTTGCTCTGCTCCTAAGGATGGTAGCGTGGTGTTATTTACCATGTAGCCTGCCTCAGGGATTGAGCTATCAGATAAATACAAAAAGAATTTTACAAATCCGACAGGTGGTTCCAGAGATTAGCGCGTTCAAACAAACAATGTCTTCAGCTTTATTATTACTATAATATACAGGTTCAAATTAAATTTGCTAGAGAAACTCCGCAGACAAGATGGGTATCAATATCTAATCAAGATAACACAAAAAAAGAAATTAATTTGATGGCTTTTTGTGTGAGGTCATCGACTGCGGTTAGTGTAATCACTTGAAACATCAGGTTTTTTTTGTGTGTACTTCACAGAAGTATCAGTGGAGGTATTGATATATAAGAACGATAAAACAAAAGAAAACAGATTTTCTCAAATTATACTTTAAGTACAACCACACTCCCGGTAGTCGTTGACCCCCCAAAAAAAACATCAAATATTTTATATTTTTACTTTATCGTATTTAGTAGATATCGACATACATCATGTTTGCAGTTTCGCTAGCTAATTTAATTTGACCCCGTAGATATGAGAGAAGTGTCAATAATGTTAGGGCATGACATATTCGCCGTGTCAATAGGCATTAAATAAAAAAAACAGTTGAAAATGGGTTTTTTTATAAATTGAAATTGATAAATAGGCGTAGTAGATACCAAGCCTGCCTCTTCTCGAACAGAGAATGAATGAGTATTGATTACCACGCTTCTTTTATGATCGATCGATTTATCTGGCTGTTACTTAGCCACGAGCCCCTCATTTTCGTTTACCGTAAGTCATTGAAAAGGTTAGTTCTCATTAATTAATTATATCCAAATAAACAATATTGACATCAATATGCATCAGACATTCTAAGAAACCCTAAAGCGATGTAAACATGAAGGTAGACAGAGAGCTAAGCTGCCGACGACGTCTAGACAGCGGGGGCGTTGACCTCTGAGAGATGAAACCCTTGATAACACAGACAGGGTGGGCAGAGCAGGTCGATCACTTTATTAATTTTATATTGTGAGATTTTTTGAAGACGAGACGTTTTCAGTGGCGTAGTCAGAGACAGAAGTACCACAAGTAGAACTTTAATGGACCAGCAAACAGTGTCAAATTAAATTAGCTAGCGAAACTACCTACACATGATTTGCCGATTGATATCTCAAAAGGACTAAATATAAAAAAAATGCTCGTGCATTACCTTAAGTGATTGAAGTGAAACTTCATAAATCAATACTTCTATACTAATATTATAAAGAGGTAATGTTTGTATGTAGGGGTGATCTCTGGAACTACCGGTCGGATTTGATAGCCCAATTCCCCTTAGAAGCAGAGCAAAAAGAAAGAACGCTAAGCGAAACCGTAGTGATAGCACGGGCAGGCGATGTGATGCGACGGGGTGGGTCGGGGGAACCAGAAATTTCACGGGGTCGAGGTCGCGGACAGAAGCTTATAAAGAATAAGAGAGATTTAGTGTTAGAGACAGAGAGTTACATCTTTCTTCTCTCTCGTGTAACGAAATGTGCCGAACCGTGACGCGTCCTCGAAATTTCACTCTCAATTTTCGACCGATATTATCGAATTGCTGCTTGAAGTTTCACTTTAAAAAAATCTAAACATCTCGCGGGCGTGATCCCCAAAAAACGTCTCATCATTTATTTTTTGATATCGATATTCATAGAAAGAAAGAAAATACGTTTATTTGCGGTAAACATGACGCAAAGAAAAAACACACAAATACAAAAAAGAACGAGTTGGGGGAAAATATGCGTCACATCCACGCAAAACGGCAATCGCTCAGCATAATGCTACGACCCATCTTATCACGTCTAGAGTTTCGCTAGCTAATATAATTTGACCTTGCGGGGTAATTGCGTAATACACTAACAGTAGGATTTTCATTTTGACAGTTCAACAACATTCATTGCGTTATTTACGTTGTTGAGCAGACAAATTTTGAGAACGAGAACATATGAAGCAATGGATTAACAATAGGCTTCAAATATATTCAGATTGTGATTGATAGTGTGTTACGCAATTAGGGTGCTATAAACATGTCAAGTAAGGGGGTAACTTTAGAGATGATAGCTAATGGAGATGTCATGTAAAGGAGAAGACATGTTGTGCCGACCACTTAGGATGTGGGCAGTATGACAATGATACAATATGTCATCAAAATTGAATAAGAATTTCAACTTTCAACGCCCCCTGCGTTGAAATTTTTCAATTCAGTTATTTCAGCAGCAATTCATTCAATAATTTGAATTCAGAACTAAGTACTTTATTGTTGTTTTGTTTTGACGTAACAACAATTAAAGTACTTAATTCTGAATTCAAATTATTATACACGATAAATCTAATAATTGATGGACACGGAAATTAGCATTCGTTTGTATTCGGAAATGCGATGATTCCCGAGGGAAATTAAGAAAATAGTTGTACCACATGATTTTTTATTTTATTCATTTGGTTGTAATGCCCCCGAAGAGGCAGACAGAGGTGTATAGTGTTTCGTTTTGAGAGTAAGTATACTGTGCTGCCAAAACACAGTTCGAATTGTCGAAGATAATGATGTTGTGTCTAAGTCTGTACAGAGTGGGAATCTTCTTGGAATCTAAGGTTAGGAGACTAATTAGAAAGCCACCCTTATTTCTAATTCACTAGTTTCCGCCCGCGGCTTCGCCCGCTTGGATGTCGGAAATTATTCCATGGTAACGTGCTACGGGTACAAAAAGTAACCTATATCCTTCCTCAGGATGCCATCTACCGCATTGCCAAATTTTATCGAAATCTGTTCAAAGCTTTAGGCGTGAAAAGGTAACATACAAGACAGAGTTACTTATGAATTTAATATAACCAACCACCACCACCATACAACCACCAACTACCACCACCATTAACCAACTAACCAACCAACCAACCCACCAACCAACCAACCCACCAACCCACCAACCAACCAACCAAACCACTAACCAACCATTCCAACCATTTTTTGTATTTAGTAGGCATGGATAGATTAAAGTGTCGCATGTCGTCGCATGGACAAACCAATATGCACACTTTCGTTTATATAATGTTACTAGATGAAATCTGATTAGAATCCCTTCATTATGGGACTTTGTTTCGACATTAGAACGTCAGAGAAGTCACCTTAACCGCCGCCCATGGGATGAGGCCATAATGTTGTGTCTGCGCTATAAATAGGCCTTATTGATAAGAGGCGAGTCAAAATAGACGTTATCGGTTGAGGAAAATCGTTGGCTCAGGTAGACTGTGTTGCCAGGTGGGAAAATTTACCCGGTGTAGGGAATTAAGGAATTTTTGCTGGGTATTTGGGACGGGAAACTAGCAGGCGGTTGATTGCTGGTAAAGGGCATCGGCAGTACTAGAGGCATCGCAGATGCGTTGCCACAGCAAAACAAAGTTGAAATGTCATGGGTCTGTAATGACACCGGCACCAATACCCTTCAAACTGAAACACAGTAATGCTTGGTTGCAGAAATAGATGAAATCTAAAAAAATACAGAAATAATAAATCTGCCGAAGAAGGAAATTACGTTCCGATGATTCGGGTATTATTTTTTTACAGACCTCTTTTATAAAATTGTCCTGTATTTATTTTCCCCTTTTTTTTATTCACTGGATACTGGAAGCACATAACTGGTCGAAGTGGCTGTGCCTGGGGGAGGCTTATGTCCAGTTAAAGTCTTTCAGCTGAATTAATGGTGATGATAATTATTTATTTTCCAACAAGCGGTGTGCCTGATGGGTTGCATCGCCTCACCTTTAAGGTATGATTTAAAAAAAAATCCTTCATCCGTTATTTATGGAACTCATGTGTAAAATTCCATTCTTCTAGACAAGGCGGCTTAGGCTGTGCTTTGTCTGTCTGCGAATTTAAGATATTTTTAGATTAAAAGATTCTTATTTCTTATTGAAAACATAATTTCGTCGAATTTTGATATTCCAACAACTTTACATTGTATAGCATAAAACAAAACCCACGCTTTTCAAACACAAAAGAGTCTATAATCCGTCTAGGTTTTATTAAAGGGCGATAAGGGCAGTATCATCAGTACGGCTAGCAACACCGTCCCGAGCAGGCTGTCTACGGCTAGCTGCCTTTGCTTTGCCTTACCGTTCGTTACGTTAGTACCTCTCCAACGGTCATGGGGGATGCGCGCTCCATGTTCGAATTTTCCCGCGAAAACTATAGTCTGACTCTTTCGTAAATTATTTTTGATATTTTTGTTTCGTGTTTCTAGTTTTTGAAGTATTTTCTTTTGGTGTTGTGTTGTTTAGTGGAATTAATAAATGTTAGTGTATTTATTGTGTAGAATTGGGATTGGAAATAAGGTAGGTTCAGTAGGGAATGATTTTTTGGAATTGAATAGTTTGTTTTTATGTGGGAGTGGGACTTACTTATCCATAACATAAATGGTGAAATGTGGGTGTTATCGATACCTCTGTCTAGTCCTTCGGGAATATAAGCGTGATATAATGGTAAGAAGTGTACATTTTTTAGGTAAGACAGTGAAAGAAGTTGTGATAAAATTAATTATCATTACAATAAATATTTATTTGGTACTTATAGGCAATAGGCTCGCCCCTACATGGAACTTACACATAACTGGCGAATTATGGGTGTATCAGGGGCGTAGCTACCGCCGTATCAGCCGTATCATTGATACGGGGCCCCCAAGCTACAAGAGCCCTCCGACGCGACGTGAAAATTCGTAAAATATTATCCGTAACTCTTACTGATAAAAGGCCAGTAACGAATGAGTACCTAATGAAAAAAAAATATTTAACGTTTTTTGTGGCATCAAACTCAAAGCATTTATTTCAATTCAACTATTTACATTTGAATTGTCAAGGGATCGGTCAGTCAGAAATATGAAGTTAGTTAATTTCCCATCCCAAAGCGTAGTAGGGTATCTAAGGAGAAGAACGGGCAAGAAACTCACAATAATAGCTTTACTTTCCAAGTCAGTGTGCTATTTTTTAAAAATCAATACCGATGGTAGGTATTGTTTTTTGAAGCTTCGCTAGTCTGGTAATAAGGGCCCCCAACAAATTTCAATACAGGGCCCCTTTAGGACTAGCTACGCCACTGAGGTGTACTATAGGTACACCTCTGTCTAAATCCTTCGCGGATTACAAGCGTGATGTTACGTAAATATTTATTTTTATGGAATAATTTAAATGTGATATGTGGTCTGTCGAATTTAAATTATTGCGCTAGATTTAAATAAGAAAATACAATTTGGACTTGAACTTGCGACCATCAGTTACAAGTATTTTTGAGAAAATATGATAAAGTACTCAAACTCCAAACATTTATTTCAAATAAACCAATTACAGGCACTTTTGAATTGTCAAGGGGTCGGTCAGTCAGAAAGATGAAAGCTAGTTGCCCATTCCAAAGCGTAGTAGATTCCTATGGAGAAGAACGGGCACGAAACTCCATGGACACTCTTTTAAATCAAAATATTTTATACATATGTTCAAGTGCTTGCTGTACAGAAACGATTGAACGGATTTGGATTCACATAAATTACGAATTTTAGGAGGATGCTAGTGAACCCGCAGGCCACAGCTAGTAGAGAAATAAAGAGTATTAAAATGTCCACTTTACGGGCTTGTCAATTTGTTGTAATTTTGCTAGCCATTATGTCGCCATTTTTACGACGTATAAACTCAAGACCAAGGTTGAAAATATTGTCGTAGGTCATGTCATAGGTCATTGAACGTGCAAACTAAGGTCAGCAGTATACTGTGGAACTTTTCCATGATTTTTCGCAGACATTATTGACTCTTACCCCTTTATTTATAAACGTTACTTAAAGTTAAGTAGTGATTAGCGACTGGACTGTATAACCACACATGTTTGATGTTTAACGCCTCTTAACTTTAAACAACGTTTATAAATCTACGTTTTTGGTCGCAAGTTACTGCTGAGGTCTTGGGTTCGATTCCTAGGTCAGACAAAGTGTTATTGGGTTTTTCCATCTGGAATTTCTCAGTAGCAGCCCGGAGTTTGGATTTGTGCCCGGTTGATGGCAATAGGCTCGTCCCCTTGGTGCTTAAACATATCTGGCAAAATAAACTCTTTAGGGATTACAGGTGTGAAGTTTATGATATGTGCATGAAAGTAACCAGTAATCTCAGGGATTAATGAGCCTGGGTTCGTGACATGCGTAGCATGACCAGTTCCAACTCTACTGCTTATACGGAAAAGCAAAGAGACATTTCTTTTCGCCACTTTTGACATCACGACGTAAAAATACTAGGATCTGGCATATTGTCTTTCGATTCTTCCGTTTCTTTGGTGATCATGCTACGCATGCTGATCGCGACAAGAGTTACTGATTCTTTTTCCATTAGGAATTGCTCTGTAGCAGCCTGTAGTCTGGATTTGTGTCTGGCTCATGGCAAAAAGCAACCCTTCTATTTGGGACTTTTACAAACACAGGCACTTAAATTTATGGAATTATTGCGTCACCAAAAACGGTAAAAGACAACTTTGCAAGGAAACAGTCATGTCTTAGAGCAAAAACTTCAAAGTCTATCAAACTTTAACACTCGTGAGAGGAGGCCTGAGTCCCAACAGCGAGAACATTACAGGTCGATCATGCAAACGCTAATGTGCTTTCCTCACGATGTTTTCTTTCGCTATAACCCAGTGTTGCCATACGTAAAATTCCTAGTAAGCAATGTAAACAATACTTCAATCTCGCATAGCAACAAGTACCTCACACTCGTACAGATACATACATACGTACGTGTATTTAAACAGTTGCCTCGTCACAGTCGACTGGGTCAGAATCGGTCAGACGTGCTGACGCTGTCATGTGACCCATGACATGTCCTTGAGACATCACTGTTAGGTCAGCAGAACTCTAGGCTTTTCATGTGCGTTTTTTTCATGTAGTTGTTCGATTGGCGAACCATTATGATGCTATAATGTTTCTACTGCTGGGACACAGGCCAGGGAGTGAGCTGTTATCGACCGCGTGGGTCCAGAGCGGGTTGGTAGATGTCACATGTCTTCGAATTTTTGGTTCTAGGACATGCCGGTTTCCTCACGATGTTTTTCTTTACCGTTTTGAGAGCAATGGTGATGAAATAATTTACACCAAGTAAAGCGCCTGTCTAGGTTCGACCCCACGACCTACAACTCTTAAGTCGGGGCTGTTACCACTGGGCCAACACTGCTCTCTGTAGCCTATATATCAATCCAATACATTTTGACTTTTCCATTATCAATAACGCTGATAGCACGTCTCTTTTCCTGGTCCTCAGGTATATTATCTCGGTGCTCGACAAAAAATCGTCAGTCAGTCTTGACCCTAACGCGTGTAAGATCCTAATCAGTGCACACACTTGTCTAGCATACTAATTATCTCTACCAAAACAGACAGACACAATGACTGATAAATAATTAATATTATTATATGTTCCATTGATTGGTAGTTCGTTCACGTTTGTTAAGGCGGCCAGTCTACCGACGCACGACGCAAGCATTAACTTGTAATGTTCCCACTGCTGTGACAGAGGTAGGGTTGCCAACTTTTTTTAATATCAAATATAAGTAGAATTTTCGAAGCCATTGCTTCTAAAAACATAGTAGAGGGCGAAAAAAAATTGATTTTTTGTATGCTTAGTTTTTTGCTTCTTTGAGCCTTTATTAACAGGTTTTTTTTTTAATGACTCATAATTATTATTACACTCTAAATTAATGTTATAAAATACCTTTAATTCAGCTTATATCAGATTAATACTGGCCCTATTGCGCTTATTTTGCCATTTTGTATTGAAATGAAAATATAGTACTTTTTTTTAATATAATTTTTAGGCCTCTTATATGGTAGGATACTATATTATATAGTACGAGGTGCATTCAATAAGTACCTAGCCTCATCGCCAGAGGGCGCTGTAGTTTCAAAAGAGTTTTACCACAGTGTAGCACATTCTTTTTTAATTCTTTTTTCAAATTTTCATTCCAATCCCTTCATTTGTTTTAATTTGACAACTTATGGAAGCGAACGTGTCGATCGGTTTTACAAAAATGGAAAAAGAGCAATATCGTTCGGTGATTCGATTCCTATTTTTGGAAGGGAAAACGCGCATCGAAATCAAAGAGCGCTTGGATGCTGTGTACGGTGACTCTTCTCCATCGATGGCCACCGTCAAGAATTGGTTCAACGAGTTTGCACGTGGCCGTACGTCGGTTTTTGATGAACCACGTCCAGGTGCACCGAAAACAGCTGCTACGGAGGAAAACATTAAAAAAATCCATGATCTCGTATTGGCAGATCGCCGATTGAAGGTTCGGGAGCTAGCTGAGACTGTAGGCATTTCAGAAGGAACAGTGCATCATATTCTTCACGAGGAACTCGGCATGAGAAAGCTGTCGGCGCGATGGGTGCCGCGTTTACTCACACCAGAAAACAAGCGCAACCGTGAGACCACATCGGAGACGTGTTTGGCGCTGTTTAAGATGAATCCAGCGGAGTTTTTGCGTCGTTTTGTGACCGTCGATGAAACCTGGATCCACTGGTACACACCAGAGACCAAGGAGCAATCAAAACAATGGATCCAGACCGGGGAACGTGCTCCAAAGAAGGCGAAAACTGTAAAATCGGCCGGAAAAGTTATGGCCACCGTTTTCTGGGATTCACAAGGTGTGATCTACATCGATTACCTCGAGAAGGGTAAAACAATTACAGGGCTTTACTATGCCGATTTATTAGGCCGATTCGACGCCGAATTAAAGAAAAAACGACCCCATCTGGCGAAGAAAAAAGTGCTGTTTCACCACGACAACGCACCGGTTCACACGTCTGCCGTTGCCATGGCCAAATTGGTCGAATTACGCTACGAATTGCTGCCCCATCCACCGTATTCTCCAGATTTGGCCCCTTGTGACTTCTTTCTGTTTCCTAATCTGAAAAAATCACTCGCCGGGAATAGATATGGATCGAATGAGGAGGTCATCGCCGCCACGGAGGCCTATTTTGCAGAGTTTGACAAAAACTATTTTTCGGACGGGTTAAAAAAGTTGGAGCATCGTTGGGCTAAGTGTATCGAAGTAAAAGGAGACTATGTTGAAAAATAAATTGCCACTTTTCCAAAATTTTCGTTTACTTTTTGTAGGCTAAGTATTTATTGAATGACCCTCGTAGGATTGGCTATCCTAGCCACAGGCCCCCGCTCTGAGTGAGGGTGTGGGCTATAATCCACGACACGGGCACAGTGCGGGTTGGTGAATGTCACTTATTATCGAATTTTAGTTTTTAAGAAATTACTGAAAGGTCTGCTTCGTTTTTCTTGAGGTTGCAATGCTACAAGTAGTGCTCAGAGTTCGATCCATGGGTCCGGCAAAATGGGGACTCGAAATACAGCTGACTTAATGAGGGTACCTGTATTATAACAAGCACAAGAGATATTTAAGCTTTGCAATTCTCGTTCTTCCCCTGTATAAAATAAAGCCTTTCCCACGTTGGGACAGCAATATTGTTTATTATTAAAGAAATACTAAGTATTTAATATTATCCTTCAATAATTACGCTACGTGATACACAACAAAGAAATATGACGTATGTATGTATGTATGTTCGTGACAACCTCGCGAACGGCTGTCACATTGATGATAAGTTAATAGGTACTTGTTATAGTTACATACAGTTATGAGTTATATTGTATTGTTGATACAAGTACTTGGACTATTGAATTGTATGTATAATGTAAAGTCATAAAATAACGCTTTTTTCCCATGGGGTTAGATACAAAAAACAGAACGTCATTTGCTACGATTCTGACATAGTCTGGTGAGCATTTAATTTATGTCGGTATTTTAAGAATTTGTAGCTTACTGCTCGTTGATCTAGTGGTTGTAAGGTTCAATACTAGGTAAGCCAAAGCAGTACCGAACCCAGGACCCCAAAGGACTCAAGGTCCTCAGATTTCACTTTTTAAGCTATTGCATAGCTTTTATCGCGGGCTTTGAGCGCGGCGACCGAATCAAGAAATTCCGTAACGAAAATAAAACTTAACACCCCCCACTCCGCCTACCATGTAGCTCGGCCGAGCGTTCGCTTAACGTGTATGTACATGGTACGACTGTACGAAGCTCGCACGGGTCGAGACGAGCTGCTCCGAAATCGGACGAATACGTAAGCAGATTGCATAAGTTGATAAAAGTGCTATGCAATAGCTTTACCGCGGCAGTCCCCGAGTGCCATAAGTGTTTTTTGTCTTGATATTTAAAGAATGGTTAATGGTCACCCATCTTCAAGTTGAATACAGCTAGCTCAGCTTAATCTTGGAATCCAAGGAGCTTTTATTTAACCAAGTAGGTACTAAGAATCCATCATTAAGTTTTGATAAAATGGAGCAACATATTTACTAAAACTTTTTTTTAACTGGTTTCGCTTTTCAATAATAACCCCAAAAAAAGTAGTAAAACTTTAAAAAGCTAATAATACCGACATGCGTAACAAAATAATAAAAAAGTACATTTTTTACAACAAAAAAATCGCGATTTCTTATTATTAGCCATGAGCCACCCTTTTTGATAACCCCAACGGGAACAATTGATACATTATATTTGACAATTGTTGTACAAAATCAATAAAATCAATACGTGGTGCGTGACGGGTTGGAATTCACCCCTGTTTAGGAGTTCCGTAAGTGTGTTGCAAAAACCTTTTTGCTGCAAGTTGACGATTAACCAAAATTGCAGACCGCGTCAGTTTAAAACAGGAAAGGAAAACACTGTTTCATTTTTACTCAATAAAACCAATTTATGACAATTTTCATTTTTGTTTTGAGTAATAATTCATTTTAAAGAGAGAGTATACTGTATTGTCAAGACGTTGTGGTATTTTAACTGTTTGATCAAAGGTTTTTGCTCAACTCTGCTGCTAGAACATTTATAGACAAGACTAAGAATTAGCTGCAGTGGTTGAAAATCTAATCGATCCATCGAATGTGTCTTTTGAACTTGTGAACTTTAACTTAAAAAAAAAACGAAACTTTTAATTATAAGTACCAGATTTTTAAACGTTTTATTTAAAGAGCTCTTCGTAGATGAAAATCGAGAGTTTCGTCTCGACCCATCCAAAACATGACCTTGACATGGTGGCCTTAACCTCGTCGAGACAACCCTTTCAAATCCTGCCTATTGTAATATACAAACATACACGCTTTCTCACCTCTAAAAGGAAATAATCAGTAGGGCCTCCATTCATATTGTAACATCAATCTGTCGACCCTTTTATTAACTTTGTTGGAGTCAGCTTCCAGTCTAACCGGATGCATCTGAATACCAGTATTTTACATGGTGCGGCTGCTTATCTGACCTCTACAACCCAGTTACTGGGTAACACGACACAACTTGGTAAGAATGGATGACAGACTTGGGCTTCTGACCACCCGTAACGCCTGTCAAAGGTCTACGAATGACAGCCGAGACCAACAGTCTAACGTGCTTTCCGAGGCACGGAGGACTCTCGATATGTAATGGATGGTCACCCATCCACGTACTGACCGCGGTGAACGTAGCTTGACCTTCGATCAAACCCGTGCGGTTGTTATTACTTAGCCACGAGCCCCAATAAATTATAATAGAATTAAAATTGTAACATACGGAACCATTTAATCCAATTTAAAAAAAAAATGCATTTCGGTAACACAATACCTTACATTTTTATAATCCGCGTAAAAAATAATTAGGTTCGCGCGCATTGACAGTTTTTTTTTTAAATAAATTTACGCCACCGGCAAAGGAATCAGCTGCTCAGCCAGCATGGAAGACTCACAAAAGAGGTTTTTTAAACTTTTTTTTAAACGATAAAGGGATGCGGTACAATGACGGCGGTTTTTTTTCGTTCCTTTTTTGAAACGGCTAAAAGTTGCGAACGTTGGTTTAGTGAGGATATTCTTTTTGTGGTGTCCTTTTAAATGGAGAAAAGTGTGCTAATAGGTCATTATTTTACAATGTGCCTAAATCACATCGCCAAATAATCCATTGTAACTAAATTTTATGTCACCGTTAAGGCTCATGCTCATGCTGTCTCGGTCACTTTACATAGGCGTAAGAAACAGAATCGAAACTTAGCATAAAGGTACTCTTCGAACTGTCAAAATCAATGCATTTCTTTCGTCTTTATGTAAGGTGTAGACGAAACTTCGTCTGTATCTTACTCTGTGTTGCAGTGACAGATTCTTTTGAGAAACAGTCTTTTTCTTATATTTAGGTAACTTTTGTAATGCCAGAGTACTTCTTAATTAAGCTTAATATTCAATTAAGAGTCCCGAAAACACATAGTCATCTGCTAATACTTGAATGAGTGAAAAGTATTATACGGAAAAACAAAAAAAAGAGAAGTAAAAATCATGTATTCAAAATGAGATCAAAAGTAACTCTTCTTGGACGCAAAAAGACAGACCTTAACACGGCTAGCCTACTCCCATTCCTTGTGTCTTAGCTGGTGAGAAGAAATGACGCAACTTACTCTCCAGCAAATCGCCCCTATCCTATCGACATAGTTTTTAGAGTTTTGTAACGAACCGTCCAGCAAATACACATATTACAACATCTTCATCACTTTCATCATCTGCTTAGTATTTTCCTAACTATCTTGGAGCAGCTCCCAGTGTTACTAGATGTAGCTGAATACCAGTATTTTCCATGGATCGACTGCCTATCTGACCTCTACAATCCAGTTACGTACTGCAAAATTACTTCAGCCTACTCAAAATCTTTGATTACTAGTTGGCACTTTGTTACCCTCACAATAATTCTCACTTGGCAAACGCATCCACACTAATCCATACGTTTTGCGAAAAAAAACAAAAAAAAACTTAACCCCCTCTTAACAAAGGGTAGTGACAATTATAAGCGTATGCTGCGCCATCTGTTGGTGAGCTTATGTACTGTGTTCGGATATCATCGGGCAATATCGACAAACATCGGGAATATTCGGACCAAGTATATTCATACAATAAGTAAAATGTCGTGACGAAAGTTTTGCTACTTTCAACTTGTTAGCTCCTACGGACCATGGGAGCCTGGTACTTTTGTTATTGGAGGTGGATTTATGGGCGATTTTTTGAGTTAATTGGAATGGTTAATTCATTGTTTTAAGATAATTAGGGTGTAACAAGACACTATAAAATTAGTTATGGGTGAAAAAGTATTTAATGTCGAGAGGAAATTTTTGAGTATGAATGTGGATGGCTATTAGAGTAGAGGAAGACCAAAGAAACCATGGATGGACTGTGTGAAAGATGATATGGATGGAAAGGGGGGGACTACCGAGATGACGACTGATAGAGATGTATGGAAGACGCTGTCAAAGATCACGCTGTGCCGACCACTTATAAATTGTGTTAGTGGTAGGAGTCTGGTGATCATCCTACAACAGGCGAACGTATGCCACATTCACGTCATAGAGTATTAAAATCAGTTCGTCTTTGTCTCACGTCGTCTATCGCTCATACCTGTGTGACAGGTTCATTCGAATGCTCGATGTGTCATCTTTAATGCCCTGGTAATGTAGTGAACATTTTGCAAGGTTGATATAATATTTAAAATATTTTTGTGAATTTCGTAGCAAGCGTAGCATAATTGCTACGCAGCGTAGTGAATTGTCTACGAGATTTTTAAGTAATGTTTTTGCTATCAAAATGGCAGTTTTTTCGTCGTCTCTTTCTACGTTTTGAACGCTCGATGCTTCTGTAAATCTGAGGGGTCATTACCGTATTCTTAAGAACGTTCACATTACATTAATCTGTCAAAAATACCACAAATTTCCCAACATTTTTGACAAGTATTTGACATTGATTGTCGCTGAGATAAGATTTTGACAAGAATTTAAACGTTTTTAATTACGAGAATTGGCCTTCAGAGCTTTGGAAGGAATCATTCCGATTGCCAATTTGACTATCCGTACTTCCGTATTAATATTATGAATGCGAAGGTAACACTGCCTGTCTATACCATTCCGACATCGTGTAGTTTTTAAAATATGATTGACATGAAAAAGTGTTTGTGCAAACCTACCTACAGAAATAAAATCATTTATTCTGAACGGATTTCGACGAAATTTGACACAGTTAGACCATGACCTGGATTAGGATATAGGCTTCTTTTCATCCTGGATTTAAAAATGATGAAATATAAAATACACGAGACGAAATCATGGGCAAGAACTAGCTGTCAATAGATGAAGTAAAAAATAAAAACGCACATCGGAATATTTCGGCTGCCCTTCGAGCTCTTTTATCTAAGATAACAAAGTTCAAGGTTTTCGGCAAGTGAGTGCGTTGACCCCGTCACCCAGACTGCAGCCAGACTGATTTTTTGCCTGGACTGAGGAAACCGGTTTTGCGTACCAGGTTTAAGTTAGGAAGACGCGTTGCTAGGCAGATATCTGTACTTAGTGAGTTTGTATGTAGGGGATACCATCTTCGGAACTCTTGATCCGATTCCGTAGATTCTTTAACTAATGGAAAGCTACAGTATTGCCAAGTTTCGTAGTATAATAATATGTTTTATGTTAAGAGGCTGACAACAGCTAAAACGCGATCACTTTTTTTATATTTTTTTTATTTTATTTGTTTGAAATGGGTTTGCTCTTGACTCTAGTCTAGGTCAGAGATGACAGAGACAAAGTCGAAGGTGGAGTGAGCTTACCCAGAAGAAGCCTATTCACTCTCACTTTGAAGAGATTTGGGATATCACTATCGGACTGCATAAGAAAATAAAGAGAAGCGCGATGACACTACGCTGGTAATTTATTGCAAAATATGAAGCAATTATCTATTTACAAAAACACTATTGATTGGACTAAAAAATTAAAACATTATTACGTTAATATGTTGCTTGTAGGATAATCTGACAAAAAATCTGAATGATTGCATGTGTGTTAGTATGGTTTTTAATCGTTAAAAGAAATTTTTAGAGGTATCTTCGTTATTTTTTATATCATATCAAATTAGTTGTATAATTTTTTCAACACACTATCTAACTAGCATATATCCTGAAAAATCTAATATATAAAATTCTCGTGTCACAGTTTTCGTTGCCATACTCCTCCGAAACGGCTTAACCGATTTTGATGAAATTTTTTGTGCTTATCCGGTATCTATGAGAATTTTTTTTTTTTTGGTAGGTAGGGTAGGGAGTTAGGGAGGTAGGCAGGTAGGTAGGGTAGGTAGGTAGGTAGGGTAGGTAGGTAGGTAGGGTAGGTAGGTAGGTAGGTAGGGTAGGTAGGGTAGGTAGGTAGGGTAGGTAGGGTAGGTAGGTAGGTAGGGTAGGTAGGTAGGTAGGGTAGGTAGGTAGGTAGGGTAGGTAGGTAGGGTAGGTAGGTAGGGTAGGTAGGTAGGGTAGGTAGGTAGGGTAGGTAGGTAGGGTAGGTAGGTAGGGTAGGTAGGTAGGTAGGTAGGGTAGGTAGGTAGGGTACGCCGTAGATAAGTACCGCAACCCGTGCGAAGCCGGGGCGGGCAGCTAGTCTAATATATAAAATTCTCGTGTCACAGTTTTCGTTGCCATACTCCTCCGAAACGGCTTAACCGATTTTGATGAAATTTTTTGTGCTTATCCGGTATCTATGAGAATCGGCCAACATAAAATTTTTTTTTTTTTGGTAGGTAGGGTAGGGAGTTAGGGAGGTAGGTAGGTAGGTAGGTAGGGTAGGTAGGTAGGTAGGGTAGGTAGGTAGGTAGAGTAGGTAGGTAGGGTAGGTAGGTAGGTTAGGTAGGGTAGGTAGGTAGGTAGGGTAGGTAGGTAGGGTAGGTAGGTAGGGTAGGTAGGTAGGGTAGGTAGGTAGGGTAGGTAGGTAGGTAGGGTAGGTAGGTAGGGTAGGTAGGTAGGGTAGGTAGGTAGGGTAGGTAGGTAGGGTAGGTAGGTAGGTAGGGTAGGTAGGTAGGGTAGGTAGGTAGGGTACGCCGTAGATAAGTACCGCAACCCGTGCGAAGCCGGGGCGGGCAGCTAGTATCATATATTATTCTGATTTTATTTACTGCAGTGGATCATATACTTTTAGGCATTATAAAACTTGCGTTTAGGTCCTGTAGTCCCGTTAAAACCAGAAACTTTTCACGGTTGAATTCGTGGCGGATTTTAGACGTAATTTTTTTTGTGCCATGTCCATTAGGGTTATCAAAATAAAGAGCTTGAGGAGACAATTCCAAAAACAACACTAAAAGGTCGAAAAAAATAATACTTAATTGAAAAATTCAATAAACCCAATGGCAACCAAAATGTTCAAAACAAGCTCAATTTTCAAGCCGTCTGATGCAGTTGGTGGCAGTGTTATTTCTTTGTCAATGTTTTTTTAATTTTATTATTTTTAAGCTTTTCGCATATCTCAGGACCATAGGGTCTCGGACCTATGGTAGGCATACGAGGGGCCGAAGCCAACTCGCAGAGGCCCGTTAGACTCTATAAGTAAAGGTAATTTATTAGCTTATGCCCTCGACTTCGTCTGTGTGGAGGCCAACTATCCATAAACCATATCCTATGGCACTCGGCAACATAGCTTTGTATCAGTAAAATAATTTAGTAATCAGATCGGATAGTTTCAAAGAAACGTTCGAAAGTTCTCTTTCAAACAAATACTTTTACCTGTTTATAATAAATTAGATTTGCGCGCGGCTTCGCTCGCGTGGATGTCATACCGGGATAAAAAGCATCCTACGTGTTAATCCAGGTTATAAACTATCTCTGTTCCAAATTCCATCCAAATCCGTTGAGCAGTTTTTGCGTGAAAGAGTAACAAACATCCAACCATCCATCCATCCTCACAAACTTTCACATTTATAATATTAGTAGGAAGTTTCTTTATACCTATATTATAAAAAAGCCCTGAAATTCAGCCTGTTTTGAAACATTCAACAAAATATTTTTAAGTCTACTTTTTCACCGGATGGCAATAGACTCGTCCCCTATTGCAAACATAACTTGTGAAATATTGCTGTACTATATATACACCTCTGCCTTCCCCTTCGGGCAATACGAGCGTGATGATATATTATAATTTAAAATATAAATGATACCACTGCATTATGTGTACCACGAGTACTATTCCTTATCAACAACAACGTCAGTGGTCGATTCTTTGTCGAGTTATCAGCTCCTCGTCAACCAATAGACGCTTATTCTATTATCTATGTTTAAATAGTAAATAGTTAACTGATAACCAATCTATTAGAGTGCAGTTACTTATTTACTTAACTATAGATCGAACAGTTAAAATTTAACGGTGGCGGGATAGGTCACTTTTGAAATATTCTATTGTTTTTCACACAATTTGTATAATACAATTCTGCCAAACTGTTAGACGATTACTGGCGTAATGTTATGTGGTATGTACCAAGTGGTATCGCGTTACCCAGTAACTGGGTTGTGGAGGTCAGATAGGCAGTCGCTCCATGAAAAAGACTGGTATTCACCTGCATCCAGCTAGACTCGAAGCATATCCTAATATAATTGGGAGAAGGCAGATTATGAGTAGCAGAAGAGCTCATTGTGAAGGAGCTCGCCCAGGGAGGTACTACCACCTGTCCTATTTAAAGATAATGATAAATGATTTTATTTCTGTAAGTAGGTTTGCACAAACACTTTTACACGTCAATCGTATTCTTTAAACTAGATGAGGTCGGCGTTTCCTTCCTATCTGACTACTCTAAGAAGAAAGGCCAATTAAAGTCCAGACATAATATTGGTCAGATCATGTGAAGACCATGTAGATTAGTGTCTGACATGGTCTTTTGAAGAAAGAGCCACACAGATTGAGTGGACCTGTCCAGTCAGTGCAAGCATTTGTCAGTAATCGTGCAGCTCAACTCGGAACTTAGTCAACTTAACTTTTCAGTCGCCAAGCAGCGTTGCTGAGTTCCATTTTGAACAGTATGGGCGCCTACAGGCACTTGATACATTCCTTTGTATCTAGGATAGCAACGAATCCTCCATTGTAGTCACCTCCACCAATACCAATTGTGCAATACCAAGGTATCGCACAATTGCCATTTCAGAGACTAAATTGGAATATCCTGTGCCTGTAACTCAGGCACACATACCCTTCAAACTGCACCCTAATCGAGTAACACACTATCTATCACAATCTGAATCATTTTGAAGCCTATTACTAACCCATAGCTTCATATGTTCGAAAAATTTGCCTGCTCAACAACGTAAATAACGCAATGAATGTTGTTGAATTGTCAAAATGAAAGCTATTCCTACTGTTAGTGTGTTACGAAATTACCCCGATGGTATGGTGCTGGAGCTCTACTACTACATTAATTAATATTTCTTAAAGTCAAATCATTTATTTCAAATAGGCACATAAAAGACACTTTTGAACGTCAAAATTAATAACTTCAATCATATGGCGTTGCTAAAATTCATATAAAATATTGTCTAACAATGCCTATAATAATAATATCAGACTATTACTATCCCACTGCTGGGCAAAAATCTCACACAGAGAAGGCACGAGCATTGATCACCACGCTTGCTCACGACGGGTTGGCGATTTCAAACTTATATTAACTTTAAGTCGAAGTTTTCAAACGATGCTTTCCTTCACTGAAGTCAGTAATGTCCGAGATAAACTCAGAAAGTACATATGAATTGAAAAAGTCAAATTGGTACTTGCCCGGATTTGAACTGAGAACCTCGTGCATGAGAGGTGATGCCTTAACCACTGGGGCATCACGACAAAATTAACAATGCCTATATATTTACTATGTTGCTAGATTCTCGTATTTCAGACTATTATGATAAATTCCCCCAACATTTGACCACAATTCGTGGTATCAACATATTTTGCTAAGAACTAATAATAATGGCCATATCTGCCGTGTCTACTTCATTTCCGGTTATTTCAGCGCTATTATTATTATGTCTACGTCGCTATTAATAACATGTCTGTATTATGTCATTAAAAGGAAGTTTGTGATAGGGAATTTATGAGTCACTGTGTTAATAATGTCAAAATATGTTTAAATCAAATCAAAGTATTTATTTGCTAGAATATGGTACAACATGGGGGGCTCGTGGCTAAATAAAAATAGCCGCACGAGTCGATCGAAGGTTAAGCTACGCTTGCCGCGGTCAGTTCGTGGATGGGTGACCATCCATTACATATCGAGAGTCCTCCGTACCTTCGGCTGTCATACATAGATCTTTGACAATCGTCACCTGTCGTCAGAAGCCCAAAAAGTCTGCCAACCAGTCTTATCCCAGAGTATCGTGTCAGATAAGCAGTCGCTCCATGTAAAATACTGGTATTCAGCGGCATCTGGTTGGACTGAAAGCTGAACCCGGCAAAGTTGGAAAAAAGTAGGCAGATTGATTTGATGGTACTTCATGGTATGGTACTCATACTTTTTTATGGTAGTTAAGAAAGTTAGATATTTCTCCAAAGGAGATGTTCCAGAAACGTATGGAGCCTGGGCTAGCACCACTAGCACTATGTACACTATGTGTTAAAATCGCTATACAATATAGTAACTATTTCTTAATGTTAATCTTCTATAATTCTACTTCGTTTCAATGTTAATTCAAATTAACTTAGTCAAGGATAGCAACACAACATAAATATGGTGGATCAGCAATATGCGAAATGTCATTTTGACAATGACATTTAATTGACGGATCTATGTTGTAACTGCGATAAAAAAGCAATCAGTTAATGTTCGTAGTAGTAAATTGGGTCGCAAAACAAAAACAATCTATAGAAACTCCGCAACACATGCAATTCAACACGCGTGAACACAATGATTCAAAGACAACTGACAAAGTCAAAGGAAGACGTCACTTCACGAAACTTAAACTGTTAAAGTCGTCAAACGTCATGTCAAACACAGGACTATCATCATGGCTGCTCTAAAAATAAGATTATCTTATTAAAAAACTTCCTAGTTGATCACTTTTGTACGCCTTTACCCTTCTTCAAAATAATTTGTTTAGAATTTTATGAAAATCTCCATTTTTTTTCCTATTTATATATGTAGTGTACATAGTAGTAACCCAAAATCAAACATCTCCTTTATAGGCCGGAAGGTTTTTGCTGAAAAAATTAATCATACTTTCTTCTTTCGGCGATAATGTTTTATTGCGTTGAGTTCAGTCATAACTAGCAGAGCTCTTTCTGAAGGAGCTTGCCCGAGGAATGCCATTTATTTGCTATTTTTCTCCATAAATGCTTGATATTATCATCGTAGCGTCAATGAAATGACATAATACAAGGGTTGTTGACCGAGACCAAAAATAAAATAGGTCCCCAAATAAACCCTTGCGGAACACCATAGAAAGTTCGGCAAAATAAATGAAAAAATATAAATTCAACACTTGCATATTTATTTATTTATTTACTTACTCAAAACAAAGGATACAGTTTTACAAAATAAGTACTATATCTACAATCGTGTGAGCATTGCTGTCCTGGCTAGGTTATGAAAACCAGTGTTAAGGAAAAATAGTCCGATCCCCTAGAGCAGGGATCACCAATTAATCAATATGGGGGTACGTTTAAAAAAAAAATTACTGTTGCGGGCCGTTTGGTAGACGAATCTACTAGCAACCAAGATTAAAAATATAAATTATGAAATAAAACGAAAAGAAACATTTTTATTTTGTAATGAACAAAAATAACTATTATTAACGTGTAAAACGATTTCTTTTACTTTGTACTATCTATCTAAGTCTGAAGTAAAGTAGGTGCATGCTAAAATTAAAAAAGAAAAATGTTTTTAGACTAAGTTTTAGTTATAAATGTCGCTGTTTACTTAAAATCAGCAGAAAATTTGTCGGCGGTCCGAAACTGGACCGCGGTCCGCCATTTGGTGACTCCTGCCCTAGAGTACAGTGGCTTAAAGTTACGTAGTGCTTGTGACGTTAGTGTTACAATTTCAGAGAAAGAATTACTTCCACCATACCGGTTTCAAGGGTTTGGGTGACGTGTAATTACAGGCACACGAGACGATGAGACTTTTCAAATATGTCTCTGGTATGACATTGCATTGTCTTGCTTATGTCCATAGGAGCTAGTGTCCATTTCCCATGAGGTGGACCACCTGTTTGATTGCCATACAATAACATAGGTATCCACATAAAAGATTTTGAAATCCCCATTTTGTATTTGTTTATTCGATTACTTTATTAACTTTTTTATGTTCTCATTTCAGGATTTTTGAAGACTGGACCAGGCTGGAGTCTCCCGTACTGAAAACGGATGACATCATGGCAACTTCATGAAGAATTTGGACATCAAAAAAGAAAATTTTATTTTCAAGGTAAAAATTTCTCTTTTTTCTTTGGTTTTTTTGGGCTTTCAGAGCTTTGTATAACGAAAGTTTGTTTATTGATCAAAGAACTAAGTAACACATCTCCGTCACCTATCATCTCGGTAGTCAACCCCTTTCTACCCATATCATCTTCCACACAGTCCATCCATGGTTTCTTTGGTCTTCCTCTACTCTTATAGCCATCCACATCCATACTCAAAAAAATCCTCTCGACATTAAATACTTTTGCACCCATAGCTAATTGTATCGTCTTGCCATACCATAGTTATCTATAAACATTTAATTCACCATTCCAATTAACCCTAAAAATCAGCCATAAATCTACCTCCAAATACAAAAATACCAGGCTCCCATGGTCTGTAGGAGTTAACAAGTTCTAAGTAGCAACCTGGTCTTTCCATACATTTATACTCAAAACTTTCCTCACGACCTTAAATATAATTAAATTTTAATTATTTCTATCTATTATTAATAATGTTTTGCGACCCCTAATTATTAAAAACAATTATCTAAACATCATCCATAAATCCACCGCCAGTTACAAAACTACCAGGCTCGCATAACCCATAGGAGCTAGCAAGTTGAACGTAGCAACCTGGCGAGACGATGAGGCTATGTCTAGACGACCCCCCCGCGCCCGCTACCTCCACCTCCGCTGTCTAGACGCTCGCTAGACACCCCCCCCTCCCCCGCACACCCACACTTACACCTGGCCGGTTATTTTGGGCATAATCTTTGAGCACTAAATCTGTGTTGGGATAAACGAAATCTGCTTTGAAAACATCTTCAAAAGAATGGAAATAATACAGTTTTCTGAAATATTATTGAAGTGGGTCTCAATGCATATCAAGAAACGAACGAATGCGTTTAATTTCAACTAACTTTTTTTTGATATCATTTCAGTTAAACAATATATTTCCCTGATTGTGCATAGTGAAAAACTTTCAAATTCAAGTCACAATCTCATCTCAACGACTATGAATGTCAAAAACTTGTCAAATATTTAGGAAAATTAGAAGTATTTTTGACAGATTGACATTAAAATGCGAACGTGCTTAAAAATACGGGAATTGCCCCCCTGTTAACTAAAAGGATCAGTTCCCGATACAGTGCAATAAAAGTAATATTTCACTAGCTAGCTGCTACAACGCGACCTCGGGGCATTTATCAAAAAAAAAAATCGCCTCAAAATTACGTTTTTATTTTGCTTCCTGCTCCATTACAATAATTGTATTAAATGGGTTTGTTCAAACACTTTAGTAATTAAGTAATTTAAGTAAATCATCACTAAACCTAAAATTACCGTAAGTAAGTAATTTAGTACAGTAACCGCAGCTATTAAAATTAAATTATCGAAAAAATTGCAAATGGCATCCCCTACACACAACAGGTGGCGAGAGCTTCCTTACGCCAATTTTTTTTATAAAAAGAATAAAAAAGAAAAAGCAGCCAAGTGCGAGTCGGACTCGCATACGAAGGGTGCCGTACTACCGTACACTTTTCTTGTATGGGGACCCCCTTTTATTTTTAACCTTATTTAATTTTTATTATTTGTTTTTATAGCGGCCATAGCAGTACATACTCTTTGAAAATTTCAAGTGTCTACCTATTATGGTTCAAATATTTAGCGCTGTTTCAGTCGGACGGCCAGCAAGGCCTTAGTAATAGGGTCCCGTTGGCACCTTTTGAGTACGGAACCCTAAAACCGTTCGAACCGTGAGAAAACAAGACAGATGTTCGCACCGCGCAAAACGAAAAAAGCAAAAAAACCGGTGACTTTTTTCGTTAAAAATCGTAAAAATGTTTTATATTTTTTTTTTCATAAGATTAGTTCCGTTTTATTTGTGAGGGATGATTGAAGAATTAACGGTAAATGTAGGAAGTTAATGTTTTGAATTCAGAACTTGTGTTTTTTTTTTCTTTCCTTGGATTGTTGACGTGGTTTTATAGTTTATAGTCAGCTGGTTTGTGTGTTTTTTTTTTGTTTTGGCTTACAGTCCTTTCACAATTATTTTAGGTACGTCTGATGATTCTTCATGACAATGGTCTTTATTCTCATTGCTAAAAGGTTCCTGTCAGAGATAACTGTGAGATGACTGTAGGACACACCTCAATTTGTTAAGAGTTCTATAGAAGAGGATTTTTTTTATAAGACTTGTTAGTCAATAAGAAATTACGACTGGACTGGATATCTCAATATGATAATTTAGATGACCAATCTTCCTTTTAGTTTAAATCTTTAAAAAGATCTAGTGATAAATTACCTATATTTATTTGTGCAAATCTAAATTGATTTTAACAAACAAACAATAGGTATTACAAGTAAAAAAAATCTATTTTTAAACTAGATGAGGTCGGCGTTTCCTATCTGACTACTCTGAGAAGAAACGCAGAAACTAACTCAGAGGTCACAGTGTATTTTAAAGTCCAGACATAATCATTTTTTTATTTTTTTTTATTGATAAGGAACAACAAACAGCTACAATACGAAATGCACAAAACACATATACGAGTACAATACACCTACAACCCTACAACGCCTACAACGCTGTACACAGATTAACTATGAGATAAAATTAATAAAATAATAATCGCTAGGTTCACAAATATTGTATTTTTTTTCTTTTTACTGACTATTTAACTATCGCGTTTAAGATATAAATAGTATATGATAGAAATTACACGAAAAAGATAAATATAGAAAAAATATTCAAGAGAGCTTCTTAAGTATAAGATTTTTGAACTTATAGGGAGCACATGCAAAAATATCTATTTGTTCGAAAGTCCTATTGTAGGAATCGGCCATTCTGCGAACAGGCAAACGCAAGCCAGAGTTGGACTTGTAAGCCCCCACCGAAAATAATCTGCCAGCGCGCTTGTGGACTGGATGTATGATATGTTATGCAACATAGAATATTGGACAGTTCAGTGGTCTTCTATCTTGGTCAGAGCAAGTGAAGACCATGTTGTAGGTAAGTGTTCAAGCTTTCCTTAATATGCTTTACATGTTCACCTGGCCGGTTAATTATAACCGGCCAGGTGAACATTCCCAGAACATTAATTCTAGGATATTTTTAGTATGGTTAAAAAATATATTTCTAGTACGTTTTTGTAACGGCTAAGTAGTAAAAAATATAATTTGTATCCTTATCACTACCGGACATGAAACATCAAATTAATCAGTATGACACTAACAATAACGTATATCGTTTTACTGAAATGATCATTTGGACAAATTAACATCGTACAGAAGTTTGCGGATGATATTGTGTGTAATTATGGATTTATTTACTTTACATACATACATAAACTCACGCCTTCTTCCCATGGGTGTAGGCAGAAACTACAGAACGCCACCTGCTACGATCCTTACATACTCCTTTTGCCTCGTTTACTTTCATACATCTGGTCATACACACACGCCGGTTGCGAGTACTACGCACCTGACTTTTCTGAAGAACATCACCAATAAGGTCACTATGTATATATACTATATATATGTCCTCCTAGAGCGTCCCCTCCCGGCGTTTCCACTCACATCTGCCTTGGAAATACCTTTTGTTAGTCGCCTTTCATTCATCCTCTCAACATGACCAAACCATCTAAGCAAACTCTTTTCAATTTTTGTCACTACATCTTCTTTTAAACCGTACCGTTGCCTTATCACATCATTCTTCAGCCTATCATTCATAGTCACACCACACAGGCTTCGCAAGGAACGCATTTCCACAGCATTTATTCTACTTTTATGCCTCTTTTATTTACTTAAGGCTATAAGAGTAGAGGAAGACCAAACAGACAGACTGTGTAAAATATGATATGACTGGAAAGGGGGGTGACTACCGAAATGACGACTGACAGAGAAATATGGAAGAAGAGCAGGAGAATGATGATGGTGCTATTTGAAAATTAATGTGTTGTCCTTATAATTTCCAGGTCCTGGTGTGATGGGAGCCGCCTGCCTGACTGGATTAGACACGCGGAAGGCCTTGTCTAATTATGAGGACAGAAGCAGAAGCTAGCAGAGAGTTTGAGAGAGTCTGCCTCTTCGGTCTAGTGGTAGCAAGCGCCAATGCTGAGCATGAGGTCATGAGTTTGATCCCTGAGTCAAGCAAAGTGTTAAGGTACAAGTTCGGAGTCGACTACAGGCAGCAGCAGTAGGCGACGTGTTGCCGCGACACTACTGGTTTCTATGTATTTCGATGAAATATTTTCCGTAGCTAGCGACACGTCGTTTTCATAGAAATACATAGAAACCAGTAGTGTCACGGCGACACTTCGTCTGCTGCTGCCTGCAGTCGGCTACGAACTCAAACCTTTATTGAGTTTTTCCTGCAGAAAATTCTCTGTAACAGCCTGGAGTCTGGATGTTCGGTTACTGGTAATAGACTTGTCCCCTGTTATATGGAACTATTAAAATAACGTAACATCATGCTTGTATTCCGCGAAAGGGTAAGCACTGGTGTATAGTATACCCACATTTCACCAGTTATGTTTGTAGCGGCATCTACAAAACGCCACATGCGAGCTACGCGTCACACTGACGTCACACGAAATCCTGCATCGCGCAAGCAGAGTTTGCCGCGCAACTAGCATATATACAACGTCCCGACATCAATCGTCGGGCAGTTGCCCACCAGACACAACACCCGTCTGGTCGGAGGATCGTCCCTTTTCGTCTCATACCTCTATGGGGTTTATTCATAAACGTTGCTTAAAGTTAAATGACGTTTAAACGTCAAAAATATATGGTTAAACAGTCGCTAATCATTACTTAACTTTAAGCAACGTTTATGAATAAACCCCTATATGTTTAAGTCGTATGTAATAGGGGACGAGCATATTGCCCTATACTGGCCATTAATCGAGATTCCGGCCTACTAATGGTTAAACCCATTTATAAAATAATTGGTGGGATATGGATGTTCACCTCTGCCAACCCTTTGTGAAGTGCAGGCGTGATTATATGTATGTATCCGAGTGTTTTGTGAAAGAAAGAGTGTCTAATAGGAAATGAAGTAGTATTAGAAAACCATGTTTGCGCGCTTACAATGTACCTAAATAGAAATTAATTTGAATATTTTAAGTTATCGTGGTCAGGAATGTAGAAGGATGTGAGATAGGAAGACTAAGGAAGGATGAATGGACCGATTGGAAGATGATATGGGTAGGAAGGGGGTGACTGCTGAGATGACGACTGATTTAAGGAAGAAGAAGGCATGCTACGCCGTCCACTAATACATTGGGATAAGACCGGGAGGATTATTCTAATATTCTAAACTGTCGTAAAGTTTAAAATATTCGAATTTCAAATAATCGAACTTGACAATAAAAGACAATGATACTTTTTTTTTTAATATGTACAGGCACGGTCTGAAAAGGTTAAAAACTTTTTTATTTTTATTTATTATGCAAGACAAACCAACGACATATTTACAAGGATAGTAACAATATGTGATCTCGAGTCTTCAATACTGTGTAAATACATCACTGCATGCGCAACATTCTTATTAAAAGGTGAACAATTATTCGATTAAATTTTTAAATCATTAAAATATTAGAAATAACATTAAATTGATACGTACTTTTAGGTTAGATTTGGGTGCATGATACTTTTTATTTTTCTAGAATCTTAAGTCATAATCATCGATGTTCATTGCATGAATGAAACTATAATTCGAAAAGGTGAAATGTGCCAGCTATGAGTGAAAGGAAAGTACATAATTGACAATTGCTTGCTTAATCTTTTCGTTCCGTGAATGTACGTACTTAGACATCACTGAGAAATAAGGGAAAAGTCTTGAGAAAATAAAGACTCATGTCCAAGGTTTGAATCCCAGGTGAGGCAAAATGTTACTGGGTTTTTCCGACAGGAATTTCTAGTATATAATGCTTGCCCCCTGTTATCCGGGACTGAAACATAATAGGCGTATTGTTCTTTATAATATTCGTGATTAATTTAATTCATTATTGAACAGTGAGTTCTGAATCTTTCACTATTATTTTCTTAATTTTTGTTTTACTTATTTTATTTCTAGCACAGATCTTATCACTATTTTTTTATTATATTCTTGTCTTAAATGCACACATAACAACTTTGAATACCTACAGAAAGTACTTTTTAAAAAATATTTTCTCTTACAAATTTTTGTAACACATGCAATGGAACTATGGTTTGCCTCAAGTTAGAAAACATAATTATACGGATCACAACAAGCTTTCGTGATAACCACAGAGTAGACAGCTAAAAGAGAATTATTTACGAAAAAGGAACGATTGAATTTTACCATAGACTATCTAACTAATATTTATTTTAACAAAAAGTTAGTATTTACAGTCGTAACGTGTGCTTAAAACTTTTATTATTTTATTTTCAATGTATTTTTAGCAATGGCCCCCTCAACTGGAACCCGTAGATCCGAACTTGTGCGTTTAACCGTTGGGGTGACGCGACTGCGCGACTTTTCACTCGCACGCAGTCCGGACTATTGTCGTTATTGGGGACTTTTGTCGTATTTCAAGCCTCATTAGCTCAACGGGTGACATTTTATTTATGTAACCGTTGCACTTTTGACGTTCATGTACCTACTCCTATCACTAGCATTTGGAGGTGTTAGAAGAAAACAAGTAATATACAACAAATATTGCTAGTATCACGCCTGTATTCCCCGTAGGGTTAGGCAGAGACGTTCCTTCGGAGAATAAAGGAGTGATATTATGTTGTGTAAAAAAATGTTTTTTCGACTAAATAGTCGTGTGTCTGTGGTGCGATCGTTGAGTCGTGAGTGTGTGCGTCCCCCACACAAGTTTGGTGATACGCGGGCGCAGTTTTGGCGGGAATTCGTCGCACTTCGCCGTTTTGTTTTTCTTCTATTATTTTTTTTTCTTTACTTTTTTTTTGCTGTGTAGTGTAATTTGCGATTGAAATAAGAAATAAGGTCGAATATTGTTCTAAATTTAAATAAATTGTTGGTACAAATCTTTCCTCACAAAAAAACAACTAAAGTTATTTTGACGGATAAATGCCACAATTTGCAAACGGACATTTTTATTCTTATTTTGATCACATAGAAGGTATGTGTGTTAGACTGTGTGTTTTCTATGTACTGTACCCGAGCCTTATAAGACACATTCAGTTTAAGAAAGAGACCTGAAACTAGATGTGGCATATTAACGGCTACGTACTTTGAATTTCTTTTTCACGTTTTTATTATTTATTTGATTACTGTTAGTAATTTACTTACATAGTTAGAAAATTTCTTGTAGTGTCTTTTATAGTTCACTTTAATTGGTTTCCTTTAGTAGTACCCCTAAAGCCTTATTAAGGCTCCCGCAAACTGGCGCGACACAAAGGCACCACTCGTCGCGCGACACGCGGTACCTTTGTGTCGCACCAGTGTGCACGAGCGTTTACACTATGCAATATTCAGGGACCCTTTCCCGAAATCGGAATGGTGAAATAAGAGAAAGTATAAAAAAAACATTTCACCTAAATATCGGGCCCTAAATATCTTACTAGTGTTATAGGGGTTTTATTTTATAGCTTCTTTTGTGTTTAATTACTTATTTTTATGTTGAGTTATTTTATTATGGTAGCTGTAGCCATGTTCTCCTAGTTTGGGTACCTATACGTAATAATTACACCACTAAGGGCTGATTTGACCAAAGTCGGATATCTTTTATCCGTGGAATAAAATTGACGTCTGACAGTTCTTTTTTGGAAAACACTGTAAAAAATACAAAATTTATTCTCATGATAAGACTTATTCTAGGTATAAAAGTTTGGTGAAATTCGCCCTAAGTGTAGTATAATCTATGCAAAATGTGGTAAAAAACGCCAAATTATCTGTTTTTGGTTCAAATATTAAAAATGTTTTGCAACATATTGATGAACGCGTTTTATAATATATTTAAGATTGTCTGATGGAGTGTTTTTGTGTCTTGTTTCTTCTACACTCGGCAGTGTCGATTCCAAACTGTGTAGCAGTAGCGAAGGTTCCATACAACTCGATTCCTACCAGCTTCCCTTTGAAAAATGGCACAGTCAGTATTCCATAGACAAATAATATAATCTCATTAAAGTTATGTAATCCGGCTTACCTCTTACAAAAATGTACCCTTCGCTACTGCTGTGTAGGTAGTTACCTATACATGGTGGCAGGGACATCTACCCGCAATCTGTAACCATGGATTCAGTACTTGATTCCGAACCCCCCCTGAATTAAAAATTTTCGTCAGCTATCAAAAAAAAAACTGCTATTTCATAGAAAAGTACAATACCTATACGGTTAAAATGTATGGAACAGCTAAAAAGAAAGAAAAAATAAATGTTTATTCTGCACAAACAACACGCAAAATACAAAAAAAACCATTGTAGACAAAATACATACACTAATAAAAAGTTGCCAAAAGCCTCGTACTTAAAACGTTAAAAGTTTGACATTTTTGTCCTTTTCACTTTTTTTTTTGTTGTTGTCATTGTTGTTTTTTTTTTATAACCGACGAAATTTTCAACGCTGTGGGGTTTCAGAATCGTGTACTGAATTCATGGTTTCAGTTCGCGCGTCGAGTTCCCTGCGACACTGCGCACAAAATAATTTGCTGTAAGGAAGCAAACGTGTTTTCTTTAAAAAAATAGTTTTATCATGTTCAAATTTCTGTATAATTATGTGTGTATGCCTATTCTTATTAGATTACAAGATTTGTTAGTGATATACAAGATGGAGACGCCAATACGACAATAAATTAAACTTCGTGTATTTGACGTTCCCAGTCTACATACGAAAATTCACTCAAATATATCCAAAAGTTTAGTCACTATATCTAGTCCAAGATTGGCAAAACAGTCGACCCATCACTGCTGTTTAGTTTCTTGGAAAAATCACTTTTTTGTTTTGAATGTTAGGATTTATTTGATATGATAAATGATAAACGATTTTATTACTGTACTTAAGTAGGTTTGTACAAACACGTTTACACGTCAATCATATTTTTTAAACTAGATGAGGTCGGCGTTTCCTATTTGACTACTCTGAGAAGAAAGGCCGAAATAAACTCGGAGGTCACAGTCTCCTTTAAAGTCCAGACATAATCTTGGTCAGATCATGTGAAAACCATGTAGATTAGTGTCTGAAATGGTCTTTTGATGAAAGAACCACACAGATTAAGTGGACCTGTCCAGTCAATGCACGCATTTTTCAGTAATCGTGCAGCTCAACTCAAAACTTAAGGAGCTCAACGATTCGACGAACAATACCAAAGAAAGGACATTTGGGTAGGCCACATAAATACTTAAACTACCAGACCATGATTAAAAATGAAACAATTACCCACATAGTCCTGACATTCACAATAATAAAAATAAAAATTATTATTATTAAAATAATGTAATACTTTTTGTAGTAAATAGTCATGTCTACAATAGTTAGCAAAATAAATAGTTTCAAAACACTCTTGTGCGTTAGTATTGCCAATGTTTTAATTTAGTGTCGTAGAAATTTTCGTCTCCACCTTGTATAATTAAGACGTATCAAAATTGTGGTTTCTTGTAAATGGGGGCTATCGTTTTTGTGCTCACCAGCTGGCGCCACTGTCGAGTAGGGTCTTGTTGCAGTACTTTTATTTGATGCTTTGGATACGTTTAAGTACTCTTATATTCATATTATGTTTATTTTATCACGTTTTTAAACTTCAAATGAATATTTAGAATATAATATTCCTAAAATTAGCTAGCATGAAGCAGACAAATCTTATTCTTCCTTCAAGTGCTACCAAATTAGATCCTAACTTTTTACTTAAAGTCTTAAGCCATAATTAATCAAGAATGGCACAACCATTAAAGCTGTTATGAATCATTCGATAAAATCTGTGTTAAACAATCCCGCAAACAGTGAACGTTCATACATATTTTGACATCTAGAGACCTTACTCTACACTAGCGCCTCTAGCGGCGAACTCAAGCGCGATAGCCCTCATTAAGCTACACCCATTTAATATTGCATTTGAATACATATAAAAAACAAACAAATACGGCGTTAATTTTTATTGATACTTGAACATCTGTATTTTTACCTATGTTCTACACATAAAGATATTTGAATTCGAATTTGAAAATAATGTCATTCTAATCTTTTGTACAGTCGGGGAATGACAAGATTAGGCAGCTTTACGTCAATTTTTACTTGCACAATACATAGTCTTATTATCGTGTAACCAAGTAACTGGGTTGTGGAGGTCAGATAGGCAGTGGCTCCATGTAAAATATTGGTATTCAGCTGCATTCGGTTAGACTGGAAGCCAACCCCAACATAGTTGGCTAGATTAGGCAGATTGATTTTTTTGTGCATATACTTATTACATGTTCGACTTCATTACTGCCTACTAATAATTAATTAGTTTTTGAAGGTAACTTAATACTAACTATGAAAAAACAAAGTACCTATTTAAAATTGCTCTTGATCGTGTGCGTGACATTAGCAAAATTACTGCAACTCGTCCACAAAAGCAACTAGCCTTGTAGCATTTATTTTAAAAAATGGTTAACCTTCTCATGCCACGACTGTACACTCCCACTCTAGCTCCCTACATAGAAGTTGCAGAGAAGTATAAGAAGAGTAAGAAGAGAAGATATAACGCCGTAGATTGGGTGAGGTAGTAGGTTGTATAGTACTGCATTACAACTTTGGGAGAGACTGTACGGCCTACTAACTTTCCTGGTTTACGGACCATACAACATTGAACATTCTGGAAATCAGAAGACCCGACCTGAGAAGAAAATGGAGGCATACTTTTTTTTTGTAGGTCTTTGTATGTTTTATGTATGTATTATGTATTTGTTGTATATGTAAATGGTACACCACTGACTACCTGCATTATTGTCTCTCCTTCTCCCTTGAATCCATCCAAAGGTTGTCTGTAAAAGATCGCTTTCAGCGATAAGACCGCCCATTGTGTCACCCTGTGTAAAATATCTACATTTATATCTGTAATTTGTATGGTGTACATAATAAAGAGTATTCTATTCTATTCTATTCTATTCTACGTTATCAATTTTGGAACTCATTTCCTTTTTGTTTTCTGTGTGTTTTATGTGGTGTACACACGGCAACATATCAAGCTATACATTTCGAGTACATTGTTATATATTTTACTTATAGATCTATGATAGTGTAATAACCCCGAACTTTCCTGGTTTACGGACGAAACAAAATGTGACATCCTGGAATTACCGGCAAGAGACGAAAATGGATTAGGAATTAGGAAGAAATTAGGTTATGTTTTTTTTGTAACTGAAATTTTTTGTCCTGTGTGTTTTATGGAATTTATACAATGTATGTATTATTAAATAGCTAGGTATTATTTTAGAACATACAGGCCGACTAATACGATTAGACTAATCCCGCACAGCGTCATACAATTTCGATCAAATCTAAGGACCGCTTGCACCACAAATCGCTACATGCGTTTATAGAGGTGCTAGCTTGCCCGCGGCTACCCCCGCGTGGAGGACGGACATTATCCCACGGGAACGTGCTACCGGGATAAAAAGTATCCTACGTGTTAATCCAGGTTATAAACTATCTGTGTTCCAAATTCCATCCAAATCCGTTCAGGAGTTTTTGCGTAAAAGAGTAACAAACATCCATCCATCTTCACAAACTTTCACATTTATAATATTAGTAGGATGAGGAACAGGGTGTACCGCTACACGTTTAGCGCTAATCATATTTAAAACATAATTCTGTCTCTGTCTTCACCAAACGATTGACAGAAACAGAGCAATGTTTTAAATACGTTTAGCTCGAAACGTATTTAGCAACTTGCTTCTGTTCGCGACTTCGTCCACGTGAAATTTCTTGCTCCCCCGACCCACCGCGTCGCATCGCATTGTCTGCCCGTGATATTACTTCTTTTTCGCTCAGCGTTCTTTCTGACTTTTTTGTTTTTTGCGGCTCCTAAGGATTCTAGTGTGATTTTAAGTAGCCTATAGCTTTTCTCAAGAATTGGACTATCAAATGCAAAAATATTTTTTCAAATCCGACTGCTAGTTCCAGAGATTGATTAACGCGTTCAAATAAACAAACTCTTTAGCTTTATTAGTCGTAGTGTTTAGATTTGTGATGCAAGCGGAGTTGAGTATCAACAATAAATATTATTTGTGGATCATGTTACCAGTTGTAACATCATCCACAAATAATAATGATGTCTAGTTAGCTAAGGAAGGTGAAATATGTTTAAAAATTTCTGAAAAATCCCTAACACAATACGAGTACGCAATTGAACAAGAACTCACTCGGAGATCTGGTGAAACGTGCTTAACTAACCAAAGATGATGAAAAGAACGTGAAATATTTGTGTCTCAATTAATTACTGTTCTTTTTGCCGTGCGGGATGTATCTATATGCACAGTCAAGTAATAAATTTGTTGCTTGCTTTTGGTAACTAATAATCGCTTTTCATAAATATTTCTGCAAAACTTATTATTTAAATAAATGATATTTGTACAATATTCCTGGTTTTATTTATTTATACCTTGGATGGTCTAATCTATGGCTCAGCAGTTGTTGCGCTACATGATGCGGGTTAGATTCCCGGACTGAAATAATCGTTCTATAGAATCTATTTTCAAACATTCTGAGATTTGTAAACGCAACCACGTCCACAGGAAAAAATCCTAGTGTGGAACAAAGGTAGGAAACGTTTATAAATACTTAATCAAATAAACAAAGGGGGCGACGCATCGGTTTCCCTGAAACATGAGACGTATTCGTATCTAGAATACTCTGTGTTAATACCTACCCATGCATTCAAATATTCATCCTGGATATTTATATAAAACAATGATGAAATAAAATAGGTACACGCAAAGTCGCGGGCAACAGCTAGTTTTAGTTTTATCATGAAATACTTGAGGACAGCATGGTTCATTATTATTTAAAGAATTTATTCTCCCGTAGAACACAGAACAGTTATCATATGATATATACAAATAAATCATGCAGACATAAAGTAACAGAATATTTAAAACTAGGCTTCTAAAGATTCTAAATCAATCAAAAGGTTATTAACCATAAGCCAGCAATTTCTTTTTCTTTCTAGGTGTTACATCTTTTCTGAACGTAAACTTTTAACATGTTTTTGATTGTAGATTACGCACCAAGGGGGTAAAGCAATGTCTTTTGTCGCGGGCGCGGTATTGAATCCCGAGCGTAACGAAGGACTTGCGAGTAGGTTTATCATCCGTCCAGATATGTCCGGCTTTATGGGCCCCCGTTCGGACTTTATCCGGACTTTTTGACTTAAGGGGATTTTTATTAGGAATCATAAAATTAATAATTATTACTGAAATATAAAGATTGAAAAGTAAAATGTCCGGGGTTCTTTGCAAATGTCGGGCTTTTTGTCACGACTTTTCATATTTCGAAATGGGAACCCTACTTGCGAGGGAGTTTTGAATTAATTCAAGAAGCCTGAGTGCAGCGAGGTATTCAAGTTCGCCCAAAAAGAAGGCACGTTTATCACCTAGGAGGATACTCTACTTTTCACACCATCTACGAGACAATAAAAAGCAATAGTAGGTATCTAGAATCGAAATATTTATTAAAATTACAATTACTGTTAGTAGACCTATTTAAAACAATTAAAAATTAAAGGTAATGTTTGATACATTAGGCCAGCTGGGTAATTACGTAACACACTAACTGTAGGAATGGGTTTAATTTTGACAGTTCAACAACATTCATTGCGTTATTTACGTTGCTGAGCAGATCAATTTTTCGAACTTAAGAAGCCATGGATTAGCAATAGGCTTCAAAATGATTCAGATTGTGATAGATAGTGTGTTACGGAACTAGGGTGCAGTTAAGTTGAGGAAAGACAAAGTTACGTATATTTTTATTCGGTACATTTGTTGAAGTGGAGGTAGAGTTTATTTGCGTATTGCTGTTGAGTAAATTTTCAGAAACTTGGGTCTGCTCAGGATCATTTTGAATCGTGAAAGTTGGTGAAGGTGGTGCTTGAGGCAGCGGGTTAGATGAATAGTGTTTTGATGTGGATGGTTGCGGTGACGAAGGTGTCCAAGGATCAGTTATCGACGGTGTTTTTAGTTTGATGTTGTCACCAATGCGGCAGCTTATTTTATCCTTATTCTGTATAGAATTTTCAATGTAGCCCTCTGCTTCTACATCAGATTTCCATCCAACGTGTCTTTTAATCTGGGTCATGTCTGCTCCAGAATCAGCCAATAGTCGGATATCTATGGCCAATAGAGTACTCGACGTTCTCCTGAGACAATGACTCGTGTAGAGCTCGGCATGTCAAAGCCGAAGCCCAATTGTCAATTTCAGGTATTTCGAAAGTTTCTTTCAACATGGTGCTGATCTTATTTTTGCCAATGACTTGCCTGGTGTACTTGCCATTATTATAAGCTACGAAAAATCTGTTAGTATTTATATTAGAGAGCTTGGTACTTTTCGTCAATTCTAACGTATTCTCCACGGACTACCAATTACCGTTCTTTCTTTGATTTTGTATCTGGCAAATTTACCAGCAATAAATCTGAGTGTTTTACGATATCTTCGATTTTACACGACAAGTGCCATTCACTTCAAAAATCAAGGCCATCTGTAACAAAAATGGACAGGTAGGTTAGTAAGTAGGAAGATAAGTTACGTACTTTAATATATATTAATTACATATTATGTATTACATGTTTACACTTTCACACATATAATTGTAATAATAGACACATAAACCTAACGAAAGTTTATATATTTACAATAATATCTAACTGGGATAGAGCGCAGAAATCTCGACATTTTGGCTTGTCGAAACATTACGCAACGCTTCAGTAGATCGCACACAAGCGATCGATGCATGAGCGGGTCGCTAGTAAGTATAAGTAAGTATGTAGCTATTTCCGTTACTAAAAAATAAATAATTAGCTAGGTACTTACTCTTGTGGCAAGAAAGCTGTGGTCAGGGGCTTCATTTAGAAACGTTTTAAAAAAAAACTTTTGATTTCTTAGCACGATGTTCTTCCGATGTCCTTTTAAAAAATGCCAGTAATTTGGTGTATGTATTAATTTGAATATTATGTTTAATGCTTATTGTTGACCTGAGCATCGAATAGATGCACAATAGGCTAAATGACTTTGTGCAGGATAAATGCAGGAAATAGACTAAAAGTACTAGGGACCTTATTGGTGATGTTCTTCAGAAAGGTCAGGTGCGTAGTACTCGTAACCGGCGTGCGTGTATGACCAGATGTATGAACGTAAACAAGGCAAAAAGAGTATGTAAGGATCGTAGCAGGTAGCGTTCTGTAGTTTCTGCCTACCCCTATGGGAAGAAGACGTGAATTTATGCAGGTGTAGACTAAAAAGCACTGATTCGGGTTCATACTTGACGCCTTTTATAGTTTTCCATTTGTTAAAATCGTCGTAGGCTTTCATGTACGATTCCTTGGACTTTTTTGGGAGTAGATTGTTGGCGATGCCAATGGCGATGCGATGCTTCGGATTTAGGTAATGCACTCCGGAGAAATCATTATCGTCACTCGACATTTTTGTGAGAATTTGTACTTAGTTTAATTTGTTGTATAACAGCAAAGCGATTAGCAGTATTTGCGCCTTTGTCATTCGTGTTCTTTTTTTCAAATTTGTATTCTACTCTCGGTAGTCAGTTCGATTTCCGAACAATTTTCTTTTTAGTGCAGATCTGAATGGTAAATGCATGGTATTAGTATGTACAATGGAAAATGTTTGTATGCGATTTTTACTCGAGCTTCCAATGTTCCAAATTTAAATCACATTAATGACTAGCGGGTCATAATTAAATTCAGTACAATATTAATGCCCGGCTAGACTCCAGTGCTTAAATTACTTACTTTAAGTTACGTCTGCATGACATATAAATTGACATTGTCGAGCAGGTGATGTGAAAAAGTATTTACATTTTTTGCATTAACAATCTTATCTGGCAACTTATTGAACATTACCGCTCCTGCGTATAAAATATTTTTTTCCCGTAATTGGTTCTGGGTGGTCTGAGTTCAAGTTAATTGCTATTATTCATATTCATTTTATTTGCATTCCATAACTTTAACAAGCTGTTACAATCGCTTAAAGCTCGGACCCCGTAAACAACAAAAGTAAAACATATTAAAAACAAGCAAATTTATTTAATTAAATATGCTACTATTACTACCAATGAACTATTTTCATAGGCAGTAGTCGATCACGCCCAGACACCACGCTTAATAAAATACCTACATGGAGTGCTCCCTGTGCAGTCAGCCCCGCATCATGTCACGACGGCTAAGCTTACCTACTTAATTAATCCTACCTTTCAGGCATGAGCTGTATAATAAACAGCTCGTGCCTGAAAGCTCCTCAACTCCTTCTCGAGTTCTAACATAACACGATTCCTACTCATCTATCGATTTGATTACAGACGATGCGCTTGAGTTGGGCAAACACTACTATTATGTTTGCTCAAAAACTTATAAATGTATAGCGACATCTTGTGTCGAATGCGATTACTAATTAAACTACCGCCACCTAGTGATGAGTAGATGAATCGCTATAATTGAAAATGTATTTTCTATACCGTGAAGATTAAATTTGGAATAATTTTAAAATAAAACAAGCATTAATGTATTTTAACACAACAAATAAATTAATAATCATTTAATAAAAAAATGTTCTCAGAAAACAATCAGCTGGTGTTGAGTCAAGCCTTAAAAAAGTAAAAAAAAATGTTAAATTTTGTAATGGCAGCACTGCAATTCTCGATCACAGGTTTATAATCCTTGAAGTAAATCTAAAGTATGCTTTATTGCATTGTGGAAAGGATTAAAATTGTACGAAAAATAAAGTTAGTAAGACATTTTATCGTTTGAGTAGGAAGTGGCATAAAAATAGGATTGCCAACAATCTGAGTGACGTCAGGCCATTGGAGTCATGGAGCCTTCTAAAATTACATAGAGCACAAGAAAATATATTTTTCCGACGTATAAGCTCCATTTAAATGCAATTAAATATACAAAAGTGTCGATAAAAGTGTTCGACGCGAGTGGTAAAAGAAATAATTGTTGTAAACACGACAGTCGAAGTTTTAACCGTGTGATTCTGTTACCAAGTTACCGGAGATTTTTTTTCTTATTTTGTGAGTATCTAATGTATTTTCCACACGAAAACTGGTTATTAACGATCGATATTTACGTTATGCCGTACCAAACACGTGATATAACGTGGATAAACGGATTAAATTTGTGTTTATAAGATCTTAGTCTGTGTCATGGTATGTCGCTAAATATAACACTGGAGAGTATTTTTGGAATTATATTTGGCGATTTTGCGAGTGCGAGGCGGTGAAGACGTGTGAAAGTTGTAATTACGCTTAAAAAATGTTTAATGTGTGGCCTTGACGTAATATCAATTTAATATCAGCGGTATCAGGTTACTAATTTTTTTAACGGTAAGGTATCATGTTATTCTGTCTAAATCTGTTTGGTTTTGTTATGTGGACTCTTTTGTGCGCGGAATGTCCGTGGAGGATTTAATTGGATCAATTCTTAGTGCATGACCTTGGTTATTAGAATACGCATCGCGGTAACTGTGTTTTACTTGCGACGAACACGGCAATATTTTTTTTTACGAATGAGAGTTACTAGTTGCGAAATTTTCGTTCTCCTAGTAAGGAAATTGTTGGAAATAGACGAAAAAATAGTCAGCATGTAAAAAACTGTCATTACCCTGTTGACTTTGACTTTCACTTTTCATGAAACTATGCTTGCAAAAACTGGTAGCTACAAGAATGTCGCAATATCTTCTTTAAACTTATTTTGCTTTTCAACCAATATCACAAAAGTAATCGTACAAAATCCTCAAAAAAAAAAAAAAAAAACACTTATGGTGAAATAAATCTGGCAACATTACCCAATGTTGTTGTAATTTGTACTGTTTGTACCTTTGCACGTTATCAGGAATCCAATCTTTGTTATACATTCTTTTGTATTGACAATAAAGCACATTTTCTAGGTCATTTGAGATTAACAAAGGTGGATTGTATAAACATTACTTACATAGATAATAATCACACAGACATAACACACATAAACTCACGCCTTCTTCCCATGGGAGTAGGCAGAAACTACAGAACACCACCTGCTACGATCCTTACAACATACTCCTTGTGCTTCGTTTGCACTCACACGTTTGGTCATACACGCATGCCAGTTGCAAGTAGTACGCACATGATCTTTCTGAAGAACATTACCAATAAGGTCGCTATATGTCTTCCTAGGGCATCCCCTCTTGGTGTTTCCACTTACATCTGCCTTGCAAATACGTTTTCTTAGTCGCCTTTCATTCATCCTCTCAACGTGACCAAATCATGTAAGCGTATTCTTATAGCACATGTTGATGGCACAAGTAAACAGACATAGTTGTAACTGGGTTGTGGAGGTCCGATAGGCAGTTGCTCCATGTAAAATATTGGTATTCAGCTGCATCCGGTTAGACTGGAAGCCGACTCCAACATTATTGGAGAAAGGCAGACAGGTGATGGTGATGTTGGCAAAAGGTATCGGTACCGGGCTGTAAATGAGGCACATTGAGTTTAAGAAAATGTTTGGTTTTGTAGATTGTTGTTGCTGTCACTTATACAGGTGTGACATTCTCTTTCAGTGTCTAAACACCTACTTTTTTGAGGACCTAATAAACACCACTGATGCCGCAATTGGTATGGCCATTGGGCCAAACTCATTTTACATAATAAAATATTTTAACTCTTGCCACCAACTCGAAAAGAACTAAGTCTTTTTCTAAAGCTTCATTTGTGACATTTATGCTCCCAGATACTATATATATATATATATATATATATATATATATATTTTAAACAAACTAGATATATTTTTAAAGTTAAAACCCCTTTTATAGTTTCGTTCCGATTCACCACTGCATCCCTGTTTACCCCGTTTGACGGTATTAAATAAAAAAACTAGCAAAATGTTAGGGTACATTTCACCTCTGCCTAACCTTTCGGGGAATGCAGGCGTGATGTTATATATGTTTACAAACCATAGTGAAAAGTGGCTCTAAAACAAAAACATGTGTTACGTAAAAATAATAATACGTGTGTAGTATTGTTATCAGAAATACTATTAAACAGCTGATTCTATATTATTATTGTTTTGTCATTGAGGGCCATTCACCTACTTACTCATAAATTTTATTTGTGACAGATTACTTCAATACAAAGTAAACTAAATTACCTAAATTGATATCCATAATCTATGTATATAAAAATGAATTGCTGTTCGTTTGTCTCGCTAAAACTCAGAAACAGCTTGCCCGATTTGATTTTTTTAATTTGTTTTGTTCACCTCTTTACTGGGATGGTTTAAAAGGAAAAAAAATAGGAAATACCTAAAGGAAAAATTTTGACAGGACAACGTCTGACGGGTCAGCTAGGAAGGTAGCTAGGTAGAGTAGGTAGGTAGGTAGGGTAGGTGTTAGATACTTAGTGCTACCTGTGCGAAGCCGGGCCGGATAAAGCTAGTCTTTACTAATATTAAAAAGAGGTAACATTTGTGAGTTTGTAATCTTGGGAAGTATTGATCCGATTCCGAAAATTCTTTCATTAATGGAAAACTACAGTATTGCCGAATGTCATATGATATTTTTTATGTTAAAACAAGAAATATCACATGGACTAAGTCCCGTATTACAGAATGCCACTCAATACTCAAGCATTACTTAGAACTAGTTTCAACCAATCAAAGGGCTTGAATCTAGTTTTAAGTAATGTTTGAGTATTGAGTGACATTCTGTAATACGGGCCTAAGTCATAGGCAGAAGCTAGTCGTAAATAAGATAAGATTCATATTTTTTATTTTATTCTCTAAGGGCCCGTTGTTTATTCAGTAGTCAAACATACTAATAGTTAAAATGCGTTAGTTAAACTAACAATTTGTTAAAATTGATATAAGTATGTTGTTTGATAAATGGTTAAGCTCACAATAATTAAAAAAAATACAATTTGCTACAAAAGTTAACCCTGCATAGACAGAGTAGTTAAACTTTAATTATTGTAAAGTGACTAATTGGTAAATTTACTATTGGTCATGTTTAACTATGTATCAAACAACGGGCCCTTAGAAAACAAAGCTTTCAAGTTTTCTGTTAGGCCAGTGTTTAACTATATGATTCTGATGACATAACCAATAGACTTATTTATTCTGAAAAGTCCGTTGTATCCTTTTTATGTAGTAGTCTAAATGAAGAGTTGATGTATTAGGTTCCCCAAAGTCAAAATCAAAGTCAAATCATTTCAAATAGGCTCATTAAAGGCACTTTTGAACGTCAAAATTTACAAACAAATAGATTCTAGTTGCCCCTTCCAAAAGGTAGTTTCGTATGGAGAAGAATGGTAAAGAAACTCCACCGTTACTCTTTTCAAATGAACATGAATATTAGGCTATTAAAAGTAATGTAATCTGAAACTATTAGGAAGTGTCAGGATGTCTAGGCTATTAAAATTAAGTGGAACCAATTTCAAATACTATATTTTCAGCATGATACGCTTTAAATGTTCCAGTGCAGGCTAAACATTTTCTTCCAAAGAGAAGGAACAAGCATTAGGAAGGTTATTTATCTATTTTCAATGACCAATATTGTTTATTTTTTGTTCTCAAATTCCTAAACTGACTATTATGTCTTAAATGTAATAAGCTCTTTTGCATAAACAATCAAGACTTTTTCGTGTACTTATATATATATTTTGTTTTTTTAAACTTTGCCCTACACTAGGAATTTCTCCTGTATTGTGGGTGCGTTCACAAACATTCAAACTCACATACACAAACAGCCAGACCCGGAACAACTACTTGTAGGTCATACAAATATTAGTTCCGTGCGGGAATCGAACACGCGACACGCAGCGCAGCAGTCAATCGCTTAACCACTGCGCCTACCGTACCGCCATATTATTGTGTAATTTTTTAATTATTTCACAATATTACCATAAGTTATTTAATTTCTGACCTCATTTTTCAAGCCATATTAAGTCAGTCGGTCAGAACAGTTGTGACTCGGACCAGTGATAGTCATTCAAAGCATCTTAAAAAAAAAAAAAAACGAATATGGTTCTTTACCTGGAAATAAACAGAAGTTAAGGATACATTTCATAATATGTATTCAAATTGAATATTGTGTCCTAATTTTACATCAAATGGGTATTACTGTAGGTATTGTTGTAACACCAATTAAGGTACTGCTAAATAATTTTATATTTTTACCTCATACGTCATAATAGAAGCGTCTGTTCGAAAGGGCGTATTTCTATGTTATACAAACTTTACAAAAACAGAAAAAAAAACTAAGTCAAATGAATCGATTTTTTATTAAAGTTGTGACTTTTTGAACAAAATAATAAATAAAAGATGCTTTAGGCTTTCAGTCTAACCGGATGAAGCTGAATACCAGTGTTTTACATAGAGCGACTGCCTATCTGACCTCTACAAGCCAATTACTGAGTAATACGATACCCCTTGGTAAGATTGGTTGTCAGACTTTCGGGCTTCTGATCACCCGTAACGTAACGGCTGTCAAAGATCCACGGATGACAGCCGGGACCAACGGCTTAACGTGCTTTCCGGGGCACGGAGGGGTCTTGGTATGTAAAGATGGCCACCCATCCACGGACCAACCGCGGCAAGTGTAGCTTAACCTGATCGATCGACCCGTGCAGCTGTTATTACTTAGCCACGAGCACCCAAATAAAAAAAATATATTTTTAAATAAACCTACCCCTTTTTTATCTATTCATTGATTAACTTATTAATTTGTTTGACATGTCGGAAATACTTAACTTATTGAAGAAAACATGTACTCGGTATCTTTTCGTTTAATAAAGAATTGATAAAGATAATCTACCTGCAGGCTTAACATGACGCTTACTATTTCTACTCTACTGTAGAATAGAAATCGCGTGTCTACTGAAAATGTTCTACTGTCTACACGGAAACATCATTTTGTCTACTCTTCCGTGGACAAAACGCTTCTCTACGGTTCTCGTGCTAAGCCTGCTGGTTACTATGGAAACCATTATAAACAGTATTGGTATTGTCAACAAACTTGAAAGTGCTGTGAAAGTGATTCTTTCTGAATTTAGCTCTGGACCCAAAGGGTGAGTTGTTACAGTCAGAAGCCCGAAAGTCTGTCAACCAGTCTTGCCAAGGGGTATTGTGGAGGTCAGATAGGCAGTCGCTCCATGTAAAATACTGGTATTCAGCTGCATTCGGTTAGACTGGAAGCTGACCACAACATAGTTGGAAAAGCTAGACAGGTGATACAAAATTTGAAAACTGGACCATATTACCTACTATGGCCTAAACTGTCTGTATGTATATCACAGGACTGTATTATATAAACCTCAATAGCTATGTACAGGGAAGCTTAATATTAGCCATATTTGAATACCTGTTATACACATATTCTGTAACATATATATTACTAGCTTTTGCCCGCGGCTTCGCCCGCGTGGATGTCGGAAATTATCCCACGAGAACGTACTACCGGGATTAAATTTATTCAGGTTATAAACTATCCGTGTTCCAAATTCCATCCAAATCCGTTCAGTCGTTTTTGCGTGAAAGAGTAACAAACATCCATCCTTTCCAACAAACTTTCACATTTATAATATTAGTAGGATAGTAGGAAGTATTGCGGTTGGTTACCTAAATAAAGAAAATAAATATACATAGTTAGCCAGTTGTAATTTTCACACGTTCTTCAACTTTTTTTCGAGTGGATGGGAAATGTAAAAATATTATTATTACGATAGATGACTTGGGCCCAGTATGTGGCCACGCCAAACGCGGCATCAGTGGCGTTTTTAAGTCCTCAAAAGTGCAGGTTTTCACACCGTTTATTGTATTTTGAAGTTTATTCCAACTGTGGTAACATTAAGAATGTTACCACAGTTATACAATATTATACAAAACTGACGACTTAGACCCAGTTCTAAAGGCAGTTTTGGTGTTAAGTGTGGTAGCATTCTTAATACAAAACCGCTATCTTAGACCGAGTTCTAAAGGCAGTTTTAGTGTTAAGTGTGGTAGCATTCTTAATACAAACTGTCATCTTAGACCCAGTTCTAAAGGCAGTTTTAGTGTTAAGTGTGGTAGCATTCTTAATACAAACTGTCATCTTAGACCCAGTTCTAAAGGCGGTTATAGTGTTAAGTGTGGTAGCATTCTTAGTACAAAACCGCCATCTTAGACCGAGTTCTAAAGGCAGTTTTGGTGTTAGAACGTGACGTTGGTCGAAATAAAGTTCAAAATAGAATAACTGGCTCGAAGATTTGGCCTATAAGAACAGTTAGAACTCGTTTTGTAATTTTAACGGTGCGGAACCCATAGTAAGCTAGTCTGACTCACACTTAGCCAGCTTATTTCAGGTACAAAATGAATATAAAATATTAGACACGCAACGGACTGACGGGTTATTAAGATGGTTTACGATGCGTTATGCCAATCCTTAATAAACTACTGCATTACATTCTGGGGAAGTGCCGCCAAAATTAACCTCATTAAGGTTGAGAGGGCACAGCGTGCTATTCTCAAAGTTGGAGCCGGTCTCCCCCACGTATTCCCAGCCGTAGACCTTTTTAAAGACTGGGATATACTCACTGTTAGGCAAATCTTCATACTGCGTATGGTGCTTCAACATTCCTTGTTGCAATACGATCCGAATCTTTATAAGAGCCGAAAAGGCAGAGTATGCCAAACACAACCTTCCAGCTCTGCACACTCGCGTAATTTGTTCTACTTTCTCGGACCATACCTGTATACTAAGCTGAATAACCGTCCTTAATATTTAACCTCTGACTATATACAAACGTAAAATTTCAGTCACTTCCTATTTAAAAAACCGGCCAAGTGCGAGTCGGACTCGCGCACGAAGGGTTCCGTACCATTATCTATAAAAACGGCAAAATATCATGTCTGTTGTATGGGAGCCCCCTTCAATATTTATTTTATTGTGTTTTAGTATTTGTTGTTATAGCGGCAACAGAACCACATCATCTGTGAAAATTTCAAACGTCTAACTATCAAGGTTCAAGGGATACAGCCTGGTGACAGACGGACGGACAGCGGAGTCTTAGTAATAGGGTCCCGTTTTACCCTTTAGGTACGGAACCCTAATAAAAACTATACTATCAGGGAACCGAGAACTTGTTGATCCCCTCGGATAGACTAGCTGTACACTAATGATTCATCCCCTCTGCTGCTTCTGCATACTAAGAACCATATTCTGACCACACTCACTCGAGCAACCTCTCACATCTCTTTCATACACTTTCTCCGGTTACTCACATTCACTCTGGTATTTCCACAAACTTCTTTTTATTATGTTACTCAATTTTATATAATGTTTCTTTAATTTATTTTTGGTTAAGTATCCTGCATTTTTATTATGTCGTGTATCCAAATCTCAGGCATCTAGTCGCGGGAGGGCCCTGGTGACCTGTAATAGAGTTTTTTTATATGAACCTACCTCAGGCACTAGTCTGTTATCGGCGTCATCGGGAGTCGGCGGACGGCGAGCAATGGGCAGCTCGTAGTCCGGTAAGGACTCAGGCCCGGGTCGACGGCGCGTCTTGTTTCACACGCGCCTCAAAGAGATGGCAGCATCATTGACGGGGTCCGAAAGGGCCGATGCCTGCCGGGGTCGCGGATTGTTCGAAAGAGTTACCGTGGCCCTGGCTCACAGGCAACTCAAGGAACACGGGTGGGTTTTAGTCAGCAAGAGTCTGATACGCCATTCCGCTCCGCCCAGAGCGGGAGAAATCATTTGACGATTACCCACCAAAAAAAAAATATGTCACCAGTCTCTCACAAAGTTAGCTCCTTTTTCGTACCCTACTGTCAAAGTTTAGCATTGAGTTCATAACTTGTGTAGAGAGTTACAAACGTTTTATATTATTTATTATTATAAAAATATGCCCTAAATGCGTGTTTCTGTAAAATTAACTACAATTGTTCAAGGCAACAGTTAATGACTATTTCTTGGCAAACCTACTCTATTGTAGTTCGTGGCTCTGCTTACTGTTCTATTATGGATAATGACCTGATTTTGTGGGAATACCAGCTAAACGTATATAAAAAATATAACATAACATCACGCTTGTACTCCTTGAAGGGGCAGCCAGACATGTGTAGCAAGTACAGCCACATTTCGCCAGTTATGTTTAGGTCCCATGTAATAGAGGGCAAGTCTATTGCCATCAACCGTGTATAAGTTGAGACTCCAGGCTGCTACTACAATCAGAGATGTCAGCACACATTTACGGGGTCCGTTAGGGCCGATGCCTGCCGGGGTCGCGGGTTTCTCCGAAAGGGTTACTGTGGCCCTGGCACACAGGGAACTGAAGGAACAGGGGTGGGTTTTAGTCAGTAAAAGTCGGACACGCCCTTCCGTTCTGCTCTGAGCGAGAGAAGTTATTTGATGATTTCCCACCCAAAATAAAAAAAATGCTCCTACTACAAAAATCCCAATAACACTTAGCCCGAACTGGGTATCGGACCCAGGACGGAGACGTTTAGTAATCGCGCTTGCGGTCACTAGACCTTGGAGGCAGCTTGACAAATATTTCCGAACTCAATGTTTGCTTTTGTTGTGTTCATCAGTGGAATTATTCAGCTACATCCGGTTAGACTGGAAGCTGACTTCAACAAAGTTGAGAAAAGGCTGGCAGATGATGAACAGTTCAATTGTTATAATCATCTGCCTAGCTTTACGCAAATCTGTTGTAGTCGGCTTCCAGTCTAACCGCATGCAGCTGAATACCAGTATTTTACGTGGAGCGACTGCCTATCTGATCTCCACAGCCCAGTTACTGGGTAACACGATACCCCTTGATCATCACCATCAGCCTACAGCAGTCCACTGCTGGGCATAGGCCTCTACTATTGCCAACCTTTCAAATTGATTTTCGGCAACTCTCATACAGCTGCTAGCAGCCACCTTGCGAAGATCGTCACTCCCCTTGATTAGTTCAATTGTTATCTAACCAAATACTTCTCTTTCGTTACAGAAAACAAACCCAACAATTGTACAGCACAGTAAATAAAGCAAAACAATGCAAAGAAAACGACCGCCGTCCAGAATTAAAATTAACATAGACTAGGATAGCATAAGCCAAGAGTATATTAAGGATATGTGTCAAACACACTAGGGAAAAAAACGAAAGAATTCTGCCAACATGCCTGTCGTATCACCCTCTCGGTACAACACTACCTCCTCAAGCCTTTCAGGGTCTTACAGATCGACCCTGACATCATCAACTGTCGAAAAACCCTACTACAGATCCACAAGCGGGAATTATGACACATTACGCAGTTATGAAAGGTCTGAGTATCGGTCGAGATTCTCTGATATCGATGGAAACAGAGAACGGAAGACCCTGGTCGAGAGACAGAGGAGCTCTCGAGCTCCGAGCATCGCTGATTCAGACAGCGGTGTCTCCAGCAGCAGATACCGGTCTGAAAGAAGTGAGTCCAGGTCTAGAGATATTTCAACAACTCGAAGTGAGAGCAGCAAGACGTCAACGGACCCCCCACCGAGGAATCGTAGACCTGTGCTGACGTCTGCTGATTTGGCTATGTCACACGCGGAGTGGTATAACAAATATTCTCCAGCGAATTATATACCGTTGACGCAGAGGATCCAGCAGCAGCAGAATCAGAATTGTGGGGAGATTTCAAGGTCGAAATCTATATCAAATGATATTGGCAGACCACCGGCGGCGGACCCGTCAAGATTTGCCAGAAAAGCAAGGAATTCTGCGGCAACAATTTCAGAGGTAATTTTTTCTTTGTTTTTCTGTATCAATGTATTATATTTCTTTTTTTATTTATAAGTATATACTTTTATTTTGAGTGTCTGCGAAATTTTATGATTTATTGGTTGTTTTTTTATTTTTGTGGACATATCCTGATGGTTTTTGTAAATGTTATTGGCGATAACGGATTAGAAACGGACTCGGATTTTATTATTGTGATCTGGTTTAGTACTTAAAACAAAAAATGGTTAGCGATAATTCAATTTATTTATACTTAAGTACACTAAAACAGCAAATTAATTAAGTCCTTAACTATTACTTAACTCTTTCGAACTAGAATGTACCTACATTACCTAAGTAGGTCAATTACAAAATGAAGATTATTCCAAATACATAAATAAATACCAAATTAGTTAAAAGATATACAAAATTTATATTTTATAAGGCGCCGCGTCAATGAAAAGTAGAAGAACAGAAATAAAATATTTTATGTTTGAAGAAAATAAAATAATATATTTCAAATATTAAAATCTAATTTGTATAAAACAATTTTTAGGAATTCGAAAAATCTGATTTGAAGATACAAAATGTCTACGTAAATTGTTAACAAAAACAAGTCGGTAAAATATTCAAATACTTGATTCTAATAATATTATTGCCCTTGACCTGAATAAATGTTTAAGAACGAGTCACGAATTCTTTAATACTTGTATCATTGTAAATGCAACAAGGCTGGAAGAAGTATAATTAGATAATACAAAATACGTAAGTACATCACTAAGTAAAAAAAATATGAAAAAATATGAAACAATATAAAAAAAAAAACAAGTACTTACAGTGAAACGTATTTAAAAGTTTTCAACAAAAGATTTCTTGTAATTTAAACAAAGAACATAATACAAAACGGTACTTAATACATTAAAAAGCTAGAAGAAACTCAAAAATAAATCTGTTCAGAAAAATAGAAAATATCTTTCAAGCTGTCAAAATTGCAATCACACTTCATAGAAAAAGGACGAAAACAAAAAGTGTTAAAGAAACACTACACGCTACATTATACCTAAAGATTACACTACACAAGACACGTTTTACTGAAACAATCTGTAGCGTGGGGGAGTGACAACTTTATAATTTTCCATGACTTTCTCAAATTATTTAGTAAGCCAAATAGATTTGGATTCTGCCCAGAATGTCACAATAGAGTGCTCTTTATTATTTACATCATTCGATATAAATGTAGAAATTTCGCATAGGGTGACATAATGGGCAGTCTTATTGCTCACAGCAATAGCAAGCAACATAAAAAGAAAAAACATTTGCATGTAACATCAATTGATATAGGCTAGTATTTTTTTTAAAGCTAACAATCCCAGTTTTACCCAGTAACTGGGTAGTGGAGGTAATTAGGTAGTCGCTCTATGAAAGTACTGGTATTCAGCTGCATCCAGTTAGACTGGAAGCTGACACCAACATAATTGGGAAAAGGCAGACAAATACTACGTATTTTTACATGTAGGTACTTATCCTTGGAAAGTGCTAACTATTAAAAAAAACAGTTGAAACAAATTTCTGATCATGACTTCTTTTAGCATTATTTATTTCTTACCAATGTTGGTCAGAGGTTATTGATTGGAGTGTCCAAAAGGAATTCAATCTTTTTTGGTGTAACAGAGGAAGGGAATTTTAGTTTTTTTGGTGTCCCAAAGTAAGGGAATTGTAATTTTTTGGGTGTCCCAAAGTAAGGGAATTCTCATTTTTTGGGTGTCCCAAAGTAAAGGAATTCCCATTTTTGGCATGAGCCTATGATCAGGATTGGTAAGCCTGATATAAATTTAATTTAATTGCTTACATCTACTTTTCTTTGATTTATTACATGGGACGACGAAATGTGGTTGTAGTATACACCTTTGCTTACCTCTTTGGGGAATACAGGCGTTATATTTTGTGTTACTTTCGTAACTGAATTTTAACTTAAAATTTTCAACATAATTCGTATTTCAAGACTGTATTATCTCATCTCTCTATTCCTAAGTGTAAAAGAGATGGAGATATAATGTTGTCACTCTCTCACACTTCAGATTATTTATGTTTGTGTGGTTTTCTGTCACTGGCAGTTGCCACAATGACAGCATGCAAAACGTTTTTTTTAATCATTTAGCCTTCTAGTAACATGATTGGCTGTTTTTTTGGGTTTTAATTTCTCTAGGTAAGGTAGGTAAAACTTAATAAAGATAAAGTAATTCATTTAAAAAAAATCCTGCGTGGTATTATGTGAAATAATTTCTCTAGACGCCATCCATTTGTTTACTTATTTTAAATCATTGTTTATTTGTTTTTAAAGGATTTATTGTTTTCAAATTCATTCGTTAAAACCTAAAGATCCTTCGTGATTCATTTTTTTTTTTCTACATACAAATAATCATTCATATTCATCAAACATCAAATCACATAAACTTCGGCGACGTTCGTTTCAACGAACCGCCCCGAAGACCATCTCGTCATCATCAGCTATGTTCTTATTCCAAAATTGCCAAAACCACAAACAACTGGTTCTTTTTACAAAAATTTCGCAGGCACACAAACATAATGTGTGCGCGTGTGAGTGTGTGTGTACGTTCTTTAACATCGCACTTAATAAAGAGCCAAACATTAAATTGACAGCTTCCAAAATGTAGTACTTGCACCGATTGAAAGGCCCTAACTGCCAGAAAACGTTATACAATAATAACCTTTCAAAACGTGTCACCGTAGTAACATAGATGCGATATTTGCTTGTAATACCATTCACGTGTAACATTGATGCTACATCCTGCTACTTTATAACATCCTAGTACTCAAGATTGATCGGTAAGCCAGACAGTACCATGAATGCTATACCAGGTATTACAGCAAAGCATGAAATAAATGTTGGACTAACACACACTGTTCACATGTCGCATTCTTACGTTACAAGAACCAAAAATAAGCATAATATTTGAAAACCAGAGACCGGAACGAAGATCGTATAAGGAAACCTCGCCGGCTTACAAGAGAGGAATGCTTAACGGTGTCAAAGATACGAACGGGAACGAAGTACCCTCGGTGTCCGAGATAAGAAAGAGATTCGACCAAAAAATGACGGTAACGAAACTACCAGCGAACGATTCGCGGTACACCGAACAGTATTTAAACCAGCTTAAGGATTGCGAAAATGGTACAGTAGGGTATACGAAACTCGTCCCTAAGGACGAGAAACCAGTACCAGTTCATTTACCATACGAAAAAAATGGTTTGCGTTGGGAGATTGGGTCGTCTAGCTCCCGATCGAACTCCAACTCAGATTTATCAATAAGTAAGACAATATCCGAGCCAGTTTGTCTAGCTAAACCAATACACGATAGAAATAGTTCCATGTCCACTTCTCTAAATTCAAAACTGCCTTCCGAACGTTTAGCTAGCATTAAAAGCCAGCTAGACCCAAACAATCCTATAGGGAAGATTCTAGAAAAATCCACTGTCATCCATGTAGAAAATGGCGATTTAGATTACAAGAAACATAATTCTGAAGGACATAAAATCAAAGATATAAAAAGTGATATAGAAAAGCAAACGAAAGCGCCAAAACACACATCTAACTTCGCTTCCTACATACAGATTTCCCAGCCTGTCTCCTCAGGGACGACGCCGAAAAAACAAATAGAATTAAATCATACAATTAACGAAGAAGCTCCTAAGAATGATATTAAAGCTGAACCTAGAAAAGCAAGAGCTAATTTGAAATATATAGACTCAGAAGATGAAAGAATACTTCTCGATAATGATATAGAATCTCCGAGTGGTACCGGTTTTGAGAACAAAACTTTTGAACATGAGAATTATTTGAAAAAGAGAACGGAGAAAAGTGAGGATGGCACGAATCATTTGGAAGATGTTAAATCTATGGAGACTAGTACTGAAAGTACGATCAGTGAGCCGACTGATGACCTAAGTCCGGAGACCCCTTCTGCGAGGCGAAGATTATTGGATTCGAAGGATTTAGAAGATATTAAAGGGGTAAGTATTCATTTTTTTTTTGTATTAGTTCGTGGTTGCTTCGATGGCGTTTGTGAAATTCTCGTTAAAAAAGTGTTAAATTGTGTAGTTCGATCGTTGTGTAGTATTTTCGATTTCTTGCTGAATTCTTAGGAAGTTGTTTGCAATGGACTGACCTTGACGAAAGATAATATAATCTTTTATATGAAATCAGGCTTTGATTTAACCTGTGCAAGTTTGGATATACTTATCAATTGACCTGAAATCAATACTAAATTCAAAACTACCGTCATTTTCAACTGGCATTTGAGAAAACACTATCCTCTTGGTTGTTCACATATTATTTACTAACTTTTGCCCACGGCTTAGACCACGTGAATGTTGTATATTATCCCAAGGGAACGTTCTACGGGTTTAAGAAGTGACCTGTCTGAGGACATAGGTTACTTATGACCTGAGGGATCTATCCGCGTGCCAATTTCATCCAAATCCATTCAGCCGTTTGGGCGTGAAAAGGTAACAGAGATACTTTCGCATTTATAATATTAGTATTGATTTTTCTTTCGACAAGACCTCAATCCATTGCTGGACATGGGCTCTCCTATAGTCCCTCCTATTTTTAATATTTTGCCACCAAGATCGAAGCAGACACGAAACTCAGCACCTCATTTATATTGGCTCTTTTATATGCACGTTTTTAGTTTTGTTTTCGTCAATTATTTTTTAAATAGTGTGTGTTAGTTTTAGAGTGTTATGTCCTTTTCAGCTACCATAGACAATACGGTTTGATTTTTTTTAAATGTATAGGGGTTGCGTCTTCAATTTTGTTGTTGATTTTTTTAGCAGTTTCTAGTCGGAAAAGCTCTTCAATATTTTAGTTTTTGGTTTTGATGTGGGTTCCTTATTTCTGAAATAACTTAAGGTGTGATTGGAACTTATCAAATTCCTTGATAGTTATATTTTATTAGTTTTTTCATCGATTTGTCTGTGGGTCTCTTTATCCCATACATTATACAGTTGTTGAAATCACTGCAACTCCGAGGACGTTTTCGACAACTTTTCTTAGAACGACATATAAATTTAGTATAGCATAATATAGGCAATAATATTCCCTCGGCTTGTAACTCAAGCCTCCTCTCTCTGTGAGAGGGAGTAGGCCGTAATCCACCACGCGGACGCAGTGCGGGTTGGTGGATGCCACATGACTTCGAATTTAAGCATTTTTTAGAGAATTCAACTAATATTACAAGCATTGGAGTTGTAACTTGCAATCTTCTTCTATTCAACGTAGATATCAATAAGTAATTACATCTTCACAGATGTCAGGGACAGTCAAATTAAATATTTGACGGTTGCGTGCGTTGAATAACACAAAACAGTTGAATGACGCCGCATGTTCAGGGTTGTTGGTTTTACTCCTGCATTTCAAGGAATATTGGGTTTACGTTCGGTAGTGGTATTCTGTAAAAATCTCACTGTGAAAACTTGGTGAAGTTAGCTGTCAATCCCTAGCATTAGATGGGATGACAATTCACTTCAAGCTCAACTCACCTAAGTTTTCAGTTCACTTCAAGCTCACTTTTACATAAGTTATCACGGTGAAATTTTTACAGAATATATCGGGTGGTTGAGTAGGGACCTGGATTTCTGGTTGATGTGTGTAAAAGTACTCATGAAACGGTTAATTTGAAGAGCTTCGGCAAAGTTGAGAAAAGTGACTACTTCTTTAATGAAAAGTGTGCTAATGTGGCGTTTACCTTCAAGTGTTTAGGGTAGGGAATTTGGATTTGTTGTGTATAAAAGGACATACGATACCGTTAACGGTACTAACAACGAATACGTTAAGTACTAAGGTCGCGTAACAAATGCTCGCGCAACGAATGTTTGCAAAACAAATTCACGAAGCGAATGCTTGCGATGAGTACTGTTCATTAGAGAATAGTTTACATAATATTTTGCAAATATCGTCGATTTCAGTTTCATTGATCAAGAAATTAATGAAATAATGTAGAAATTAGATCTTCAAATGCACCTTAGTTTGATTTCAGACGTGTTTTGTATCTGAAATTGTACTTTTATGTTAAAGATTGTATTGCTGAGGTTGCCTAATACATACCACCTAATTTAATAATTATAGTTTTTAACGACTTACAAATAATTAAATATTTTACAACCGTACTTATCCATCTAAACCAAATAAAACCCAATTTTCTAGCACCTCTCCTTACCCCCTGTAACGCTAGCGAGTACCAGGAAGTCATGAACACCAACAGATAGAGTCCATTTAAAAACGCACACATACACACGCCGCGACTCGTAGGCGTCACGCACACAAATACATGACCTCAATACAAATGCCAATGAACTGCCGAGAGTATTACACACCTGTAGGGATTTGAACTTTTCTAGTAGTTTCCAGAGTTGTGGACTGAAAATCAGCAATTTTGAACTCTCAGAAGGAACAATAGACCGGAGAGCCACCCTTTTAAGGCCACCTTCTTCTTTTTTAAACTCGTATTTGAGAGAGCCTAGGTCTCTTCCATTACATGCTCTTTTTCCTGGTCTTGGGCCTCACGCATCCAAATCTATCCTGCTACCTTTTGGGGTCTGCTTCTATCGTATCATTCTCCTGCCATTATTCCAATTATTCGGGCTCGGTTCAACGTGTTTTTCTTCCATATTTCTCTATTCGTCTCGGTACTCCCCCTCCCCCCCCTTTTTCTAGCCATATTATCTTTCACACAGTCCATCTATCGTTTCGTTGGTCTTCCCCTACTCTTATGGTCATCCACATACACGCTAAACCATCATCATCCAAAACGTGTAAAAACAATTATGTGCGTATTATGCCATTCTATACTATTAAATGCTCTTAAAAGTAGCTGAGCTCGGTGTCATATCCTAGACTTATGGAACAGCATTTTTTTCCTGCTTTCCAGTCTTGTCAGAGCCATGTGACAAGAGAAATTCAACAATTATCAAGTAGCCCATATATGCTCAACTTGGATGGCTCCTCTCTAGTCCTGGGTAGCGTAATGTTCAACTCAGAGTTAAAGAAGCTTTTGCGAAAACCATTTATAGGAGGTTTCTGTTTCAATGAGAGACATTCTTTTGAATCCAATATCTTTTGAGAAACGATAAGCTGTCGCAATAGTTTTACAATAGTAAATTATGCACTCTTTCCTGATCGATACCAATCTCTCAAAATGCTAACACAAACTCTTCAAGATTTAAGATTCTCGCTGGCTAATGCAATTATTGTGTTCATAAATCGCACATTCCTTGAGCCAAATCATTGAACTTCGATATACTAAAAATATCGAGTAGCTGAGATGTTAAGAATATCATCTCAGTCTAGCAACGAGATATGTCTCACGTATGGTCAGATTTTGTATGAGTTTTGACGAAAACTGTGACACATACCTTGCTGCCCTTCTTAAAAACTTTCTCCTCTCTTGGGTCTTAGCCAGTGTAAATGAGACTAAATATTCGCTCTTTCCATTGTAGACCTCATCCTTCGCTTTCCATCAGGAGAGATTGTGGTTAAGATCATGCCCATGGCGTAATAAAAAAAATATCATGGATAGTTGGGACTATAATCAGTCTCCAGCAAGTGTTAAGATGACTAAATATTCGCTCTATCCATCGTAGGCCTCATCCTCATCCATCAGGTGAGATCCTGATCAAGAGCAGGCCCATCCCTACTACCCATGATATTTTTTGGGACTATAATCTCTAACTAAAGTAGAGCCTGTCAATTGAGCTCTAAAATAAATTAAAAACCTCGATGAAACCGCGAGTGCATAGCTTATGCAGCCTATAACGTTCCAACTGCTCAGACACACGCCTCCTCTCTGTTAGAGGGATTGAGTGCATGCTTACCTTTACATTGCAAGTATGATTTCTACTGAGCAATTTGCTCCTACAGACTCATCGCTGAAGTATCTACTAACACTAAATACTTATTGCTTGCTGCCAGAAAACATTTCGCATCAATATAATTATCCAACCGACAATATCTAGTGAACGACCCGACGCGACGTCCCCTTTACGATAGAAATTCGTGGCTAAAAATAAACAGCGCGAAATGTAACGTCTAGAAATAAAATATCGCGAGAAATCTCAACAGACGACTGCCACGCTTTTTAAAACGCCACGTGTCACGGCGCCATCTTGAGAAAAAGCGCGCTAAAATGTTGACGTTCGCTAACCTAACCTCTTTTGTGTTGAAACTTTTCACGTCTATGGTCCGAAACTGGCCGTTTGTATTTTCTGACGGAACGTTCCAAAAGCCAAAAATCTGTCAACTTTAGCATTTATGACATTTGAGCTTTTCGATACAACATTTTTTGCAATCTATTTTTTCTTTGTAATTGTGATATTTTTTAAATGTTAAATGTGATTTCTTCGTTTTATCCGGTAAGAGGAGTTGGTTGTTTATTTTGATCATGTTTTGCACGCGGAATTGCACGGAAAAATGGCGAATTTCATTATCTTTTCGTAGTTTTAAGAATAGATTTGTTTTACTAAGTGTTACAGCTAGGATCTTCGCTTCACATTAATTCACACGCTGTGTCCCAACGTTGTGGTATGCCATGTACACAATGGTGTATGCTGGCTTGGCGACATAGCTAGGGGTAGTGATTATGGCATTGTGCCCAATATCGTTATGCCATGCGGTGTTCGATAAAACCCACGTTTACAGGGCAAATCTACTGAGTAAGATAGATTATACTATTGGCGGTACCTACTAATGACTTAGGTTTTCATCTTGTATCTATCTTCCGCCATTCCTACTTCTATGAATAAATCTATTTAGAAATAGGTCAGAAATGCCAGACGCTAGCAATTATCTCTGATGAAAAATGTGTTACTTATAAGTTTATAATAGTTATGGTTACTTTACAGAGTGTTTCAGAATTGTGTGGTCATATTTATGGTATAGACCATCGAAAATGAACAACATCTTTCTCCATGGTAACACGACGACATATTAAGCTATACATTTCCAGTTTGGGCTGACCTCGCATTTTATACGCGTTTCGTACAATGAGAAGTCGGCTTATACTGGAAATGTATAGCTTGATATGTGGTCATCCGTGCCAACATAACAATCGCCAAACAATAATAACTGTCCCATACATTTGGGTCGAATATGTATTGAAGTTTTTTTAGGGGACAGCTGATTATTCTTTCGCGATTACGATGTCGGTCCGGTGGAGAAAGATGTTCAATTTGATGTTCTGAACCACACACTTAAATATGACCACGTATTTCTGATACACGCTGTACAATAATCATTTGATGTTCTATGAGAGTCCACTGCTGAATCAAAGCGCTTTGTTTACAAGAGACAGTATTAACATACATAACAAAATCAGCGTATAAGTTCCCAGTGCTGGAACACAGGCCTACAGGGTAATTGCGTAACACACTAACAGTAGGAATGGCTTCCATTTTGACAGTTCAACAACGTTCAATGCGTTATTTACGTTGTTGTGCAGACAAATTTTTCGAACATATGAAGCAATATCCTTCAAAATGATTCAGACTGCGGTTGATAGTGTGTTACGCAATTAGGGTTCTGCTCTCTGTGGAAGGGAGCGGGCCGCTGTGCACCACGCAGGCTCAGTGCGGGTTGGGACTATAGTATTATAATTATAATTAATTATAATACTAACTTCTGTCTGCGACTTCGTCTGCGTGAAATTTCTTATTCCCCCGACCCACCCCGTCGCATCGCATCACCTGCCCGTTCTTTATTTCGTTTTCGCTTAGCGTTCTTTCTGATTTTTATATTTTTGCTCGCCTGCTAAGGGTTCTAGCTTGATGTTAAATGTCCTATAGCCTTCCTTAAGAATTGGGCTATCAAATGCAAAAATATTCGTTCAAATCCAACGATAGTTTCAGAGATTACCCCCCCTAGTCCCTATCTATATACAGATATACAAACAAGCAAAGTTTATTTCTGTATAGATAATTTACCAAATACTGATTTAGTGGTAAAAGGTATTGATGACCTTGAATCTCGGTTGCATTTTTCTTAATTTCAGTTTTACATACATTTAAAAAAAAATACTACCGACTTCCAAATAAACACTACGAAGTGAAAACTAACTTCAATTTTGGAAGTCGGTCGGTCTTTGGTTCTATATTTTCGTTTTTTGCCACCGACTTCCGAAATGTAAGATTATTTTTCACTTCTTAGTGTTGTTTTTGGAAGTCGGTTGTATTATTTTCAATTTTCGTTTTTTGCCTCCGACTTCCGATACTAAAGTTATTTTTCACTTTGTAGTGGTTTTTTTGGAAGTCTGTAGCTTTGTTTTGTAATAAAGGTTTAATTTTTCGCTTCTTAGTTGTGGCACCTACCTCATACAAATTCTTATAACTTCACTTGCTAAGTAAATAACAGTGACAGGAAGTTATTATAACATCATCAACATACACTAAGCGGAAAAATACGTGTTATTGAAGCTAACTCAAAAACCACTCATCAGAACTTGACCAAATTTATATAGGACCACACTATAAGTATACCCTTTCAAATAAAACAAGAATTTTTCAAATCGGTTCATAAATGACTGAGTTCTGAGCTAAAAAACATTTCGAAGAAATACAACCGAATTGAACACCTTTTTTTTTTGAAGTCGATTAATAAATCATTATCTCTAAACAGTCTTAGCGAAACTCCAGGTGATATCCAATGATGTGTACAATGTGACGTCAAACGCGGTTAGCTGACCTTGGTGGCCTGACGACTGACGTGCAAGTGACGTCACCGAACCGCTCATGGAGAGCGCAACAGTACGCACGAACGTGTTAGCTACTAACAGTCTGCAATTTAGCCACCAAACATGTAAACAAAGATGTGTTTTTGGAAAACTAACTTTAATGCCCGGATATAAAGTCCACTTTACGCTGTAACTTCAACGTATTTGTCTCCTTTAATTGTAGTAGTCATGCTGAAATTAACTTTATTTATACTTTGATAAAGTTGATATTTGTTCAAGTGGAAATACGGATTTTAATATGGTAGTAGATTAGCGTCTCTGTACGTTGTGTTGTTTCTAGGATCGGTTAATTTGGTTGGAAGTGTTTTTGAATTGAATCGGAAATTGTGTTTCCAAAAAGGCTGACCACTCAAACTCAAAGCATTGATTGCAATTAAATCATTTACGGGCACTTTTCAATTGACAAAGGAGTCGGTCATTTAGAAAGATGAAGCTAGTTGCCCATTCCAAAGCGTAGTAGGTTCCTATGGAGAAGAACGGGCAAGAAACTCCATGGATACTCTTTTAAATTATATTGTTACGAAATATGAGCACTGCATGAGTCTTTCCTCAAAAGGCAAGGTTCTCATTTACATCTATTCTTCTATCTTTCTTGAATACTTCATTGATCTGCTGTACTAGTTGATCCCCAGGTCGGGCCAATTGTTGTTGGATTTTTAATCCTGGGAATTTCTCAGTATTAGCCTTGCCCGATTAATGGTACAAGGGTTGCCCCCTGTTACATGGTACTTAAGGTAAATCCTCAACTGTAACCCGCTAAATTAAAATTTTCTTTGGCTTTTGCAAATTGCAGCTCTGTTTTCCGTCGTATTTTGACCAAAATGCGATTCGAAATCATATATTTACTGAATAATAATCATTAATTTCATATCAATCGTCAAACTTTGGAAATTTGTTCCACCTAAGAATTTTCATATGAAATATTCTGAAAGATTCTTAGGTGGAAAAAAATTCCAAAGTTTGACGATTGATATGAAATTGATTGTTATTCAGTAAGTATAATATCATTCCTTCAGTAGCGAATCGCATTTTGATCAACATACGACGTAAAACAGAGCTGCAATTTGCAAAAAAACATGGTATAATAATATACTTCGCCAGGTATAGCATTCCGAGACACAGTGGTCACGTGGGAGACACAAGCCTACGTCATCACCGCTGTGTTACCAGTAGTGTGTAATAATAACTCCCCAACCGCCTTTATTACCTGTGCGAATCCGATAAAACAATGAGGTTTTAATTAACAATTACGTTGGTATATGTTTAAATTGAATTGTTTCGTTTGATTAGAACAACGAAACGACAATTGAAATGCTTTAAATATATTTTTTAACAGAATGGTGACTGAAAATGTTTCCATAATTCGTGCTTTGTTGCAATAAAGTGGCAACTGGATAGTGACATAAGCATGTGTCACTCCCGGAATGCCAGACCTTGTTTATTCAGCCATTCAAAAAACCAAAGCGAATTTGATTTTTGGCGGGCTTACAGCTGAGGATTCACATTAAACATAACTAGCGAAATATGGCTAGCACTAAGGGGAATACAGGCGTCAATTTATGTTAATGTATTCACACTTAATTCTATCTTAAAAGACCTGACCTTGACATTCCGAGTCTTTTTCATCAAAAAGCTACTCCGAACCGTTTCGTTCCTCCTCGTTATTAAGACATTCATATTTATTCGGTGGCATAGTCATACGGAAAGACGATTCCAGTTTGGGAAAAGGTGGAAGATGATTTAAGGAATTCCTGTGTTAATCATGCTCCCGAAATGGGGCCGCATCATAGGTCGAAAGCGAAATGATGATCGCCTTACATACACCCACGCTAGCTCTCAGTACAATCGTAAACTTTACCAATTAAATAATTCGTTAGAACTATCTAACTAAGCGTAAAGGTCTTACTTTTGACCAAGCATTTAGAACGATTTTGAATTGGACTTCGAGGATAGTAAACTTTTTTACCGACTTCAAGAAAAGGAGGAAGTTCTCAATTAGACATTTTTTTTTTTTGATGTTGTAGCTCAGAACTTTTTTCTAGGTGAACCGATTTTATATTGATAATTCTTTTATATTTGAAAGCTGTTACTTCTGATGTGGACTCATATAAATTTCATCAAGATCTGAACAGTAGTTTTTGAGTTATCCATAATAATCCGTATTTTTTCCACTAATCATATTAGATAGATGATGTTTTAATAACTTCCTGTCACTGTTATTTACATATCAAGTAGTTGTATACGAATTTGTGTGGGGTAAGTACCACAGCTGAAAAGTGCAAAATTAAAACTTAAAAAAAAATAACAACCAACTTCCAAAAAAAATACTAAACAAGTGAAAAATAACTTTAATTACGGAAGTCGGTGGCAAAATCACGGAAATACAAAACCAAAAACACCGACTTCCGAAATTAAAGTTACAAATCTTCCACTTTTTTAGTAGGTATATTTTTTTTTTGAATGTCGGTTGTTTTTTTTTTTTTTTGTAAAATGTCTTTTATAATATGGGTCACTCGTAATGGTTGTTAAAGAGTTAAGACAAATTGTAAAACTCCTTCTTTCTGAGTCATCTGTTTTAGCCATTTCCCAAATATGTTGGGTCTACTTGCAGTCTCACTAGATGCAGCTGAATACCAGTATCTTATATGCAGCGACTGCCTATCTGACCTCCACAACCCAGTTACTGGGTCACTCTCCTTTTCTTCTGAATGTGTAAATATCAAGACCCCAAAACTGACCTTGTTGAACAGTTTTCTACCAAAAAAAGGTTCTGTGATTTTTCGCCTTCCTGGCAAAATCTCAGCATATCTTGTCACGATTACGTTCATACAGTCTGCGAAAAATAATGCAAACTAGATTACATAACATGTGTGACGCGGATAACAAAGATATAAGATAAATATTGATATGACATTATGATAACTACATTGTATTTTTAGTATAACACCTTTTGCGGAAATAAGCAGACGTCGCGTAGCTAATAAAATACTGTCATTATGCCGTGATTGTGTGGGAACATTTTGGTTGAAAATTACGGGACTTTGTGATATTTTGGACATTCATGGATCTAAATGGTGAACTACTTGAGGAAGAAAGAGCACTTATTCTGCACTACAATTAGATTACCTACAATCAGTCTTACTAATGTGTATAGTGTTACCCAGTAACTGGGTTATGGAGGTCAGATATGCAGTCGCTCCGTGTAAAATACTGGAAATTCAGCTGCACTCAGTTAGACAGGAAGCTGACCTGAATATAGTTGGAAAAAGCTACGCAGATTGTTTTTGAATTTGACTACCTAAAAGATTAATGAAAGAAAAATACTACCATTGACTTATTTGCCAAATTATACTTATTTGCAAATAACGCCAAGCTGAATCAAAGTCCAATGCCAAAGTGAGAATTTGGTGTAAAAACAGCAGTCATGTCTGGAGTTATTCAACATTTTGTCGGCGCTGAGTTCAAGGTCAGAAAGTTATGTCGGCTTTGAAGATTCTCTGTTTAGTGTTTATGTAAGACGGGTTCTTGAATCGTGTTATGTCCTTTAGTGTTGCTAGGCAAAATAATACAACCAGATAAACTGTGTATTATTGAAGTGCTATAATTCTGAGTGCATTTTGTCCTTTGACCGACAAATTAACCTGTAAAATTCCGTTGGTATTTCACTTGGACCCGTTAAAATACAAAAATATGGACCTATAAAATTCCTTTCACTGTTTGGGGTCCATAATCTATTTTTTTTTAAACCAAGACGACTGAATAATTATCAAGACATCAACCATTACAAAATAAAAGTGTCAATGTCAAAAAAAAATTAGAAACTCCCGCCAAAAAATGTTAATTCGGGAGTACTAATGAAACTAAAGAAAAAGTCGATCGGCTCAGACATAATTGTAAGGTCAGTGAACTTTGATGACGTCAGAGAAACGTGTGACGTAATATATGTGACAATGAGTGCTGTGTTAATGGTACTAAGGAATGTGGTGATGAAGTGGGATTATTTGCCGCTAATCTGGGTGCAAATTATGTTGGTATGTTCTTTAGTCATGTAAAACCATTTTTATTTTTCTCTTTAAACTATTAAGTATAGTCAGCCTCATAATTGCTTTAACCTCCTAAGGTTAAATGTCACTTGCACGTCATAAAACGACAAGGTCTATTTGTCTATGTGACAATTAGTTAGTTTCAACTTTAGTAAACTTTAAATTTACTGAGAATTGTTGTACAAAAATAAAAGTTAGTAAAAACTAAAACCCAACTTCGGCAAAAACAACAACTAAAAGGATATGAAGAAGACACATCAAGACAAGAGTTACACGTCATGTAATTGAGGCATGAATCGAACAGTTGACGTGTGACTCCTGTGACGTCAAATAGCCAGACCAGTGGACGATCAAGGCAGGCTCCAAAGATACCTCATTTGTCAAATTATATGATAAGCAGTTTAGAAGTTATGAGGGAACAGATGATCATACATACAGACATTCCGGTCAAAATTATAACCTTCCTTTTTGCTTCGCCGTAGTCGGGTAAAAATGGTAAACATTACGAAGTCTACTTATACAAAGTGGCAAATTATCACATTAAATTATACCACTACATTCTACTTAGTATACTTAAGACTCCCACAAACAGACGCGACACGTGACTGTGGGAGCCTTTAGACGACATACAAAAATCCATTCACAAAAAAAAATTTGCTGTTCCTTACATTTTGTTACATGTAGCGCGACAAAATGTATGGAACAAACAGCAGATGTTTTTTGTGAATGGATTTAATTCCAAATTTGTATGTCGTCAAAGTATACCATGTACTCGTGTAGTACACGTGATATTTAAATTAAATGTGATACGGTCCGCGCCACTTTGTATACTTGTTCGATCATTGCCTCGTTGGTCTAGTGCAGGAGTCGGCAACCTTTAGAGTCGTTACAAAATTTCTAAAAAGTTTTTAAAAAGCTAAAATTTTTTATCTTGCCAACAATAACTACTTGCATGATTAAAGTTTTTTGATAAATAAAATAATTTATTTATTCATAAAAAAAAATATGTATTTATTCATATATAAGTAGTGTTTTTTCACAAAAAATTAGATAATATATATATATGGTATAAAAATAAATAATATTTGCGTATGGAACTAAAGAGCCGCAGCTTCACATCCAAAGAGCCGCATGTGGCTCGCTAGCCGCAGGTTGCCGACCCCTGGTCTAGTGTTCACATGCGCGAGTACTGAGCATGGGATCCTAGATTCGACCCCCGAGGTCAGGCAAAGTATTATTGGGTTTCTTCGTCAGGATTTTTATTTAAAGCAGCCCGGATTCTAGATTATTGCTTGTGTGATGACAAATTGGCAAGGGTTTCACCTATTTCCATGGTACTTAAAAGTAACTGGCGACATAAGGGTGTACCCGTGTACACTTTGACCGTGCGCTAGCCTAGCGTAGTAAGGAGTTTAAATAAAATAAGAGGCTTATTTATACTGATTTCGTCACCACTGTACTATATAATTGATAAAGGTCATAATCATATAACGTGCATAGTGCATAAGGCCCTCGTACAAACCTTAGCTACACAAAATTCAGGAACTATTCAAATCAGACAATCCGTGACAAGCCGTCAAAACTTGCCACCGCTACTCTTAACAAGTCGACAAACAAAATCAAAAGTCATTTATACAAACTAGGCTGAGAAACGGCACTTTTTGAACGTCAAAATTACACAAGACAGTCCCCCAAAACGCCGTCCTTCACCACTTCCTAGTGCCTTAGCTGGGGAGAAGAAGCGGCGCAATAAACTCCCCAGCAGCACAGTTGTCTGTTAAGTTAGAAGAACTTGATTATATGCAATAGTATGCACAGTATTAACATTACAAATCGTGAATTACTAACCCATTAACCTTGGCTGTATTATCCTTGACACGGATGAGTCATCCACAATGATATTACGTAATGATTGAAATGGGTCAGCTCTGTAATTAGTGATACACTCGAAATTGCAGTTTGGAGTTCGTTTTGTCATTGCATTTATTTAGTTGACGAAAGGACGAATTATATACACGTACATAATGTCTTTTCCGAAAGTATATGATGAAAATGTAAACACAGAGATCAGAAAGCGTACCTGTAGGTGGATGCCACTTACAAGTTGAGTGCTTTGATTCGATTATTTGAATAATTTTACCCGAAATTACCCCTATTACATGGGACTTAATAATAATTCCTTTATTGTCAGGCAACTGAGGCCCATAGTTAAAATACACAAATTACAAAATAACAAACTAATATGTACATAATAAAACTAAAACTTCTGTTTATAAATATTGCTTAAAACAGTGTTAGTAGCACTTAACTTCACTACCTAATTGTCCTTGTGCTGTCCTGTGGTATTTGCCCGCGAAAGCGACGGAACACCACGTCCTGTGTCCAAAAGTCTTCTTCCAAGACGATGGACAAGTAACAATTCGGTACTCGCACCACGAATTCAAATTCAAAATATTTTATTTCACATAAACCTACATGGGCACTTAATGAAACGTCGCAAGCTAATTGCACGGTTCCAATTGGTCGTACCTTATGGAGAAGAGCCGGCAAGAAACTCCACGGTTACTTTTTTATAGAACCACTATCAGCCGAATCTTTGGACAAATGCACGTGGTCTTTAGACCAAATTCCAGAAAGACGTACAAGACTTGACTTTTGTCAATCATTATTAGCCAAAATCAATAAATTGATTATCATGTCAATATTCGCTGACGTTCTTCCTGTATAGTCGAACTCATTATTGCGTTACCACCCTAAGTTTGAATGTCACTTGCACGTCATAAAACGTTAAGGTCTATTTGTTACTGTGACATTAAGACCCACTATACTAGACCCAGAAAGATACGACGACTGGCGAACGGAGCCGATCGCGCGTCGCAGCATACTTTCGGCTTCGATCGCGTGTCGCGGAAGACGCCCGCGGTCAAGCTGCTGTGCGCGGTTTAGTAATATAGACTAAATACTGTGTACACAATTTAATATTGTTTAAAGATTATAAAATCCGTTCCGTTCCGATGCGATGCGAGCCGTTTGGTGGAAATCATCCTTAAATTGTTTGAGTTTGATTACTCTAACGTTCGAAGCATACCAGATGTCGATTCAATACTGTACTTGTTGTATCGATTACCCATTGGCGTTATAGCGAAGCGACGTAGCTTGAAAGAAGTTCAAGGACTTTGCTATTTTTATAGAATTGATTCTATTGGTTCCAATTCAGATTTCAGATTTGATTGATTTGACCTGGGTCAAATCAATTAATTTTCTTTCTTTCTTTCTTATCTTTTGATTACAACAATTACTATCTAGCGTCAGCCAATACTGGGTATGCACAAATTTTTCTTGTACTCTAACCTGATTATGATTAGGAAGATACAGGTTTCATATACATAGATTCACGCCTTCATCCCATGGGAGTAGGCAGAAACTATATGTAGAACGCCACCTTCTTTTTTTGGGTGGGAAATCATCAAATAACTCTGAGGCGCGCGTGGAACACAAAGCGCTGTCGACCAGCACCCTAATTGCGTAACACACTATCAATAACAATCTGAATCATTTTGAAGCCTATTGCTAATCCATTGCTTCATATGTTCGAAAAATTTGTCTGCTCAACAACGTAAATAACGCAATGAATGTTGTTGAACTGTCAAAATGAAACCCATTCCTACTGTTAATGTGTTACGTAATTACCCCGCCGGGTTTGGGGGCCTAGACAAAATCCCTTTTCTGTAAGCGTTAACGCCAACGGAAAAATCTAATTGTATGGAGTTCACATTTGCTTACCACGTGACATTACGTATCTTTTCCGCAAGTAATGTCATTGCCATACATTTTGACGTTAGCGTCTGGCGTTAATGCTGTCAGAAAAGTTTTTGTCTAGGAGGCCTACTGGCCCTTTTACCGGACGACGAGCTACCCATTGCTCGCCGTCCGCAAGCCCGCGCTTACGGTGGCCGGAAATCGGCTATCGACTCCCGACGCCCATGGTGTCTCCTCCTGAGGCGACTAGGGGCGTGAGGGCGCAACGATGTACAACGTCACCTGCTACGATCTTTACATACTCCTTTTAAATTTTTGTGTAGATACGGGTTTCATTTGAGCCCTTCGTCCTGTTTTGATTCTTCCTGTAGCCTACTAATCGAATCATAAGTTTATAGTTCTTAAAACTCCTAATATTGACATGTCATAGTTATCAACCCCTCTTTTACATGGAACTTGAAACAGAACAGGTGAAATGTGACTTTACTATGCCTAATCCTTTGGGGAATGAATACGGTCGTGATGTTACTGGCAAGTCAAATTACTCAGCAAAAGCATTTCCCAGACCACTGCAGTCAAAATACTTTCCACCATAGCTTTTACATGTCTCGGTCGTGACCCAGAACTGGCCTTAACAACTTTACCCCATAAGCTTGCCGTCGGTCTGTCTGTGAGTACGGTACACACCCTCCCATGCCCCTCAACCTAGCCACGTGAGCCAAACAACATATTTATTATCACCAATCGTTACGTCGCTATTGCAGATTGCGAAATTTGGCATCGGTTTTTGGCTTAGTACCCTCCTGACGGCGCCTGAGCAGTCACCGTCGTGCCATCATAGCGAAAGTCACACGATATAAAGTGTGATCAAACGTAAATAATTGTTAAAATGCAATTTCCCGCCGGTATAACTTACGCCATTTTTCCCGCGCATTCCGCTGTCAAATCTGACAGCGACCAACCCCTCGCCGAGCAGAGACAATGAAGTGTTGATTTTTATATATGACTTCTTTTAGGGCTTTGCCCTTTGAAAATTACGAAGTTTTACGATGCGTGTTTAAAAGACGGTTTTTTACAGTGTGTGAGAACTCTTTCTAAGATCGAAGGCCGCCGTTTGAGATGTAAACTGTTTGTGCATAGACAATTATTGTGCCGTCCAAAGTTTGTGGTCAATCATCAATAGATAAACTTATAAAAAAACTTTTTAAACAACAAACTCTGCAACGGGCCTGTGTAACTCAATAAACACAGAAATCAACATTTAATTTTAAAGTAAAATAAACTTGACATTTCTAATTTTTAGTTGTTAAACTTTTATTTAAACTTTAAGTGGTGTTTTAGCGAAGTTTCCATCTTTAAAATTTTTAGTATTGACAAGGACACCCCACTTTTGGATCCTTTGTATCTCTGCCTTCCATTTCCCAATATATCTTGATCTATTCTAAGAAATTCAAATTTGAAAACTGCTCCCTCCTAACTACCACACTCCACCACAATCTACATTCAAATTTCGAATTTAACCTACCTATACACATTGAGCCTCCCATAAAAAATAAAAAAAAACTTGAAAAAAGAATCAAAAACCCGACCAAGGAGTTGTCATCTTGCCGTCAGTTACTCTATGCTAACGTACTACGAGGCCCTGGTGATACTAACATGCTTGACAACAGGCCTGATCGCTCTAGGACATGAGGTAAGTCCTAAATACTGTTTAGATACTTGGACTTGACATTCATTGACATACGCACATGTACAAACGCAACAAAACCGAAAGCTTTAGTAACTTGTAAAAATATTATTATTGAAGCGTTCTAAGACAAGAGCCACGGCATTCTATCGTATGTTTATACTTTTTTCTCAACTCAAAATATAACTAAATAAGCAACAATTTATATTCGTGGCGCACCTCTATCTAGTAGGCGAAGCCTCCTATTTCTGAATGACAATACTAATAAGGCGTAGTCGACGGTGCCCGGCTTTGCGGGGCTCCTACTTCTAGGTGGTTTAAAAAAAAAACCACGAAGGAGGTGCCATCCTCTTCTAAACTAACCAGTCCGAGTCGGGGTGCCCCAAGTCCCGAGCTCGCTTCGCTCGCTCTTGTATCCTAAATTTACCTACTACAGTAATATTGCATTTTGTACCGATCCCTTGTATGATCCCGTCGCGACGCGAAATTATTTCGACGCGTCGAAATAATTTTTACGACAAACGGCTGATCGGAGACAAATACATAAAACTCACACGCTATGAATGTGAGTATTATGTATGTACGCTCTGGTTAATTTGCTGTGCAGGCAGTATTTAAATGAGGGAATAAATTGATGGGTGATTATTTATTTGATGTGCAATTAATAACATCCCTTTTTATGAAATTGGCCCTCAATCTGCGGTGACCCTAAAAGCGGATTAACATTGATCCAGTATTTCAATACAGTGTTTGAATCCAGTAGCACGGGATCGAAATTAGCAGCTGCTCTGTTCCAATCCAAAGTAGGACACCGGGTGCTGAACTGGACTGGAAAGGGTTTATATTATTGACCCAATATCGGTCCAGTTCCACTGGCTTCCAGCGCTGACATTATTTCTCAGCTTCCCCAAAAGCGTTGCGTATATGTGCGTATAAATGAGTGTCATCCATGGCCCTCAATACCAACTACCACCAAAGGTGTGGATGTCGACGGTGCTTCGAGCCGCGGCCACGCAGCGTCGCGCCGCAGCCGAGCCGCCCGCACCCGCGACCCTCGCAGCCTCGCCTGCCCCTCGTCGGGGGGCGGACCTATGGGGTCAATACATACCAGGTGGCTACTTATGTTTATAGTCAGAATAGAGTAGATAATTTGAAGGTATAACTGAGCTGATGAGCTGAGAAAGAATATGTTCGTTTGGCCCCCAATTTTAGAAATGTACTCATATCATTAAATTGAATTATTTACACCGTTTTGGATAATGGTCAAAATAGAGTAGATTTGGGGAAAGCCCTTTACGCATATTATTATTATTGGCTACATATTTTTAATGGTCGAAGTAGAGTAGAGAAATTAAAGCGGTTTTCACTGAGCTGAAAACGATATGTTCTTTGGTTCCGTTTTCAATAGTTTTTAATCACATCAACAAATACTTTTTTTAATCATTTAATTCAGACTATTTTTGCCCATATTTTGTTAGTACTCATTTACAATATCCTAAAACTAAGTCATGACGAGATCAATTAATGCATTTAGGTTACATAAATTCGAAATATATAATTTAAATTGAAATAAATAATTGCAAATCATTCTGAATTGAGAATTTGAAGTTGACAACTTGTCAAACCGTTCTTGAGCGTTACTAAAGGTGGACATCCGCGAAAATCAAAATTTCTTTAGAAAAGCGGAAAACCGCGAAATTCTAAATTTCTTTAGAAAAACATAAGGAATTTTGATTTTTTCTGGTTACATTAATTTCTATACATTGGTTTTAAAAACACTTGACCCATCAAAAATAAATATTAAATTTTTAAACTAGATGGGGACTGACGGAATCACCTTCAATAATGCTAAAAGAGAATTTTACAAGTGTTTAAATGATCTATTATGAAACCAGGTGTTAGTTGATATTTTCTATTTAATTGTTGTAGAAACTTGAGTTCAGTTTAGATGTCATTATTATAATAGTTAGCCTGTAGTTTCACTGCTGGGCAAACCTATTCTCCATTCTTAGGTAAGTATAAATAAAACAATTTTATAAATAAGAGTCCTGCTCTTGTGTTACCAAACAACACTACTTAAATAGCCTACCAAATACATATTTTATAAAAGGTCAAATTAAATTAGCTGGCGAAACGTTACTGACATATTCGAATAAGCGATATCCATATCAATAAAAAAATCTACAATAAATATGTCCGTACAATTTTCTCTCTAAGAGCGGCCTCAGACGCGTCCACTCGGTAACGGTCGCATGTCGCGGCGTGTGGTGTTCAGCGGTCGCGAGCACAGCAGCTACGCGGTGCGGCTCGCGGCGGTGACCTTAGCGCGTATGGTACGCCCCTGCGAGGGTAAACGAGGGTAAACGCAGCGTAATTTGCGTTCCCAAAAAAAATCTGATGTATTCCAGGTATCCCTAGAAATTTTACAGATTTTGATACTTAAAGGTACCCAAGGGCGAATTTTTAGCCCCTACTGGATTTTCAACGCATTGCTTAGCACTGAGGGTTCAAAATCCAACAGTGTATTTTTTTGACGCGCTGAAAGGTACTGTTAGATTCTCAATGCTCGGCTTAACGCCGAGAGTTGAAAATCCAGTGCGCTATAAATAAATACCCGTGTTTACCTAGGCTAATCGTAAAAAAATCGTCTAAAACTGAAATTGCTCGCCTATCTGATGATAACCCATTTGTGCGTTGTGTATATTGCGGCTATATACATAATTTACATAAGTTGTGTCCACACGCAATGGACGGGAGCGAATATTTTCAAACGAACTCATTTAGTATTGATTATAGCAGTATAAAACCAAATAAAACGTATTTTCGTTAACTCACATAGAAAACGCAGATTACGCTGCGTTTCACTCTCGTCAGACCTTACCTTGTCGCAACGATTTTCAGTCTCGTTTGTGGAATGTGAAGTAAATTTACAAAGATTTTGGTGAATTAATAAAATGTTGTTGTTTTGGGTGCGTTTTACTAACATTATAGTGTGTGGATTTAAAAACAATAGGTACATTTAAAAAAAAAACTTTAACCCTGTATTAAGTGTCCGTTTTACGAGTACTTTTCATACACACAAAAATCCAGTTTGTCGAACTTTTTAGCGTTTTTGTATTTTCATTTCGACGGAGTTTACAGTGTCGTGCTGTTTTTTAGTATTTACTGGCTTCGAAGTTATTCCATTGTTCTTTTCAATATCAGTACGAAGATTGTCTAGTCTTTCTCCTGGGAAACAGGCGTTTTGAAGCGTTTTGTCTGAAGAAAGATAAGTTTTCGACTTTTATAGTCATATTGTCAAAAATGTCGTTTTGAATGTCTTTCCATCTGTTTGTGGAAAAAGACCGGTTAACATCTTTCGGTAAGTACTCCAAAATTGTTGGTGAGTTATCTCCTAAGCGATCATAATAAGAATAAAACATCTTTACGCTGACTCGTACGAACTTCACATGAATGTGTCAGCGCATTTACACAACTGCCAATAGTTTGACAGTTTAAACGTCACAACTGTCAAAAATGACAGGTCTGGTTTTATTCTTATTTTGAATGAGTTATACCATAGATTGCACTGTTTTTGTGTTTTCCTTTTTAGTTTTTGTTCAGCATGAAGTTTAATCACTTACCCCGTTGTGCTTTCCGATGCCCTTCGTTCCACTACCCCGTTTTTTTTTTTAATTATCCGTTGCGTTCAATTGTTAACTTGCGTTTGTTTTTCGTGTATTTAGTGGAACGCATGTGCATAGTTGTGTTTGAGAGAGTCGTGCGATTTTTTGTCGCTACTTTACTTCGCTTTTTACTTTAAATTAAACAGCTTTATAAGACGCAGCACAGACAAAGTAGTAAAATGCTTGAGCAGTTTTTTATTGATAAATTGATCGAGCATTTTGCTGCTCATTCTGCGCCGAACCTTAAATTATGTTACTGCTGTAATTGCTGCATTATTAAATAAGTTCACGATGCGACAAAAAATCTTAGCGACTGGAAGAGAGTGACAAAAAATATTGTCTAACACTTATCTGATTGGCAGGAGTTGGCCGGTGGAAAGAGTGGGCCTAGCGGGCTTCGACGGAGCAGCGAGCGATCCGAGGCGGTATCTGAGGGTCGGACAGAGAAGCAATCGAGTCATACCAGTGGTAAGCTAGAGATAACATTCTACAATACACACGCGTTGAGACATCGCGCCTTAGGCTGGATTTCGTGCTCGACTGACGGTCAGCGCTGACAATGATCAATGAAAACTTATGAACAACTACAGTGCAGCGCTGATGAATCACTACGCGCGTACAGCTACGTCGCGCTGATGATCACCGTCGGTCGCCTGCCATAGCGTGACATGTCGGTAGATGCCTTTTCGTACGGAACCCTGCGTCTGCGAGTCCGACTCGCACTTGTCCGTTTTTTTTTTTTACTACAATAACCAGTATTACCTTGACCCATAAAAGTATTATTTGTCACCTCAAAGTAATATTTGAACTCCTCAGATACGTTTTCACAAGTGAAATATTGTACAAACTAATTAATTTCGTATTTGAAAAGTAAATCTCTGTTTAGAGCTTTAATCATTGAGATTACCCTTTTCAAGCAATCATTTTAATTTTTAACTGGTTTCCTGTACAAAATGAAGTAAATAGCACTTTAAAGTATAAAATTACCCCTCCTAACCAATAATTCTTACACACCTTACACTAAAGCCCACCCATCATTTTCCAGGTCTCAACGGTCTCCGCAACATCGGCAACACGTGCTTTATGAACAGCGTGCTACAATGTTTGTCGAACACGAAGCCGCTGCTCGAGTACTTGACTGACGACAAATATTCCGACGATATCAATACCACGCTGTCGTGTATGAAAGGGGCGCTTATGAAAGGTAACATTATTATTATCTACTGATTTTGGGGCAAAAACTATTAATATCAATCATATTTTGGGTAATATAGGGTTAACCATTAGGGTAACATAGGGTTTATAATTAGGGTAAAATAGGGTTCGGCATTTGGGGTAAAATAGGATTGAAATATGAAATAAAATTGGTAGTTCTTAAAACTATGACGAAATACGTCGATTATGCGACAAATAGTCACTGGCCATTAAATGCTTCATGAACAACGTGCTGCAATGTTTGTCCAACACGAAGCCGCTGCTCGAGTACTTGACGGACGACAAATATACCGACGTTGTTGTGGACGAAGGGGGCGATTATAAAAAGTAAGAAATTTGGATAAAATTGGGTTGGGATATGGGTTAATGTAGAGCGGCTCAGATATATTTATTTATCTTTGGATCGCCAACAGAGGCTACACAATAACATGCATGTTAACGTAAACAGGGACAAAAAGCAAGTGTGCGCCTCCAATTATAGATCACATCATTCACTTAATATCTAGGTAGGTACAACAACTTTGACAAGGATGAAAACATTAAAATAAATCAAAATACAATCATACAGAAATAATAAAAAAAAAATATATACAAATTACATATCAACAAATTCAAAAAATAACCATAGATGTCAAAGGAAAAACAATAACAAAATATTATGCCTTAAGAGTCTTGTCCTTTTTAAACTTTGCAATTTTGCATGTAATATTAATCCTTTGTTTCGATGCTTCGTTACCCCCATTCAGGCACAGAGCCTTGGCGAAACGGAGAATTGTCCGAGGTTTGTTTTGGAATCCGGCACATAGAAATGGTTATGGGTAGGTATATAGGATGCAATGGGTTGCTAATTTGGGGTTAAAGGGGTATTGCTTTAGTTAGGGTATATATATGGGTACTTCACCAATAGTGACATAAAATTATTAATCGACAAGTACACGTCTACAATTTCACCACAAATTGAGCATGAAGGTACTGTGCGATCCACGTAGCGAATGACAGTAGCTTGGGACGCGTCGTATGTGGCCGGGATCGGGTAAAATGGAATGGTGATGAGGGGACAAATGGTGTGGAATTTTTACAAAGTTACGTTTGGGTTAAATTGAACTGAATTTGGGTTCATATTACCCAAAACTTTAGTGATTCGAATGGATTGAGATCAAGGGGTAAAATAAGGTTGAGATTAATAATAATAAATAGATTGATGCAAAAATATTATACAAATAAAAATGCCATAGATTTTAACAAAAACCTAACTTATTGTTACAGCCTTCGGGATAGTAATAAAAGAACTGTGGCGGCGCGGCGAGAAGGACGCGGTAGTCAACACGACGGCTCTCAAATCGCAGGTGCAGAGGTTCGCGCCCCAATTCATGGGCTACAGCCAGCAGGACGCGCAGGTAATTTACCTTAAGGTGATAGGGGAATAATTACCCTTTCATGGCATTGGCGGATACAGGGTGGGGCATGGGGGCCAGGTGCCCTCCCCCCCCCCCCCCAAAGATCCAGGAATTCCATACTTTCGACACAAATTTTCGATTCAATTCAGCCGAAAGGTCATTCTCCACTCCACGCCAGTTAAAAACATGGCTGAGTACGCGCACAGGGGAAGAGCGGCTGTGCGGACTTGCACTCCTACGTATCCACAGGGATGTCCCAGTTGATGTCGATAAAATTATAAATAGGTTTGCCAAAAACGGCACAAGGCGCGTTAACTTTATTTTGTAAAAATTCAAGCTAATAAAAATTAATTTTTTTGTTTACTTGTGATTTTAACCCTAGCTCCGAACCTTATCAGAATGCCCGCCCCTGTTTCATGCCAACAATTTACCCTAAGCAGGGGGTAATTAACAGATTACGTTTGGGTAATTAGGTACCTAAGAATGTGGGGGTAGTCACCAAAGTATGTGGAGGGTTATAATTACCTGAAGAAATAGCCGTTGCTTCTTTATTACCTACTTTAATTGGAAAGTAATAAAGAAGCCAATTGCTATTTCTTAAAATGACAGCCATAATCTGAACAAACTGATTATGTGAATACCTATATTTTATAAGCCATTTCTCACCTTATTAATACAATGGCTCTGCTCTTCGGCCAGGGAAAGAATTTCCATTTTTCCAATATATTGCTCATATGATATTTATGTTTTTTCAGGAGTTCCTGCGCTATCTGCTGGAAGGTCTGCACGAGGACGTGAACCGCGTCACCACCAAGCCCAAGCCCATACTCACTGAGATCGACGACAATCTGAGGTACAAAAATGTATAGTTACAGTTCCCGCAAGACCTTTATGAGGTCTCGGAAGTTGCACGCGAGTGGCTGCGCAGTATGCTTAATATAGATGTTCGAGTGAACTCGCTCACTCAACTGTACCATGCGCGGTTTCGTTCTCAGGTCTACGTCCAGAGTAAAGTTTAAAAAAGAACTTAATTTCTCCATAAATCCAACCCAACCAACTAAACCAACCAACCAACTAAACTAACCAACCAACTAAACCAACCAACCAAATTAACCATCCAACTAACAACCAACCAACCCACCAACCAACTAACTGTACCAATTGCGTAACACACTCACAATCCATAATAGGAGGGACATGTGACTAAGTCATAACTACCGCACGGGTCGATCGATCAGGTTAAGCTATGCTTGTCGCGGTTGATCCGTGGATGGGTGACCATAAGACTCCTCCGTACCTCGGAAAGCAGGTTAAGCCGTTGGTCCCGGCTGTCATTCGTGGGTGTTTCACAGTCGTTACGGGTCGTCAGAAGTCCGAAAGTCTGACAACCAGTCTTACCGAGGGGTATCGTGTTACCCAGTAACCGGGTTCTTGAGTTCAGATAGGGAGTCGCTCCATATAAAATATTCAGCTGCATCCGGTTAGACTGGAAGCCGACCACAAAATAGTCGGTAAAATGTCACATGATCAACAATATGATGGCACAATCCATAGTAATCTGTCATTAATTTTGACATTTCAACAGTCATTGCTTTATAATAAGCTGTCGAGAATTTTTCAGACACATGAAGCAATGGAATTCCTTGAAAATCCTCCTTCAGGTTGTGATAGAAAGTGTGTTACGTAATTTGGCTACTGATCGAAACTCAGTTTTTTTTTTGTTTTTTTTATCAAAATTACAGCTGCCATCGAATAACTGTCAGCGATAAGTTTTGAGTTCAAAGATGGAAAAACTGCCAATGTGTAGAATGTTTAGTAAAGAATGTAGGAATGTATGTAGTGATCAACAGGAACTTGCACGAACTATATGAGAAGTTGACTGATGTAAAGTGTTTCTTTCTTTCTTTCTAAAAGGTCGACCGAAGTTGTCATTTTGGTCTAGTAAATAAAAAATCAGAGTATAGTTTCTGGTCAGTAAATAAAGAAAAAGTTTGACAGCTTTATGTCACACGTATTTTGCCAGTTTTTAGGGTTCCGTACCCAAAGGGTAAACCGGGACCCTATTGCTAAGACTCCGCTGTCCGTCCGTCTGTCTGTCTGTCTGTCACCAGGCTGTATCTCATGAACCGTGATAGTTAGACAGTTGAAATTTTCACAGATGATGAATTTCTGTTGCCGCTATAACAACAAATACTAAAAACAGAATAAAATAAATATTTAGGGGGGCTCCCATACAACAGACATGATATTTTGCCGTTTTTATAGATAATGGTACGGAACCCTTCGTGCGCGATTCCGACTCGCACTTGGCCGGTTTTATTGTTTTACGTCCTATGTAATAACGAGCGAGGCTGTTGAAGTCAAATCTGATCTGTTGAGCTCCTTAAGTTCTGAGTTGAGCTGCACGATTACTGACAAATGCGTGCAGTGAATGGACAGGTCCACTCATTCTGTGTGGTATTTTTTCCTCAAAAGACCATTTCAGACTCGAATCTACATGGTCTTCACATGATCTGACCAAGATTATGTCTGGACTTTAAAAGAGACTGTGACCTCTGAGTTTGTTTCGGCTTTTCTTCTCAGAGTAGTCAGATAGGAAACGCCGACCTCATCTAGTTCTAAAATATGATTGACGTGTAAAAGTGTTTGTGCAAACCTACTTACAGAAATAAAATCATTTATCATTTATAATCATTTATTACAATTACACAATTTCATTTTCAATACGTACTTTAGAAAGTAAAAAATTACAAAGAATTATGATTTTTTTAATTTAAAATTACCTTTCTACCGGGCACAGATGCAGACTACAGGCAAAAAAAATTACCCGCATATGATAAATAACCTTTTGATTGATTGATTTAGAATCCTTAAAAGACAAGTTTTAAATATCCTAGCTTTATATAGTATATATTTCTGTTTTCCTTTTATCTAATCACGGAGTTATGTTACTTTACAACTGTATGATTTATTTGTACATGTCATATTTTTAATGAACTGGTGTTCTTTATGGGAATAAATTCTTTAAACCGAAAACACTGCCAGACCTTAAGACCGTACGTTCAGCACGCACGCTTACGAAGATTAAAGTGACAGTCAAAATTAAAGTCGTATTATAATACATACATAACTCACGCCTTTTTCCCATGGGGGTAGGCAGAAACTACAGAACGCCACCTGCTACGATCCTTACATACTCCTTTTGTCTCGTTTACGTTCATACATCTAGTCATACACGCACGCCGGTTGCTAGTACTACGCACCTGACCTTTTTGAAAAACATCACCAATAAGGTCACTATATGTCCTCCTAGGGCGTCCCCTCCCGGCGTTTCCACTCACATCTGCCTTGTAAATACCTTTCGTTAGTCGCCCTTCATTCATCCTCTCAACATGACCAAACCATCTAAGCATACTCTTTTCAATTTTCGTCACTACATCTTCTTTTAAACCGCACCGTTGCCTTATCACATCATTCCTCCTTTATTATAATTAATTGCCTTTTAAATAATTATTTTCTATTCCTTCTTTGCAGCGATTCAGCAAAAGCCTCGGAAGCGTGGAACCGTTACCTGCGCATGGAAGACAGTCGAGTGGGCGACATATTCGTGGGACAGCTCAAGTCCACGCTGCGTTGTACGCACTGCAACCACGACAGCGTCACCTTTGACCCCTTCTGGGATCTCAGGTAATAATAATAAAAAAAATATTATTAGTTTGGTATGACCCCAAACAGCATTATTTGTAGAAAAGGAGATGTTTCAAAATGGGCCAGGTTTGTATACACTACCTCAAAATAAAGAGAAAAATCCGTAGAATTCGGGGGAAATATACATATTTCATTTAAATGTATACTGTTGTGGTAGTTAATTGATAATTATCAATTATTTTTATCGACTTTCAACATACCGTCTAACCGATTTAGTTACTCTGTGCTTAAAAACAATGATAATAAACCATAGGTCGACCATTGTTCATAGAAAAAGAACTGTCAGCTGTCACAACAGTGTCAATAAACATGTCAAACGTCATTAATCAATCAAAATGATGATTAATGAACGTCCTAGGCGTCCAATTCGCTGGCTAATTTAACCAGATAGCTGCGGCAGCACTATACAGGATACATTTTTAACCAGTGCGCAAACTGTAACCATGAATTCAGCACATGATTCTAGACCCTCTAGCGCAGACATTTCTCGCCGGCTATCAAAAAAAAAAATCTGCTGTTTCATAGACAAATTCCACTTCGCGGTAAAAATGTATGGACAACTAATAAAAAAAAATTATAACTGACGAAAAATTTCTGTATGTGTCTATTTGTCCCCAGTTTGCCAATCCCGTCGCGCACGGGTAACATGAAGCTGCAGCAGTGTTTGTCGCACTTCACGCGCGAAGAGGAGATGGACGGCGACGAGAAACCGGTCAGTATTGTACAAAATTGTCGTTGACATAATCTTCTCATTATTTGACATTATATATCTATAATTCTTATTTCAACTCTTTCCTTGTGGCTTTTGTAGACAGGATTTTAATTCAGATTTGTTACAGTTGTAATGGCAATCATGTCATTTGGTTTAAATAGGCTTTTATTTTTATATAGATTCTTCTATATTTTGTGAACGTGAGAATGTTGTAAGCCTAACTTGTAGACTGTAGATTTGGAGACCTTTTTATATTTTGTTGAGTGCCTGTTACTTGTTGACAGGCCTACGCTGTCCTCCCATACCTATCAACACTGTAATTTGAAACATTGTAAAAGCCCCTTATTTTGAAAAGAGTAACCGTGTTGAGTTTGTTGAGTTTCTTGCCGGCTCTTCTCCATAGGAAACACCCAATTGGAACCGTGCACCTAGCTTTTGACGTTTCATAAGTGCACATGTAGGTTTGTGAGATAAAATATTTTGATTGATTGATTGATTAAAAACATTTACTTTTAACCCCCGACTTATAAGTTTGACGGCTCCGTCGTTCTGTGTATCTGTGTCTGTCTGTGGCATCGTAGCTCCCAAACGTATGGTTCGATTTCAATGCGATTTTTTTTTTAGAAGGCTTGTTTAATCGGGTTTATGCTTAGCAAAATGGCTGAACAGATTTTCATGAAATAGTTTCATAAAAATCTTTTCAGCCATTTTTAAGATAATAAAAATGACATGATAGGTAAAGTATAGGTGTAGCTCGGGGGTTTTTAAATTGGCAATTTGATAACTTGTTTACTTAATTTTTACCCGACTTGCGGAGATCAAGGGTTTCGAATCTCACGGACCTTGTGCGTGAGTAAGTTTGTTCCCAGGCACAGCCTGAACTACTGAACCGATTTCAACAAATAAGTGGTATTGGATTGCTCCAGAAAGTAGCCTAGAAAACATAATTAAAACGAAAAATTAGTAATTAAAAAACGTAAAACAAAATGAAAAGACTCGCAAAAAAAAAACGAATGAGCAAGCATGAAACAAGATAATATTCCTTCATTTATGTAAATTTTGGTAGCATACCGCCGTCTGATTCGCTAGGCGATTTTCTCTCCATATTACAACTATTTAGAAAAACATATTTTTATAAATTAAATAATAATAGTAATATATTTGTTGACACTAAACAAATTGTACAACAGATCATGGAATTCTCTGACTCCTGCTCTATATAAAAGTGTGTTGCAGGAGCCAGGATATACTAATTCTGCAATAGTTTTGTATCGATCAATTTACCTGACGGATAGCACCGATCAGGACAAGTCATAAATCAATAACATTGTATGTTCCAGACATGTTCGAAGTGCGGCGTCCGCAGAAAGTGCCTTAAATGGCTCACCGTCCAGAAGTTCCCGCAAGTGCTCGTCATACATCTCAAGAGGTAACACACGCATCCATACAACACCACCTTGGAGTAATTAACATACTCCCAGGAGCCTTATCATAATCATTACTATGTAAGGTATTTTTTATCTCCGAAGCGACGCGCGGTTTACTTGTGGTAAGCACTTGGTTACCACAAGTAAAGCGCGCGCCGTTTGTACACTTGTACAAACACGCTGTCAATGTGTGCGTGAAGACGAGTAGCATCAGCACATAATACACACACACACATGCACACATCTGTGCTGTCAAGTTTTCACACACTGTCTTTTTCACACTTGTATGCAATCGGTCAAGCAGTTCTCAAGTGACGCGCTTAACAACGAACAGCAATTCATTTTTAATATATAGATTTGTATTTCAGAGTTGATCCCACAGCACAGTGAGAGTTGCTCAAATTCATGAGTAATATCATCCCTTCAAATATTTTACTATATAAAAATCTCGTGTCACGGTGTTTGTGGTCGCACTCCTACGAAACGGCTCGACCGATTTTTATGTATATTTGGTAGGTATGAGAATAGGTTGTATAGTATATTTCATACCGCTCCCACGGGATCGAGACTTATGCGGGTGACACCGCGGGGTGCAGCTAGTATAAATATAATTCTTCTGGACGTGTATGTCACTGTACTCCTCCTAAACGACTGGACCCATTTTGATGGAATTTTTTGTTTAGGCCCCTTTATGGTTTAGATTCACAATTGGACCCGTTAGGTGGCGCTGCGATCGAGTTCTAGAAAACAGGACAACGTCTGTAGGGTCAGCTAGGTTCATATAATATTTAATAATAACTTAATTAATCGGCTGCACAGTGCACACACTTATCGTTTCTACCTTTTCTTAAGACAGTGTCAAATAAACCTAATTTATTTCTCCTATAATGATCATAATACCAGTCTATTATTGTCCCACTGCAGGGCAAAGCCCTCTTCTCATACACAGAAGACACGAGCATTGATCACCACGCTTGCTCAAGACGGGATGGCGATTTCAGACTTACAAAAAAATATAAATAAAATTATTTAATTTTAAAACATTGTGTCATACATAAATTGAGGCAGCCCCAGTAAGTTACAAAAGTACTTGTGTCGGAGCTGTCTCGTTTTTCCCTTAAGTGGTAGCTTTACAATGATGAGGCTAATAATTATTATGCAAGTAAGTAAATAGTGGGCTTAAAGAAGTAAAAAGTTAAAATAAAATGAAATAAAAATATTAATATAGCAGCTCTCGGTGTGTACGTGTGAGTATGTGTATGTGTGTGTATGTATGTGTATGTGTGTGTATGTATGTGTATGTATGCGTGTGGGTGCTCCTTTTTTTTAACTACAAGTCCAGGTTTCCTCGCGATGTTTTCATTCACCGTTATCAGTAATGTCCGAAATAAACTCGGAAAGTACATATGAATTGAAACAACAACAACGGAACATTTTTTTTTAAGTCAGTTTGTTATTGGTGATGTTCTTCAGAAAGGTCAGGTGCGTAGTACTCGCAACCGGCGTGCGTGTATGACCAGATGTATGAACGTAAACGAGGCAAAATGAGTATGTAAGGATCGTAGCAGCTGGCGTTCTGTAGTTTCTGCCTACCCCCATGGGAAGAAGGCGTGAGTTTATGTATGTTTATGTGTACATTGATACTTGCCAGGATTTAAGGCTAGCCTTTAACCCCTGGGCTATCTCGACATTGTAATAACCTGTACTTTAATTTTCCTTCCAGATTCTCCCCAACGGAGCGCTTCCGTGGCAAGTTGAACGTGTTGGTCGAGTTTCCGCTGAACAACCTGGACATGTCGCCCTTCGCGGCAACCAGAGGCAACCCGGCTATCTACAACCTGTATGCCGTCAGCAACCACTCGGGTATGCGCACACGTGTTTAATAATATTTATTCATATAATAGGTTGTTTATGTGGTTGTTTTGTATTTTTTCGGTCTTATTACAAAACAAGGTTTTTTCTTTAGACATGATGTAAACCATCGATCCTGTTTTTTTACCGAATTCAAAAAGGAGGAGGTTCTCAATTCGACCGTATTTTTTTTTTTTGTATGTGTGGTAGCTCAGATCTTTTTTCTAGATGAACCGATTTGGATGATTCTTTTTTTTATTTGTAAGCTGGTGCTTCACATATGGTCCCATTTAAATTTGATCAAGTACTGACCAGTAGTTTTTGAGTTATCCCTAATACTGCCTATTTTTTCCACTTGGTTTATATTGATGATGTTATAATAATTTCCTGTCACGGTTATTTACATATCAAGTAGTGGTATACGAATGTATGTGGGGTAGGTACCACAACTAAAAAGTGAAAAATAAAAGCTTTTTTACAAAAAAAAACAACTGACTTCCAAAAAAAACACTAAAAATGTGTAAATTACTTTAATTTCGGAAGTAGGTGTCCAAAAACGAAAATACACAACCAAAGACACCGACTTCCGGAATTAAAGTTATTTACACATTTTTTTGTATTTTTTTTTTTTTAATGGATAATGGTGTATAAGTCATGAAATAATATTGTACTATTATTTCTCTTTCTATACCAAAAGGTACATATCCGTACAGTCTACTGGCATAACCATGACCATGTTTGGCATCTTGGCCGGGCCAGAACGGAACACACCATGTTTTTGACAAGTCTATCTCTTGATCTACGCTTCACAAAACTTGAGTTGGAGTCTACGTAACAGGGCACTGAGGAAAAAGACAGAAATTTCTAAACAAAAAACAAAATCCTTTCGCAAATCGTTAGTTTCTCTATTCTATACATTCATACACTTAACTCACGCCTTCTTCCCATGGGGGGTGAAACTACAGAACGCCACCTGCTACGATCCTTACATACTCCTTTTGCCTCGTTTACGTTCATACATCTAGTCATAACACGCACGCCGGTTGCGAGTACTACGCACCTGACCTTTCTGAAGAACATCACCAATAAGCTCACTCATGTCCTCCTAGGGCGTCCCCTCCCGGCGTTTCCACTCACATCTGCCTTATAAATACCTTTTGTTAGTCGCCCTTCATTCATCCTTTCAACTTGACCAAACCATCTCAGCATACTCTTTTCAGTTTCTCAACTTCTCCCTTCTTTCTTTATTTTTTTTTTTTTTTTGTTATCATTTTTTTGTCGATTCTATCTTATAAAACACTTAAAAATAAGGCTTAAAAACTTGTTGGAAACAAGTATCACAATTTGTATATGTGTGAAACCACGAGGTAAGAAATAAATAAGTAAACAGTCTATGCTAGCATAATGTTAACAATACGTCTGGTTGCAGGTACGACGTACTCTGGTCACTACACAGCGTACTGCAAGCATCCGTACACCGGGGACTGGCACGAGTATAACGACTCCAGGTAATATATTATTATCTACATTTTATTCCAATATTTTTGTGTGGTTTTTCAGTCCTACCTGGGCCCTATACCACTAAACTTTGAACCAAGTCTATATATATATTTTTTTTTATTGTAGAAAAAGATGCGTATCAGTGTGTAATACTTATCCTACTAATATTATACCACGGCTCGGTTGGCGCAGTGGTTAAGCGATTGACTGCTGCGCTGCGTGTCGCTGGTTCGATTCCCGCACGGAGCAAATATTTGTATGACCTACAAGTAATTGTTCCGGGTCTGGCTGTTTGTGTATGTGAGTTTAAATGTTTGTTAACGCACCCACAATACAGGAGAAATTCCTAGTGTGGGGCAACGTTTAAAAAATAAAGAAAGTTTGTTAGGATGGATGGATGGATGTTTGTTACTCTTTCACGCAATAACTACTGAACGGATTTGGATGGAATTTGGAACCCAGATAGTTTATAACCTGGATTAACATGTAGGATACTTTTATTGATAAATAAACACGGGAACGTGCTACCGGGACAAAAAGTAGCCTATATCCTTCCCCAGGATGCCATCTATCTCCTTGCCAAATTTTATCGAAATGCCTTCAGTGGTTTAGGCGTGAAAAGGTAACATACAGACACGAGTTACTTTCGAATTTATAATATCAATATGGATTAGTAAAAATAAAAAATCCCGCAAACAATGAACGTTCAGTGACATTTAACATTTACAAAGACTTTTCTCTACACTAGCGCCTCTAGCGGCGCATTGAAACGAGATAACCCCTATTGATTTTTCAGGTTACCCTCACGACATTTTTTTCTAAAAATCGATACCTAATGAAAATCTCCCTTCTTCCAGAGTAACCCCAATAAACAGTCGTAACGTGGTCTCCTCGGAAGCCTACGTGCTGTTCTACGAGCTGCAACGACATACGTAGCATCCCGCAAGGTCGCGCTCGCTGTGACGTCACCACGTGCGGGTATTTGTATGAAGAGGTGGGTCGTGACGTCGGCAGCCCGGTATGGTAGGCTTGAAGGTGCAAGTCGATCAAAATCTAAAGTCATTTATGCAAATTAGGCTGAGAATCAGCACTTTTTGAACTTCAAAATTTACTTATGACAGTTCCCAAGTTTTTTTTCTCACAAAATAAATATGGATTAATTCTCAAATGCTACTAATTTTTGAAGTGAAAGCTTCTTTAGGCGCACTTTACTGAACAGTCACGCTCGGGTAGGTGACGCTGAATCGGGTAAACTCGGCTTCAGTCGATCGGTGACGCTCAATTGCGTATACTCTGCTCAAGTCGTAAGTTTTCACTTCTGTCGTGTAATTAAGCACACACCATCTTTTTTATATTAAACACTAAGGTGTATACCAACGACAGAAGTTTAAGAACGTATCACAAAGTAGCGTTTGAGAATTCGGATATAAAATAAGTTTTCAGAAGATTTAAAAAATTCAGTTTTTTTAAATGTGTTAAACCTTTGGTTTCCTTAGAAAGGCGGTGAAGAGTCACACAATAACGGCTGTCCAAATACAGAGCGTTTTTTGACACCTTGATGTCAAATATTGGAGAAAATGACAGATATTCATGACGGCCGTTATAGACGGAACCTTTCTTCTAGGAAACCGTAGTTTTAAGAGTTATTTTGAAGTGTTTATTTCTTCAAAGTACTTGTTCTACCATACCGGCCCTGTCTTATGACGTCATAATTCACCATACGACTGCAAATACATACTAAAATTGTACAAGTATATGAGAAGTAAGAAGATTAAGCAAAATTTGTACAAGTTAGCAATATTAAATACGATATAGAAATTACAAAGTTAAGTAGGTTTTGTGTTTGTAGTGATACAAATTTTTGTAGTGGCAATACATAATATTTGGTAATTTTTTGTTGGAAGTAACCTGGCAATACCGGTCACTGATCCATTTAAATTTAATAACAAGCTAGCGACTCGCCCCTGCTTCGCACGGGTGCGATCTACTAATGTGATGACATGTCAGAACATCGACATTTCTGTGCAATGTCTAATTTGAATATTAACATATTATACATATATGCCTTTCGGAATAAATTCTCTAAATGATGGTGAAATACGCATCAAAATCCATTGCTTAGTTTTGAAGAACTAAGCGGTCACAGACAAACCTAAGCAACTTTGCTTTATGTATAGATAGAGTCTAGCAGTCTTAATTTTTCAAAAACAGAAATATCCTGATTCCTAATACCAGTCGTTGTCAAGATTTTACACGAATGAAAATCGTTACATTGTCTTTTGGATTCCTACAAAGAGATATTGGGGAAAGGGCACTGACTGCTATTGCCAAAATACTTAGCACTATGCAGAAGAAAAAATTGCTTTTTATGTCAGTAATAGATTAATAGATAATATTGCATTCTACACATTTTTTTTAAATATTTGTGTCACTACAAGTCCTAAGCCCGTAGCAACAGTACATAAAAGTATTTATTTTTACACAAAACAAATTGCCGTGATAACAAAATTGTAGCCTTTATACGTGTTAAATACTGTCTTCTTACTTCAGTTAGTATTGTAGCGCTATCTAGTGGACAGAAGTTGAACAAAATCAGTTAAAATTATAAATAATCTACTTTTATATTGAAAACTTCATACGGTGTAGGTTTCGAGGTATTCCGATTGATTTCGAGCACAACCGGAACCCAATGCAGTAGCAATGGACTAAATTGATAGTTTGTTGAACTCATCGATTTTTATATTACGAGATTTCCCGATTTATTTCGGACTCTTATCAGAAACCAAATTAACAAGATTATTGCAAAAAATACAAGTTGAATTTATTACTCCACTGCATTACGTTTTTGATATTTTTGTATCACAAACAGTATTCTTTTGACTACTAGATGGCGTTAAAATAAATTGTGACCATGAATCTGGTCGCGTAGATCGCGTTGTTATAAAATCAGTTGTTTTAAAAACTTGGTCAATGCAATAAACTTGATTGATAGTATATCTTGGCAATAGTAGAAAGAGAAACATAGATACGCAATAGGTTTGAGTGAGAAAAGGACATAGATATTTATTTTTCGTCCATCAAAAACTTGCAATTTTAAGTGAAAAATGCAAGGAAGTATCACTTTCCTACTGCAGGGCAAAGGCGTCTTCTCGTACAAAGAAGATACTAGCATTGATCACCACACTTGCTCACTGCATGTTGACGATTTCAGACTTATATTTTTATAAGTCTTGGTTTCCTCAGGATTTTGCTAGAGGAGGTTACATTGAAATTGTCTAATAAAGTTGCCCTTTTACGTGGGACTTAGCGAAATATGGGTGTACTATATGTCAAGATATACTAAACAATCAATATAAGTTATGGAGCAGATTTGATTAGATAGCTAAAGATATGTTTAATTAATTATTTAATAATAATATAATTGTATTAATTTATTATTTTTTACAGTGATGTGTCGTGGTTTTGTCTAAAATCACCCTTATTTGGAAGATGCATGTATTTAACAATGTACGGGCAGTGACCCGAGAATAGTGCCCACCCTAGCGTTTTACTTGGTGCGGTATACTCGGGACACCGAATGTACATCTTTTTGAAACGGGATACTTAAATTATTTAAATTTAGATAAATATAATAAATATTTTAGTAGCAACACCTAAATTGTTTTTAGGTCATAATTTTCAGTAATTGGGAATATACATATATTTTTTTTTTCAACAAAGGGTGTATTGGTCAGAAACACGACACAGCACTCACATCGTTGCCATTTTTCACAGCCCTCCCCTCATAATTTATTTACTAAAAAAATACTTCTAATTATTGTTACTATAATTGTTTTTTTTCTAATTTTTATAGATAGCGCTTTTTCGAAAGTTAATGTGTGGTTGTAAGATAGATATTATTATGCATTTTTATTATTGAGTTATTTTACGGTTACTGCTTGGTTGCCTGTTAACGGTTTTCGATAAAAATCGGTTAAAAATAAACCCGTAGCCGCATTTTTATTTAAAATGTAAAAAATTAGTAAAATATTGTGTTCAGGCTTGCCTTGAACTTAGTCAATTATATTGGCTTTTTTATTCAATAATATATTCATTTAATTATTATTATTATTTAAAAAAAACTGTTATACAGGGAGCTAAGCAACACACAAGTTCCTCAAACATTTTCAACCGTTAAAAAATCATGTTACATGTCGAACGTATGGCATTTTGTTTCTATTTATAAATACGTGCGTCTTGTTTGACGGCTCAGCGGCGACTGACCTATCCGTCGCGGATGATCCGCGTCCGCGCGTCAATCCGTCATCAATGTATGGTGTTTACGTTACTAAGTGCTTTAGTAATAACATATTACCATTCGAATGATAATTATGGTACAAAAATAATGTAAAATCAAGTTATTAGGGTCGATATTTGAATGCGATGGGGCGTGAGTTTTGATTGTTATATTATTTTGATGTTTTATGATAACAATATTAATTTCGTAAATTTTCTCATTCAGTAGAATAGCTCTTTACAAAGAAGGTCGTCCGTTGAAATAAGTACTACTACCATACCTATTTCTGCATCCAAGCAACGTTGTTGTGTTCTTAGTTTAAATTGTATGGGCGCCGATGTAATTACAGGTACATAATTCTATAACTTAAAAACCTTTTTAAGGTAAGGCGGCGGCAAGCACTTTTCATCAGGTGGACTGTCTTTTGATTATACAGGGAGGCAGGGACATCGACGCAAAACCTGTTACCATGGATTCAGTACAATTCTGGACACCTTTTTTTTTGGGTGGGATATCATCAACAGACCTCTCCGGCCCTGGGCGGAGCGGAAGGGCGTGTCAGACTCTTACTGACCCACCCGTGTCCCTTCAGTTGCCTGTGCGCCAGGGCCACGGTAACTAATTCTAATTCTGGACACCTGCGTTATAATTATTTAAAAGTTATTTAAAAAAAAAACAGCTGTTTCCTACGTAGTCAAAATGTATGGAAAAGCATTTTATTTTTTTATTACCGACGAATTTTTGTACTGAGTTTCCAGAATCATGTACTGAATCCATGGTAACAGGTTGCGCATCGATTTCCCTGCCAGCATGTATAAATTATGATTTTCCTATTATTATTATTGTCATCTTAACATTTACTTATTTATTTATTTATTGATTTAAATGTATGATAGAGTTACTCCGTTATTAATAAATTTAATAAATACTGTATCATAAAGCAAATAATTTAGAAAATTAAAATAATATGGCAGTTCAAACTCCTAAACGGCGGGTTAGAATAGTGTGTTCAAAATATAAAAATAAATATATATTATATGAATTGTTAATGCTTGTCTTGATATACGGAACCGCTGGTATCTTAGCTTAAAAATAAATAAACGTATTTTGTAATTTAATAGAGATCCCGAAAACTGAGTATTACATACGTATTCATAGATTTTGTGAAGGCAATAGGCTCGCCTCCTATTACATGGGACTTAAAACTGGCGAATTGTGGGCGTTCCACACACCTCTGCCGAACCCTCCGGGGAATACAAACGTGATGTTATATTATTTTCTCTATACGGAGGAAATTAAAAATCTTATTTTTAAATTAAAATTAGTTTATTTTTATTTTTGTACTAAAACAATTGTACAAAAATAAAAATAATAACGATCTTTCACCCGTCCATTTTAAGGTTAGTGCAAGGAAATAATGAAACAAACTCAATCTCGAAATAAACATAAGTTATTATAGAAAATAATCAGTTGGTCCATATTTTTAATTTTATCTAGTCAGTTGTTACATTACTGTGTATAATTCTCTCGCCATACTTATTTTTTGTAAAATTGTTAAAACGATAGTATTATTAAAATTAGATTATAGCAAATACACCTGGATTTTTGTAGTTTTATGTATATTTATTATGTAACTGCAGTACAAGACGCATACGTCACATCAAGTTTTAAAAAAAAGTTCAGCGTTGTCACACGTCTTCTCCGTTACTCATACCTGTATGATATATCTTTCTAAAAGTCTATGGGCCAGTTTCTCGGACGAAAATAATCGCAAAATTAATGTGACAAATTATCAATTGCGTATAAACTGCTGTGATTGGTTGAATAATTTAGCAACATCCAATCGCAGCAGTTCACGCGCGCTTGACAAAAATTTAACGATATTTTTCGGTCGAGAAACTGGCCCGATGTGCCATATTAACGCCAATGATATTACAAGTAAAAAGAGGTAGATAGGTTACCTACCCAACATTCGATCTTCAAAACCGGCACAATGTCTCAACATTCGATCTTCAAAAACGGCACAAATACTATTAGATGACACATGGAAGTAGGACGGCATGTCGTAATTATCGGGAGCGAAAAAGAGACGAGACGAGACGAGACGATACGTAACTATGCTAAGTAAGCCAATGTTTGACGTTCTTTTTAAGGTAGGTCTCGAAAATATTTGAATACGTATGTAATACATAAGGGTTGTGTCGTTTATCTATTTTTACAAAGGTTTCTAACCTAGATATAATGCCGATAGTTAAGAATGCTTTGACGTCGCGCTTACATCCGCCTTAGTCAATGGTTAGTGTAAAAATATAGCTAAATATAGCCCTGTGTCGGCATTCGGCCTCGGAAAGCCGAATTCGGAAACGGTTTAAACCGAATTCGGCTTCCGAAACTCGATGTAAACGCGACTTTCAGCGTGGTTGTTTTCTTTTTTCTATAATTTTATCATTGTTATATTGTTTTTAACTTGAAAAGTTCGCGGGAATCTTAATTTTAACCAAAGAATTGCTAAATCGTAGTGTTTCTGTATTAATGATAAATAAAAATAATTTATTGTAATAATTATTATTTATAAATTGTAAAATCGTCGGCGCTCGTCGACTATTTATGTAAAAATACGTAACAGATTACTATTATATAAATATATATTTAAATGAGTAAATTATTATTGAAGGTGTTTTATTTTTAGCTATATTGATTCCCTGGTAAAATACAGGTATTCAGCTACATCCGGTTAGACTGGAAGCTGACCACAACATAGTTGTATAAAGGCAGGCAGATAATGGTATCCCCACTACGAAATTTGAAAGTGAAGCAGGTGAGCCGAAAAGTTATGTGGAAATTGGTAGTCAGGATATCATGGGCATGATTCGGAGGAATGAACCATATGTAGCAAAGAAAAAACTGAATATATGGAAGAAATATCTAAATACTGTTTTAAGCTATTGTTGCGACGGACTGTACTGTTTTAAGACACTTAACGAAGTCTAGAGGCACTTTTACTCCCTATTATTGTAATTTTGTTTTTGTACTGGACCATACCTGGGAACCTTCTGGTTATGGAGGTATTGAAGGTCCAAATTCCAACTTTTACTGACGTTTTTTACTAAAACAAGTTTTTACTGTTATAACACAACTTTAAATACCCCCACGACCCCTGTACCGTTGCATGCACCCATAAGCACTATGTTTTACGTGCGTTACGTTGCGCACTACCGTAAACAGCGATTTTTCACCCCAAAAATAAAATTCGTTCCCAGCATTTTTGTGCAATATTACTTAGTTTGATGTACAGAATGCGTAGTTGACAGCTGTGTGATGGGTCTTTTCAAACCCTGTGTTTTGTTGGTGTGCTTATTAAATAAATAATGTGTATGACTCTTCAGCCGGTTGCAGACCAAAAGCCAAGCCAAGTTAGTTTACCTTTGCTCGCCAAGCTGAGGAAATTTTTCATACGTCTTGTGTGTAGACCACAAACTATAAACACAAGTGATACAAACTCAGAGGTAAAATAACTGAACAGACTGTAGTTACAATGTACAACAGTGAACAACACAGCTAACAGAACAGCTACAACAATGTAGGCACAACAACAGGTAACAATGTAGGGTGGGTATGCAAAAAATAGGCCAGCCCTCTGGTCACGTGAAGAGTCGATCAACCGCTTGGCGATGTCCCGAAATATTTGATGAGCAAAACAGCAAACATTAAACTGAATTTAATTCAAATTCTTTAATTCGGACATGAGTCCAGTGCTAGTATCAACAACATAACCTAATAACTTAATTTAAGTCATCTGCTAGATAATACAACAGGAATTTATCCAGAACTGAAACGGTGAAACAGGCCATAAATAGGTAGGTTGTAAGTATGAATTCATTACAAATTAGGAGTACCTAGGGGATAACATACTAGGTAGGGGACTACCCCTACCTAGTATATTATCCCTAGTATATTATTGTATATGTTCGAAAAAATTGTCTGCTCAACAACGTAGGTAAATAATGCCATCAATTTTGTTGAACTGTCAAAATGAAAGCCATTGCTACTATTAGTGTGCTATGCAATTATCACGCTAGTAATTTCATTTTAAAACCTTGGGAACCATTCAAAAAGAAGAAAACAATCTATAGAAACGAGACATTCGTAATGAGGAAAGCATCTTTAAAATAATTCTAATAAAAATAGTAAATATTCGCCCTTGGTAAACCCCATAATGACTGTTTCAAATATTACAATCATTAAATTGATTATAGCAAATGCAAATCTCAGCCAAAAATCAAAATGGCTGAAAAGGTTTAAACTAGAAATGTCAATCTGTGAGCAAAGAGTGAATATAAAGTTTCGTGATGTAAGATTTTAGCGTTATTTTGGTGAAAATTTAATAGGGAAATAGTGTTAGGCAAGCTTTAACTAAGTATTACTTACCTATTAGCTATTCCGAAAGTATGAAAAGTTCGTAAAAGTTTTGTTCAAACTTCAAAAAACATCATACTTAAAACTAAATGTAAATTGGCGTGTAGCACGATTTACTTGCTAGTTTTAATTTAATAAGGACTTGCGTTGGCTAGTCGCGTCTTTTTGTGATAAGCAGTAGGTATCTACCTATTTTGTTTATAGCTAAAATTCATTTTGCATGTAGCTGTTTTCTTCTATAAGTAGGTAAGTAGGTACTTACAAAGACTTGTGGACAGCGACACAGCGTCAATGGTAAAGACTGGAATGACGAAAATTCGCTTTTAGTGGGTAAGTAATTTTATGCTTTAGGTAAGCTTACTAAAAACATCAAAAACCGCAAAATACCTACTATGAAACGGCAACTTACAAAAGTTCAAAAATACCATACCAAACACGCACGAAACTACGTACGAATACATACTTGCACAATTTCTTGACTTATGTCTTCCTTCTATTTATGTTTTCCATTTATTTGATATTTTATTTCTTTTTTATGCGTTTTACGTAGCTATCGAAGTTAAAAAAGTTAAGAAAAATCATCAAAAACGATTGTGTGACATTTGTTCAAACTTCCCGCCAACCACCCAAGATTCATGTGACAGTTGAAAATGTTGCCATACTACAAAAATCATCGCTTCAGCTGATCATACACTTTTGTTAGTGAAGCAAATAAATTCATGTTATTTCAGATAACAAATTCTAACCACAAAATACGGCTAAAATAGTAAATAAAATATTTTAATTTTAATAATGTCTCAATGGCCGACAAAAAGGTAACATAACAACCTAACAAAATTAAGAACCGAGTCAGATGCACATAAATTGCAAATGGCGCCCGTCTGACGGATGATTGCTCGCGTCAAAATGCATTCGCGATGTTACAAAAATGTGTAAAAAGCTATAATTTATCGTTAAAACATCTACAATTAACCTAACAAACGGTGAGTATTGAGATAAATCAATGTTATTGTTGTTACGTAACGCATTTTGTTATTGTTATATGCTTTCATAGTCCATCGACTGTCTCTTTCGTTTGTTATGATTCGTTCCTCATCATTATTTACAATCGCCGACGTATATGCATCTCTTTCGGTACCACAGTTTTCTTGCAATGGGTTTTTCATTTTTAAGTGTCGGAGCGAGACCACGCAAGAGAGCGGGGGCCCGACGGAAAAATATGAACAAAATTTTGTGCTCTTAAAAATTATTGATTTTCCATCGTTAAAAAATAAGGAGACCGAGTCGCTAATTGCATACGTGATGTGAACGACGGTCGGGCTCACAAATGTGAGTATTATGTCTATTTTCGTAGTTTTCCCATATACGAAGGTTGTGAAAAGTCATATTTTTTCAGTAAAATGATCATCGACCATATTGTCGTGTGTTGTACTAAACTTGTATTGCGTTCCGTGCGTCGCGTTCAGTGAGATTGTTTAAATATTGATTTTTTTTTATTTGCATGTGTGCGTCGAGAATGTTTATAACTTTAGTTGGGGCCTGCTACATGGTACTATTTTGGGAACGGCCAAATGTTGGCTTTGTACTGTCGAACACCATTGTAGCTCTCGCTTTAAGACCGTACGGAAACTGTGTGTAATTTGTGTAAAATTCCCTAATGTCGGTAAGTGATTTGAAAAAAGAACCTTCTGATTATTTGCGCTTCGTTTTTTATCGGTCATAACTCTAGCTAATGTTTGCCGCACAGTTTAACGTAAAATACCGATAAGATATTAAATAACACAGTTTTGAGGCCTATTTTTTCAATAAAACGGTACAGGAAAATGTTTTAGATAAGAACTCTGAATACTTGTACAGTGACAGTGTTGAAAAACGTGGATCATGTAAAGCAAGTGTTTTTTTTTTTTTAATCTCAATTTTTAGGACCCAAATAACTTGTCAAAAATCTGTGTTTGTACATTTTTGGGGCCAAGGCAAGTGTGTAGCTATGTACCTGTACATCCTATAAACATAGATAAGTCAAGAATTTTATAATTTCCGGTTTACCTAAGTCGTTATCATTTTTCGGTGTAAATAAATACGTATTTTTGATCTGTGCGTGTGAAAATGAGGAAAAATATAAGAATAATTGATAACAGTACGTTGTAGGGAAAGTCGTGGTTTCATGTAGGTACCTACCTTACAGGTTGTATATATCTATCTACGTAAATCGTGTTTAGAATACCATTTCCTCAAACATTTCAGAATATTTAAAATTCCTGGCATAGATTACCTAGGCATTTTTCTTTTTTTTTATATTTCAAAATGGAACTGTTCTTGACCTTGATCTCGTCTGATGGACAGCGATGGATGAGGTCTATAGGAACGAGCGTGCCCAGAAGATGCCCGTTCACTCTTGCTTTGAAGGCTTACGGGTTATAGGAAGTAGGCAACAGACGCCCAATCCGGATTACCCTGCATTTTGTTACTCGATATTTTTTATATTTAATGTCGGTACTCTAAAAGAGACCCCGATCCCTGAGGTTGTTTCATCATATCTTATCGGCCTAGTCTGATAGGAAATGTCGATTCCATCTAGCCTATTTCTTTTTAAAACATGTCGTGTAAAAGTGATTTCGATATCCTATTTTACGGAATAAATAATTGAATGTCGTTTTTCGCTGTCAGGGAATTCCCCACTTTGGATTCGTTAATCGTAAATATCACCTATTTTAACAATGTCGCCTTAAACAAAGAACAATCGTTTTCCTAGTTTTATTTCAACTATTCAGAATCCAATAGCGAAAAAGTTCTGGGTTGAAGGTGAAGGGAAGGGAAGAGTGGGGGGACCTAACAATGGTTAAGTCATTTCTCGCAGGTGTAGACCTCTCCCGCTCACGATTCATTTCAAGCCGTAAGTTAACCACTATTCAGATCATTGATCCTGTCTATGGTCATCCTAGTCTCTCCTAGAGACTTAAGACTTGATAAACTTCCTCTGCTGATCCCCATAGACGGTATATTCTTCTTTGGGTTTGCGATGGCAATCTAAATAGAGTCGGCCACAGAACTCGGCTGGCGCCATCAGTAGCGTCTATCAGTTCCTGTAACGTGCAGGCGACAGGACACGATATTTAGTGTCCTATCGTTTTTGGGACAGCACTACATTTCCATTCCCGGGTGGACTCATCTATGAATCTCCACCGATATAAGTTTTCTTTGCTGGGGAGTTTGTTGCGTCTTCCCAGCTAAAGCACTAGGAAGTGGTGAAGGGCCGCCGTTTTGGGGGACTGTCTCATGTAATTTTCACGTTCAAACAGTGTTGATTCTCAGCCTAATTTGAATAGATGAATTAATTTTGCTTCGATCAACCTAGAGGTCCGGAGTCTGTTTAAAGACTTCCAGGTTAGCTAAGGCAACCCTTGTCTATAGATCGATATAAAGAACAGTCATTGATGGCAGATTCTCCAATCTTGGCAGACGCATTGGTGATTCTCACTATGAAATTAAACTTTTCTCACGTTTTTACGACACAACTTAGGGACGCGGTTTTTTGTCCTCAGTCCTCTTATTAGAAGGGAGAGTCTAGTTAGGTTCTTATTGTTCGTTGGGCAGAATACTGCCGACAAACTGTTATGCAGTTTGGCAGACTAGAAATACTGTTAATAAAAAGAAAGAATAAAAAAAAAGAATTGTATGTAAGTAATACATTATTTTTCATTAAGCTAATTCATGTAAGCTAGCTAATTACAGGGTCGAGCTTGACTCCAATCGAAAATATTGGCCGGCAATGACAGAGAACAGACGTGTGTGCAAAAGGGAGGCATTAGCGCAACAGTGGGGCATTACGGGCTTAATAGATAGGAGCTAATGTTAATAATTAAAACAATGTTATAAAAGGCGAGTACATAAAACACAGTTTTGTGTGGATCCCGGACAAGAAAAAGCCACCCCATAGTAGGTTTCTTAAAACGTGACTGGATTGGACTTTGGTTAAGCTACGGTTTTCTAAAAGAGCGGTGGCGGGCACCACATAACACGCGCAGTGACAGCTGGGGTTGAGGTTACGGTGTCAGAAAACGCTCTTTAGGAAAACACCAACTTACTTTTATAAATAACGTTTCATTGACGTAATTTGCCGGTAAATTGCAGACGCTATGTGGCGGCCACATCTCTTCTAAGAAACCGTAGCGTTAGAAGGGGTAAAATATCCAGGAAGCCGTAAAAACAGCCAGTTTAAGAAAAAGTTTTGCTTTATAGAGCTTCGTCTCTGTCACTCATATCTGTGTGACAATCTCTTTCTAAAGCTTGATGATTAACGCCCTGGTACTGTCATGTTCAGAAATGCGTTAACCCTCGCACGGTAATCCAACAGTATTTTTTTGTCGCTCTGGGATGCACTCTGATGGATTGTCACGATAAAAAATCGCACATGGGTAACGTCCGATTCAAACTTTATGGCGGCTCGGAACATGAGGCGAGTCGCTGCGCAGTAACCAATTCACGTGACAGCGGGGGTGAGGGGCGAGGTACTGCGCAGCGAGTAGCGCACTTCAGAGCCGCCATTAAATTTGAATCGGGCTGTACGACGGTTTAGGTAGGTTAGGTCAATTCAAGAACACAGGAAATGTGTCATATCACTCATATCCCTACTCAAACTAATACTGATTAAAGAATTAAATGATAATAATGAACCCAAAAATGGTCTTTATAAGTATTATGGTCATTGGCATTAAGCCAAAACAATACTCGGAAAAAAGATAAATTAAAATGGTGTATATTGTACCTATTGTAACAAGTAGGCAATTTGAGTAAGGTCTGAAAAGTATACTTGCTCGTGGCTAAATGTCGATCGATCGAAGGTTAAGCTACGCTTGCCACGGTCGGTTCATGGATGGGTGACCATCCATTTACATATCGAGACCCCTCTGTACCACGGAAAGCACGTTAAACCGCTGGTTATTTGTAGATCTTTGACAGTCGTTACGGGTAGTCAGAAACTGACAACAAGTCTTACCAAAGGGTATGTTAAGCAGTAACTGGGTTGTGGAGGTCAGATGACAGTCGCTCCATGGAATACTGGTATTCAGCTGCATCCGGCTAGACTGGAATCCGACCACAACGGAATTGGGAAAAGTCTAGGTAGATTGTTTGTTTGAAGAGTATATGTAAATGAAACTACGTGGTATGCACCCCTTTTTTTTTTGGGTGGGAAATCATCAAATGACCTCTCCCGCTCTGGGCGGAGCGGAAGGGCGTGTCAGACTCTTACTGACTAAAACCAACCCATGTTCCTTCAGTTGCCTGTGCGCCAGGGCCACGGTAACTCTTTTAACAGTGGTACGCACTCTGGACTGTCAGCCCCGCTTCCACCTTGCTGACTGGCTAATATTTTTATCACCTCATGAGCTATCCATATCTACTTCCATCTACTTGATAAAAATAAACTATTCATTCAGACAACGCTCAGCTTAACCCGCTAGGTCTACGAGCTTGAAATGTTGCGCAAGAGTTCCTTATACAGCATAAATGAGCACTTAGAAAGGATTTTTGATAATTCGCCCTCTATAGGGGTTAAATGAGGGATGAAAGTGAATATGGAAGATCGTTATTTTTACCGATGCGATGTGAAATCCAATCTGGCGCATGGCTTGTAATATAATAAATGCGAAAGTAACTTTTACCTTTTCACGACCAAACTTAAAAACCGATCGTTATACATATAATATTTGACAGATAGGTAACCTGCGGGGTAATTACGTAACACACTAACAGTAGGAATGGGTTTCATTTTGACCGTTCAACAACATTCATTGCGTTCTTTACGTTGTTGAGCAGACAAATTTTTCGAACATTATGAACCAATGGATTAGCAATAGGCTTCAAAATGATCCAGATTGTGATAGATAGTGTGTTACGTAATAAGGGTGCTGGAACCTGGAGTAAGACAGGCTATTTTTTAACCGACTTAAAAAAAAGGGTGAGGTTCTCTATTCGCCTGTTTTTTTTTTTATGTGTCTTAGCCCAGATCTTTTCGGGGTGAACCGATGTGGATCATTCTAATTTTATTTGAAAGATGGTGCTTCACATGTGGTCCCATTTAAATTTGATCAAGTTTTGACCAGTAGTTTTTGAGTTATCCTTAATACTGCGTATTTTTTTTTTGTGTAAGGAACAAAATACCCGCTTATCGCACCTCTGCCCAACCCTTCGGGAATACAAGTGTTATGTTCAGTTGTAATGTGTACCCGCAGACGAAGTCACGGACAATAGCTAGTTCTTATATAGTTCTTGTCGATAAAAATGAAGAAAAGGATGCTATATTAAGGACCTGAGCACAAAATACAGTTTCATTTGTGATTGATACCACATGTTTATCTCGCCGTCATTCTGTTTCTCTCTACGTCCGTGTCCCCGTTAGTCTGGGGTCCCGAAGCTATTTCGGCTCTAGTCTTCCGGCTTGCTACAGCCACTCTCCGCCTACATACATTACATTTGGCCGCTGTCTTAACTACGTTGGTTATTTGCGTTTTGTAAAATAAACATTATCTTTAAGAACTCTCAATTTGTAGTTGAAACAAATTAGGCTTTGAATCTTGATACATTCAGCGGTCTGTTCTGTAAAAAGATCATGGCGAAACTTCTTGAAGTGAGCGACGCTCGGGATTGTCACTATTGACACTTCACCTAAGTTTTCACGGTGAGATTTTTACAATTTTGTGTGTGTTTTTTGCAATTTGCAGGTCTATATCAGATTGTATGTTGATCTAAATATGATTTGCGGCCGTAACAAATGTGTATTTATAGAATTATAATCACAAAAAACATCAATACATCTCCATAAGTTCATATTACCCTATTGAACGACTATTTCATGAAACCTAGACATTTGAGGCCAATCCTAACTTAAGAAGTTGTATTGCTGATTCTAATGATTATAATTCTGTAAAGCCATATTTGTTACGGCTGCGAATCATATTTTAATCAACATACAACCTGGCACTGACCCGCAAATAGCATAAAACGTAAGTAAATTTGAATTTCGCGGGCTACCTTATCGCATCCCCTTTAAGTAAAACGGTTACGAATTTACGATATCAGAAATAGCAGTGTCCCAACATTGTACAAGGTATTCCGTCCATGCAGAAGTTACGACGATTAAAAACATTAGGAAGTGGTGAAGGGCGGTCGTTTCGGAGATTGTGTTGTGTAATTTTGACGTCCATAGAGTGCTGATTCTCAGGTTAGTTTGAATGAATGACTTTTGTATATTTACAAAATATTGTAAAACATTTTAAAAGAGTAAATATGGAGTTTCTTGCCCATTCTTCTCAATACGAAACTACCTTTTGGAAGGGGCTCCTAGAATCAATTCTATTTTCTTGTAAATTTTGACGTTAAAAAGTTCGTTCTATGACCTGCTTGAAAAAAAAAATTGTCTTTGATTTTGAATTTTGACATTCGATGGCCCACCTTTTAATGTCAATTGGTCGATAACGTATGCTTATAACTATGCTTTTAATACTTTTCGTAGATCCCGTTTTCGGAAGTGCCCTACGTATTTGGCATTGTGCCTGTCAACCAGATAATTCACACAACGCTTCAAACCGGAACACTTCAATACTACATTACTGCGGAAATAGACACAGTAATTCCCTAGATAATCATCACCATTATCTGCCTGCCTTTCCATAACTATGTTGTGGTCAGCTTCCAGTCTGACTGAATGCAGCTGAACACCAGTATTTTACATGAAGCGATTCTCTAGAAAATTATTTCCTGTACATTTCACACGCTTAAATTTCATCGTTTTTATCCTTGTATCTCAAAAACTCGCCTAAAACCGTAATCTTACCAAAACGGTTTTCCTAAATTCTTAAGATTCGATCGTCTTGCACCACAATCTTGTTACAGTGACGTTGTTCTGACGTCAGAGTTTTACTAAGATGTGCTGTCTGCTATTTAATATTTACAGAATTCTATTAGCATTGATGGAGTACTAGGTTTTTCTGTGACTTCGCTTAGTTTCCTAATTCATACCTCAATTTTTTATAATTTATCTTATTAAACATTTCTAACTGAGTGTTTGTTCAGAAAATCATTGTTTTTGTGTACGCCAATATCTTTTCAGTTTTTTCGTTTTTTTTTAACAGATTTCAAAAAAAGGAGGACGTTCCCAATTCGACTGTGTTTTTTAAAATGTGTTTTAGCTCAGAACTTTTTTCTAGGTGAACCGATTTGGATTATTCTTTTTTATTTGAAATCGGGTGCTTCTCATGTGGTCCCATATAAATTGGATCAAGTTCTGACCAGTAGTTTTTGAGTTATCCTTAATCATGCGTATTTTTTCCACTTAGTTTATATTGATGATGTTTTATAATTTTCTGTCACTGTTATTTATATATCAAGTAGTGATATACGAATTTATCTGGAATAGGTACCACAACTAAAAAGTGTAAAATAAAAACATTTTTACAAAAAAAAAACAGCCGTCTTCGAACAAAAACACCAAATAGTGAAAAATTACTTTAATTTCGGAAGTCGGTGGCAAAAACATAAATACAAATCCAAAGACACCGACTTCCGAAATTAAAATTATTTTTCACTATTTGGTGTTTTTGTTCGAAGTCGGTTCTTTTTTTGGTAAAAAAGTTTTATTTTCTAACGTGACGTTGTTATCGTGGACGTCAACGTCCACGTCACGGCATGACGATAACATAGGGAAGTAAAATGTATGGAAATATATGAAGACGCTTTTAAATTTCCATCCACGATAACGTTACAACTTGCACGTATTTCCATACATTTTATGGATGGCCGTGGACGTCCACAGTAATGTCGTCACATTAGAAATTATAAAAACTGCACAAATGTCAACTTACCCATACAATTTTACTCTCTGGCCTAAAATTCTAGCTCGCTATCGCTAGCCAACAAAAAACACTTGAACGATTCTCCATCCAATATTAATAATTTTAGGTTTTATTTTTACAAAAATGAAGTTGTTCCAAAATAAAATTGAATGATGCTAAAACAGCCTAAAGTGACCTGTAAACCATGTACAGTGAGCCGCACATCAGTGCTAAAAAAGCCAGTATAAGCTGGCTTCTCATTCTATTGAAACTCCGTACTACGCGAGGCCAGCCAACTCAAGGTCAAAGTGTAACCACCGACGTGAGGTCGATTGTACCCAGTGTTACCTACCTGTTGGTAAACATACAGATCTAAAAATGGAAAAAAATACGTTCAATATACTCCTTATCTCTGTGCTAGAATTAACTCGAGTGAGGGAAATGAATCATACTGCACGATCGCGTAGTTACTATCAATGTCAATAATAATGTTTCTCTTTCGTATCAAGACGCCATCCGACCTTGTGGTCAGGCTTATATGACAAAGTTTGTCACTATAATTGAGGCCATGAGAGCCAGACTGGCCTAACTATTTAAATAATAGTTTTCAGTAGTAAGGAAAAAACAGAAGCCCTTATTTCAAAACTAAAACTAATTTATAAATTAACTAATTTAAATACTAAATTTAAAAAAAAACTAATTTGCAGGCCTCAGTGGCGCTATGACTTTTACCGTTTAGATCAGTTTAAAAAAATAAAAATAAAAACAATATTGAAAAAATACAGTTAGGCCACTCTGGCTCTCATGGCCTCAATTGTAGACCCATAATTAAAATAAGCATTAGTGAAGATACAGCGTCTACATTTATATCTGTTATTTTTTATGGTGTACATAATAAAGAGTATTCTATTCTATTCTTGTAACAGGGCTCGTTTAGGTAAACACAGCAATATGTATAGTGTAATACTACTACCACTATACATATTGCTGTATTTCGATTTAAAATTCGGTGATTGCACAGGTTTCAGGAATACGAAATACATTAACTACTTCTCAAAGATACTAAAGGCGTCGGCAAACCTATTGGTGTTTTTGGTGTCTGTTGCGGTGGTAACCATTTTTACCACCAATATTTTGTAATAATGTTTAAATTTAAAAGTGTCCGTGGAGTTTCTTGACGTTCGTCTCCGTGGGAACCTACTATGCTTTGGAATGGGCAACTAAGTTCTTCTTTCTGACTGACCGACTCCTTGACAAATCAAAAGTGTCTGGTTTACCGTATAATTGAAAATAAATGCTTTGAGGTTGAGTTTGAGTTTGACCACTTTTGGGTATGTCTTCCGCTTCCAAGCTGTGGGACATAAATAATCTGATTTGTTGAGTTCCCACCCATCTCGTCTGTAGTCTGCAGCGGTGCACGGATGGATTCATGTTTTGTCAATTTCAGGGCTCTACTTACGGGTTTACGAATGAAAATTCTCGGTATAGTAACGCATGGTCTAAACCGAAAATCTCTAAAGTATAGTAAACTCGACCACATCCTAATATTATAACTGTTCAATTTTGCAAGGATCGATGTGCATTTAAGTCGCTCCTCGTAGAGGTTTATGCCCTATTTCTACTACAAAAATGCTGATATTCACCTGCACCTCGTTGGACTAGAATCGGATTCTAACCCAGTTAAGAAAATGGCAACTCTTAACGATGCTGTTTCTCGCTTCCAAGATTCACATTCAACATAAAATTTTCCCACAAAACTTGACATCTTCGTCTTACAACTTTCTTGGCTAGATGCCAAGATTCGTTTAACTAATAGAAATTGGTCATAGGTTCATTAGTAATACCCCAAAATTGGACCTTAGTAATATTTTTGCAAGAAAATTCATTCTACCATTCCTGATATTGAAGTCACTCAAATGTTTTATTATAAAGTAGGTGGAATACGGGAAACTAAACTAAAAAAAAAAGAGTGTACGTGGAGTTTCTTGCCCGTTCTTCTACATAGGAACCTACTACACTTTGGAATGGGCAACTAGCTTCATCTTTCTGACTGACCGACTCCTTGACAATTCAAAAGTGCCTGTAATGGTGGCTATCGTTTTTGTGCTCACCAGTTGGCGCCACTGGCGAGTAAGGTCTTGTCAGTACTTTTCTTTAATGTTTTGGTTATGTTTAAGTACCCATTAATTCATTATTATGTTTATTTCATTACATTTTAAAACTTCAAATGAATATTTAGATTATAATGTTCCTAAAATTGGCAAGCATGAAGCAGACAAATCTTATTCTTCCTTCAAGTGCTACCAAATTAGATCATAACTTTTTACTTAAAATCTGAAGCCATAATTAATCAGGAATGGTTCATTAGTAAAAATCTGTGATATAAAATCCGGCAAACAGTGAACGTTCAGTACATTTGACATCTAGAGACCTTACTCTACCCTAGCGCCTCTACTGGCGAACTCAAGCGCGATAGCCCTCATTGGTTTAGTTTAAATAAATGCTTTGAGTTTTCAGTTTGAAAGATTCTGTTAAGATTTGTTCTATAGTAATGACCCGCCCCTGCTTTGCAAGGGCATATTGTATGAAGTGAAGAACTGGCGACATCAAAATATCGAGATTTCTGTGCAATATCTGAATTAAATATTACTAGACTTCCTATCAGACAAATCACTGGTGCAATATAATCCTCCTTAGTGATGCGTTCAGTGGCCCACTGAACTTACCTACCTTAATTTGTTCCGTTTTATTTTTTATCTTTTTTTATATTTTATGTGAAATCTTAATAATTAATTGTAAATTTAATTTCTATGTAACTATTGTATACGCTTTTTTTTTTTTTTGGGTGGTAAATCATCAAATGACCTCTCCCGCTCTGGGCGGAGCGGAAGGGCGTGTCAGACTCTTACTGACTAAAACCCACCCGTGTTCCTTCAGTTGCCTGTGCGCCAAGGCCACGGTAACTCTTTCGAACAATCCGCGACCCCGGCAGGCATCGGTCCTATCGGACCCCGTCAATGGTGCTGACATCTCTTTGAGGCGCGCGTGGAACACGACGCGCCGTCGACTCGGGCCTGGTCCTTACCGGACGGCGAGCTGCCCATTGCTCGCCGTCCGCAAGCCCGCGCCTACGGTGGCCGGGAGTCGGCAATCGACTCCCGACGCCCAGGGTGTCTCCTCCTCCTGCGGCGGCTAAGGGCGCGAGGGCGTAGAGACTGCCTCTCTCTTTCGCGCTCCGCCTCCTCCTTCGCGAGCATTACTGCTTCGCAGAAGGAGATGACGGCTTCCCATTCCCTCTCGCTCCGTACCATGGCCTGAATCAGGGCCGGACGCGAGAGGTCGCCGCCGCCGATCGCCGCCACGAGGACACGGCGGTGCTCCGCCCAAGCCGGGCAGATCTCCACCGTATGCTCCACCGTGTCCTCCGGTCGATCCACACAATGGTAACACCCGGGCGTTTCCTCCCGCCTTATCCGAAACAGGAACCTCCCGAAACAGCCATGTCCGGTGAGGACCTGCGTCAGGCGGAAGGTGAGGACGCCGTGGCGCCTCTCAAGCCACTCCTCAAAGAGGGGTCTTACCGCCGCAATTGTGGCGTGCCCTGCGCTGGGTTGCGACAGTCGCACTCTCCATGCCGCCATGAGATCCCGCCGGAGCTCGGTCCGCTGTGCCGCGATTTCTCGCGGCAGCGGAGTTACGCCCCGGCGTTTCGCCTCCTCGCGCCACTCCCAAAGGTGCGCGAGGATCTTTGCCTCCAGATCCCACGGCGGTAATCCGGCAAGGAGGCTCGCCGCCTCGCAGGAGACCGTGCGGTATCCCCGTACCATCCGGATAGCCCTTTGGGACGCGTTCAACCGGCGGGCTGGCCGGAGCCTCAATGAACGCGCCCACACCGGTGCCCCGTAAAGGGCAATGGACCGCACGACCCCCGCGTAGAGCATCCGGCAGGAGGCGTTTGGCCCCCCCCAGATTAGGCAAGAGCCGCTTCAAAGCAGCCCCGGCCCGCTGCAGTCTGGGTGCCAAACGTCGGAAATGCTCCACGAAGTTCCACCGGCTGTCGAGGACTAGTCCCACGTACTTCATCGTCGACTCGACGCCGATGTGAACCCCTCTTACCGTTATTTGGGAACCCGACAGTGGCGCGTTCCGAGGACCATGAAAACACATGGCCTCGGACTTGTGCAAGGCCACCTCGAGTCCCAATTGCCGGATCCTCTCGACGACTGTCGCAACCCCGCGTGTCATCAGTTCGGCAACTATTGTATACCCTAAGGGCGGGACGTAGCTGATCACAATTTAACAATTTAAGTCCTGTATTATGTGACCTATGATCCACAATAAAAATATTGAATTGAATTGAACATAAACCTTCCGGAACAATTGATCTAACTGATGGTGAGAACCGCATCAAAATCCATTGTGTGATTTAATAGAACTGAGCGGTCACAGACAGAACGAAAATTGACTTTATTTTATACTACTTAAATTTTATTTTCGCTTAACCCCTTTGGTGTCTTGCGGGTCTCCCTCTTCCACGATTTTTTCATCATTATGTTCCTGTCTTGTCCCGTGTTACTTGTGGTCAGTGCAAACACGTTTTCTTCCATTCTCCCCTGTCAACTATCACGCTATCGTCTTTTATCCAGAGCGGGTTAATTACGTAAAACACTATCAGTAGGAATGGGTTTCGTTTTGACAGTTAAACAACATTCATTGCGTTATTTACTTTGTTGAGCAGATACATTTTTCGAACCTAGGAAGCAATGGATTAGCAATAGGCTTCAAAATAATTCAGATTGTGATAGATAGTGTGTAACGTAATTAGGGTGCAGGTTTTAAATTTTCCTATTCGTTTGTTTATTCAACAAATTAATGACATTCGGACACATTTTTTCAAATCGGAAGCTGTTTCAATTATTCAAACATAGGTTTGTTACTCATCTACTAAATGAGATGCTTTAGTAACTACACACGCGTGCAAAAAAATCGACCATCCCGTGCTTTCAATTTGAGAGACGATTTCTCAGAAATCTTAATGAACATAATTTATTTATTTATAATGTGTGAAGGTAGGTAAGGTACAGTATATTTGCACATACACTATATTTGGATAAAAGCAATATTTTTGACAAGATCGACTCAATTCTTCAGAAGTCCTCATCGCCCTCTTTTGCTCGGATAAAGTGTGTGACTTTTTTTTGGCAATGAAATTGACAAAAGAATAATTTTGTTTATTTCTGTTCGTTTAATGAAAATTTAAGTTGATTTTTTAACGGACTTCAGAAAAATGAGGTTCTTTATTCGAACCCCCATATTTGTAAGTTCGTGATTTTTTCATAAACTTATTAATCAGTTTTGATAACTCTTTAACTAACGTAATCTACATACTTTCAGGAAGGTTTTAGTTTACAACTAGCGACCCGCCCCGGCTTCGCCCGGGTAGCAAAGCATAATATAGCCTATGTCGCTCGGAGATAGTGTAGCTTCCCAACAGTGAAAGAGTTTTTGAAATCGGTTCAGTAGTTTCGGAGCCTATTCAATACAAACAAACAATCATATCTTTTCTCTTTATAATATTATTTTACTATATTTCGTTTATTACAAAATAAATTTAGGTTATACCTTAGCCTCAGCAACACGTGGTGGTTATGCTATTAAATTGTAGTTTATATGAAACGTTTGTATTTTTAACATAGCGCCATCTATTGAATACTTACTTAATCCAGTCAACAGATATCGCCATCTGTTAGAATCGATTGGAGCTAACAGATAATTGTCACTGTCAAATAATAGACAAATAATTGGCAATAAAATAATATTGCGACTATAAATTGAGATGTAAGCTATCCTATCTTTCACGTTGGATCAAACTGCACACGATGTGCAAATCAAATTTAAAATCGGTTCAGTAGTTTAGGAGTCCATCGCGGACAAACAACGGGACACGTAATTTTTATATATATAAGGATATATTAGGTTATTGTTAGTAAACCTAGTTCAATTATATTGTTTCAAATCGAAGAGCACGGGGTGGGTCGATTTTATTGCACGCAATTGTATATCACTATGCCTACCTATTCTGCACACGGACCGAAGGTCAGAAATTGCTCAGCTGTACTCTATGAACACAGTTTACGTAACATTGTGGTTTACTTTATTTTTAGCTCAACAATGATGAAGTGTGACATTTCTGTGGTCTGCGAGTCTTTAAGGGGGATACGCCAAGGTAGCCAGAGAAATTAAAATTTTCTTACGTTTTTTGCAATTTACAGTTCAGTATCAGGTTGTATGTTGATCTAAATATGAATCGCGGCTGTAAAATGCAGATAAATATGGTTACAAAAGTTCTTACAATGGTAGTATAATAGTAGCATAACATAATAAATAAAAATAAATAATATATGTTTATTTCGACCAACAAGGATCATATGCACAAAATGTCATACCAAATTTAAAAAAAAAGCACATTAAAATATAAATAAAAACACCGTTAAAAAATACCACATAAACACATTACCGACCTTGATTGCTCAGTATGTAAACCATACAGCAATTCTTTTATTGTATAGAAGGTATTCTCAATTAACCCGCTGCGTAAAGCCCTTCTGAAGCTTAGTAGTACTCAGATCCAATTTTTAACCCCCGATGGAAAAAGAGGGAAAGAAGAAAGAAAAATAGTTTATTCTGCACAAACAAAACGCACCTAACAAATGAACGACATTAATTTAGAGACATACAAAATAGCCAAAAGCCTCGTATTCATGTTACAAAAGTTTCATAATTTTGTCTATTGCTTGATGCCAGAGACCAAAGACAATACACATTGCACATTGAGGGGTGTTATAAGTTTAACGTGTGTATCAAATGATAAATGATTTTATTTCGGTAAATAGGTTTGAACAAACACTTTTACACGTCAATCATATTTTAAAAACTAGATGAGGTCGGCGTTTCCTATCTGACTACTCTGAGGAGAAAGGCCGAAACAAACTCAGAGGTCACAGTCTCTTTTAAAGTCCAGACATAATCCTGGTCAGATCATGTGAAGACCATGTAGATTTGTGTCTGAAATGGTCTTTTGAGGAAAAACCACACAGATTGAGTGGACCTGTCCAATCAGTGCACGCATTTTTCAGTAATCGTGCAGCTCAACTCGGAACTTAAGGAGCTCAACTTGTCTGTATCTGTGTGTCTCTGCGGCATCGTAGCTCCCAAACGGCTGAACAAATTTTAGTTTTTTTTTTTTTGTTTTGTTTGAATGGTTATTTGATCGAGAGTTCTTAGCTAAAAAAAAAAAACCTGTTCAGCCGTTTTCAGAGGTTTTTGTTTGTGTCGGGGGTATTTTTAATTCAAGATTATGCTAACCAGAGAGCCTAGACAAATAACATTCGCTTCGGAGCGATTCTATTTCTACAATCGCTATCGCTTTCGCTAATGTTTTCATCATACGAATCGAAAACTAGCGATAACGCTTGTCAAAAAGTGCCACTTGGCTACGCATCTCTATGGGTGTAATCGTTCGACGCTGTCGATTCGTTACATAGAATCGAATAATGTTAACATTGTCTAGCTAATTTCTATTCGTTGACCTATGATCACTTGACATTTCGATAGCTTATGTCAACCCCATACATTTTTTGGCTTTTCTACTAGCGTCATCGCTAATCGAATGTTACTTTGTCTAGGCCCTCAGTTCCTTATAACTTGTCCCAAGCCTCTTGCTCATAATAGGAATCTAGCTAAAGTAAAGCTATCTTTGCATGGGTCTGCCGAGTGAGCGCACACTCGACGTTTATTGGACCCACACTGTGGCTATTTTAGACCACAGTTCTTTTACACGTGGTGGTCCTTTTGGAATCATTTACAATTGTTTCTACCCGATTGCCCCAGAAGACGGGTAATGTTTGTTTACTTAGTCATCAATTATAGTAGGCTAGGCACAATAACATCGGCTATACTGATAACGGGGGTGTGCGCTGATACCTACAATTACAAGAGATTAATTTATCTTAGCGTAGGTTTTTAATGCAACTCTAACATGCAACTTTTCTTAGGTACCATAACGCTTATTTTTATTGTGAGCCATATTTTTTACTTGAAGGTGCATTTTTTGTGTAGTATCTTGGATAGCTTCTCGAAGCTACATTATCGGCCATCGCCATTTCTCTTGTCGCTTCTTGGTTGCCACTGTATCAAAAGCATCTTTGAATTTTCGGATATTGGCCTTTCGTTCAAGAGGAGTGAGGAAAGTTTGAGTATAAATGTAGATGGCTATAAGACCCTTTATACACACGTTTTTCTTGCCGTGAAAAGCTACGGTGTATTCACCGTGTGTAGGCATGGTCATCAGTGTTGGATGGATCACTATTTTATTACTTTTAGGAAAGCTTACAGCTAATACATTTAAATATCCAATACAATTTGGAAAAAGATGGCGAAGCTTGTTCACGTAAACGTTTTTTCTACAGCACGGTTTTAGGCATGGTCATGTTCAGTGTTGTATGGATCACCATGGAAGCTTGTTCACGGACTCGTTTTTTATACGCCGTACCGTAAGAAAACCGTGCTGTGTACAAAGGACCTAAGAGTAGAGGAAGACCAAAGAAATGATGGATTGACTGTGTGAAAGATGATATGGATAGAAAGGGGGTGACTACCGAGATGACGACTGATAGAGATGTATTGAAGAAGAGGACACGCTGCGCTGATCCGAATTAAACTGAAATAAGGGCAGGAAAATGATAATGGCCATGGATTGCGTTCATGACGGTGGCTCGAAAGTCTAAACATTTATTTTAATAGAATCGCTTACTGCTTTTAACTATTCGTTTTGGATTGTTCAGAGGGCCTAGGCAATTGGCATTCGATACGGAGCGATTCTATTTCTACAATCGCTATCGCTTTCGCCAATGTTTCCATCATACGAATCGAAAACTAGCGATAACGCTTGTCAAAAAGTGCCACTTGGCTGCGCATCTCTATGGAGGTAGTCGTTCGACGCTGTCGATTCGTTTCATAGAATCGAATGATGTTAACATTGTTTAACTAATTTCTATTCGTTGACCTATGATCACGTGACATTTCGATAGCTTATGTCAACCCCATACATTTTTGGCTTTTCTACTAGCGTCATCGGTAATCGAGTGTCACTTTGTCTAGACCCTGAGATATCTCAAGCTTTTCTTCCGGCGTATCATACTCCCTGAAGGTCTAAACTAACAGCTTCATTTATGACCGTTTTCGGAAGAGCCGGCAGTCAATAGTGCCAATCCCTAAAATGTAGAATGACAACTCACTTCACCTAAGTTTTCACGGTGAGATTTTTACAGAATTGATCGGCTGGAGTTTCGCTTCTTGAACGACGTATATTATTACTATTATCTTTATTCAGTGGTAGGAAAACTTATCACGGCTACTATTATTATTTTTATATCAACAATACGTAACAACAAAACCTAATAGTTTACAATCAAACAAACGTGATATGATATCACTCGTAGTAAGGATATAGTAAACTAATAGTATTTTCACATTTACAAACTGTTGTCAATTGGAAAAACAATAACAGTGGCATCATTACTATAAATTGGACAATTGGAAAGTGTAAATAAAAAACTAGTGCCGTATGCGTACAAAGAAAACATGAAAACGTACTTTTAGTGTTTTTAGTTAAAGAAACTGTATCAAAATCAAGTCATTTTTTAAAATCAGGCTGAGAGTCAGACTTTTTGATCGTCAAAATTACATAAAACGGTCCCCCGGCACGCCCGCCCTTCACCACTTTCTAGCTCTTTAGCTGGGGAGAAGAAGTGGCGGAACTAACTGGCCAGCAACTAATTAATAACTATAGGTTCTCAACGTTAGCGATAACGCGCCCTCGAGAGCGTTTGAGACTTTCAGGGGGGCAGTGGAAGACCTAGATAAAATTAGGGGGCCTTGAGAGGGGATCTTACGACTATATAATACTACACGTTTAAATATAATCGTGGCAATAGCTGTTTCAGATTCGCGAAATCGCGACAGATAGTAAGTAAAAGAAAATCAGGGTATCTAGAAAAAAAAAATCTCTTAGCGGGCAAAATAAGGTTGTTCGATCAATTCAAAGTGACCCGGATTTCTGGAATCTTTAGTCTGTCTGACCTGTTCCTGTGTTGGGGCTGGCTTCCAGTCTTACCGGATGCAACTAAATACCAATATTGGACGTAGTTAAACGAAAAGGATCCAACCCACAAATGGCCATAAATGAATACCAAAAACACTCTTTGTAGTTAAAACTTTAATATCACGAAAACAATCGCAAGTAAAATTTAAACGCAACATTATGTTGCGATAAATTTTACTTGGATTGTTTTCGTGTACACGTGTTTTGGTATACACAATTCATTTTTGGCCATTTGTGGGTTGGATTCTTTTCGTTTCACTACGTCCTATTTTATATGGAGCGACTGCCTATCTGACCTCCACAGCCCAGTTACTAGGTAACACGATACTTCTTGGTCTTCGTAGTCTTCCTACAGTGTTATCGATTTTAAGTAACCTCATTCGTATCATTGCCTACATCATAAGTTTATATGATTAGATGACCTTTTCATACTTCTAAGAAACGGTCATAGGTAAAATTGATTTACAAGTCTCTCTGTGAAAGAGCTCGTCCTGGGAAGTACTACCAACATACATATTTCTGCCGCCAAGCGTCGCTGTGTTCTGGTTTGAACTGTATGGGTGCCGCTGTAGTTACACGCACATGACACATTTCAGCGTTGTCTCAGGGATGGCAACGCATCTGCGATACTTCTGGTATTATAGATGTCCATAGGTGGCGGTGACCACATTCCATCAGTTCATCATTCCAAAATCTCAATAAACTCCTGAATACCTCAACCACGGATTAGAAAAAAAAAAGGACTCCGCGCCACGCGTATCGAAAGTGAAGCACTATAAGTATGCCGGACCGTTTGTACAAACATGCCTCACGCACACATTTACATCATAAGGTGCCGACCGGCCGCCATTACGCGGCACTACGGCGTCATTGTAAATGATAAATGATTTTATTTCTGAAAGTAGGTTTGTACAAACACTTTTACACGTCAATCATATTTTAAAACTAGATGAGGTCGGCGTTTCCTATCTGACTACTCTGAGAAGAAAGGCCGAAACAAACTCGGAGGTCAGTCTCTTTTTAAAGTCCAGACATAATCTTGGTCAGATCATGTAAAGACCATGTAGATTTGTGTCTGAAATGGTCTTTGGAGGAAAAACCACACAGATTGAGTGGATCTGTCCAGTCTGTGCACGCATTTGTCAGTAATCGTTCAGCTCAACTCAGAATTTAAGGAGCTCAACGATTCGACGAACAATACCAAAGAAAGGACGTTTGGGTCGGCCACCAAAATTTCAGACCATGATTAAAATTAACTGAGAAGGAGAAAAAACCAGCAACAATGACCCACATAGTCTTCACATTCACAATATTAAAACAATAACACAATATTACAATAGTAAAATCACGCACACATAGATCGGTACGGTGCTTCACTTTCGATATGCGTGGCATGGAGTCCTTTTTTTCTAGTACGTGACCTCAACAATATCTTTTATTACCTTCACAAACATATACAAAGTCTTTTCCCGCTTTATAATAGTTACAAGCTCTAATTTGATACTATTACAGGATTCGAGCTGTAAAAGTAATCGCTTTTCCTCCGATTCCGATTCGGTTTCTCGACCTTCGATTTTGACAATGCCAGTACATTTTAAACCATATTTCAACGTTCGCAAAACCCAAATTGGATTGTGTTTGAAGACTGATACCAACCCGAATCGTAGGAAAACGCAATGTAATGTAATAATTGAGGAACAAGCAACTCAAAAAATAATAATTTGGGGAAATACTATGGGTTTATTAATTTATTGGTAAATGGGCTTGTAATCTGTAATTTGTGGCGATAATGTGGTACTTTTGGACAATCTGAATGATAAATGGAGTTTAATTATATCTGTAAATAATGTGGAGACGACAATACGATAGCAAAAGCAGACACTGGCAATACTAATGCATCGGAGTATTTTGAAACTATACCACGAATTTAAAAAAAAAAACTTAAAAAAAAGCAAACGGCTTCCAAAAAAGAAAAACACAAAAAAAAAGTGAAAAATAACTTTAATTTGGGAAGTCGGTGTCTTTGGTTTTGTCATTCCGTTTTTTGCCGCCGACTTACGAAGTAAAAATTTTTTTTTCACTTTTTTGTGTTTTTGTTTTGGACGCCGGTTGTATTTTTTTTTTTAATAAGTTTTTATTTTTCCTTTTTTAGTTGTGGTACAAACCCCCACACAAATTCGTATACCACTACTTGCTATGTAAATAACAGCCACAGGAAGTTATTAAAACATCATGTTTATATGCTTAGTGAAAAAAATACGCATTATTAAGGATACTGGCCAAGTCTTGATCACCACATGAGAAGCACCAACTTTCAAATAAAAAAAGAATCATCAAAATCGGTTCACTTAGAAAAAAAAAACTGAGCCAACGCACATAAAAAAAAAAAACAGTCGAATTGAGAACCTCGTCCTTTTTTGAATTCTATGAAAAAGTAACTTTGTCAAACTAAATAGTAGTGTTGGGCTGACTGTGGGTTTTGCCAATCTTTGACTTGCTATTATTTATAGGTAGTGACTAACCTATTGGATATATTTGGTTGAATTTTACGCACACTGAGAACGTCATTAATCTCCACCTTCTATATAAATGTTAGTCAAAGACCTTAAAATTAACGGCCATAAGATTAACAGGCACTAAAAACAAAACGAAATGATTTCGTAAAATCATAATTTATTCTAAAAACGCGCGTCAAAAGGGCGTTGACCCCGTGATCAGCTGTTTGTATATAAATTAAGATTGAAATAATATTTTTTTTGTCCATCACGTCTGTGAAATTTCGGCATTTTTTTTTTTAAGTGGCTTGTACATTATGCTAATAACAACCATCCTCTTTAAATATCATAATCATAATCCCACCAACATTAAAATCTAAAGGTCAAATCAGAACCCAAATAAATCATTCCTCACAATAATTATTCGACTCATAAGAATGACGCTACACTACTAAGAAACCGTCTGGCCTCAAAAGTCGCTCCAAAATTAACCGCGCCTGTCGTGGACCCCCGCAATGTCTATTTTCGGGCGCCCCTAGGGTCGACGCCCGGACCCGTTGCAAGATAACACTCCCTCCCAGCTTTTTAGAGCCCTCATACATATTCCAGCCAGCATTTTTTGACAGACGGCGGAATACGGAACTACGTTCTAATTTCAAGTAATTTTGACGTTTTTCTTTACCAGCAGTGCCACCCCCTGATTGTCAAGTTATAGTGGTCATGGTAATGAAGTGCGTCTTATTTTACGAGTCTATTTTTGAATTTAGAAGTGTTTTGAGGGTGGCGCGAATCTTTTGTGCTACTGTGAATGGGAAGATTTTTAAGGATTCGCACGGCTTTTATGGAACTAAATTGATTTTATTGTCTGTGGTTTTAAAAATTTCGTTTGATCGTAAATGAAATGATATTTATTATTGTAAATAGGTTCAAAAATACACTTTTACACGTCAAAAATATTAGTTTTACTGATAAATAAAACTAAATGTGTTCTGTGTTCCCTATCAGACTCTGATAAGAAAGACCGAAACAAACTCAGTCTCTTTTAAAGTCCAGACATAATCTTGGTCAGGCCGTATGAGGACCGTGCAGACTGATCGGGAATAATCGGGATTTGGTATACTGTCTGTGATTAAAAAAAAACTCGTTTGGTAGACTCAGAATGTGACTAAAAATACATAGTTTTTGAGACTCCAAACTCGCGTGTTAGTTTATTTTTAGCTTCTGTGCAACATCTTGATTTCATTTTGTAATTAACATTCATCTTATCGAAACCCCTCCGTGCCTCTGAAAGCACGTTAAGGCACTTGGTCCCGGCTGCCATTCGTAGATGTTTGACACTCGTTGCGTGTAGTCAGAAGCCCAAAAGTCTGACAACCAGTCTTACCAAGAGGCATAGTTTTACCCAGTAACTGGGTTGTGGAGATCAGATAGGCAGTCGCTCCACGTAAAATACTGATATTCAACTGCATCCGGTTAGACTGGAAGCCGACCACAACATAGTTGGGAAGAGGCAGGCAGATTAATTGGTTTTAAAAATCTAATTTGGTCGTGAATTTGTTTACTCAAAATGTGACTAAAATACATCGCTTTAGACACTCCAAATGTTTAGCTTCAATGTAACATGTTGATTTCATTTCTTGTAATTAAGATTCGTCATTAGCAAAAACGTTACCCTCTTTCTGGGGCAGTCGCCGTCAGGTAATAGAAAAGACATTTTTTTTGAGCCTGTGATTGTGCCAACGATTCTATTAGCGTATATCAACGTCTAGTGTTTACCTTTAAAATACCTATAGATTAAAGCGCCAATGGGGCTTATTCTTTTATTTTGACGCTATAATTTCTTTGCTCACAATGTCTTAAGAATCCAAAAAAAGAAACTACTCTTGTGCTGCTCATCTTGCGATTTTTGGATCAAAGGGCCAAATTCAAATTACTTTTCGATGTTTTCCTTGACCACGTGCACCGTTGTTGTGATCTACACCCTAATTGCGTAACACACGATCTATCACAATCTTAATTATTTTGAAGCCTATTGCTAATTCATTGCTTTATATGTTCGAAAAATTTGTCTACTCAACAACGTAAATATCGCAATGAATGTTGTTGAATTGTCAAAATGAAGGCTATTCCTACTGTTAGTGTGTTACACAATTACCCCGCAGGTTTGAAGGGTATGGGTGGTGGTGTAGTTGCAGGCATATGAGGCATCTCAGCTATGTCTGTGTTGTCAACGTATCTGCGATGTCTGGTGGACCACTCATCATCAGGTGGGTCACCTTGTTCCCTCCATTAAATAAAATAGGTTTGAAGCCTAATCAAAACTCAAAGCATTTATTTCAAACTAGCTCCTGCCCGCGGTTTCGCCCGGCCCACAGGCGTGGATTGCTTAGGGCATCAAGTAGTCTTAATCCGTCACTGCATAGGCTACTTTTTGTACCGGCAGCACAGTTCCGTTGGATAATTTCCGACATCCACGCAGATCCGTTGATCCGTATGTCAACTAGAATCGGTCTTTAAACCTTTACCGCCTAAAAATATTAGTTTTTTGTAAAATAATATGATGAGATGTAACGTACCTTAGAAGTGGAGTAGGTGCGGCAACAATAAAAACCAAAGCAAAATTTATTGTTTTATGACGTGACGTGAGAGTGAGACGTCCGGTTTTTTTTGTGCTTCTCCTGGAGCCCTCCCCAGACGTGATGCCCGAGACAATTGCTTAATTTGATTAAGGGTTAATCCATCCGGAGTAACATAGGCTATGTTACTCCTTAGAACATCAGCAATATGCCAGTGAAAGTCCCGTCCAAATCGGTCCAGCCGTTTCGGAGATCACCTGGAACAGACAGACTGACAGACAGACAAAAATTTAAAAAATTGGTATTTTTTTATAAGTCCTGTATATACTTTCATATTCCTTTAGTAAAAAGCTGTTATTTTGACAACAGACACTTCAATTTTATTTATTTGTATAGATGTATAGATAAACCAATTATAGGCACTTTTAAATTGTCAAGGGGTCGGTCAGTCAGAAAGATGAAGCTAGTTGCTCATTCCAAAGCGTAGTAGGTACCTATGGAGAAGAACGGGCAAGAAACTCCACGGACACTCTTTTTAATCAAAATACTGGTTACATCATTCATGTTGAAATTATGCATGTGAGAACGATGCAGAACGTTAAGTGTCCGGAATAAAAAGACAAAAACAATTCAAATATTAAGTAAATGAAATTAAAATAAGCCGTAGCAGCTAAGAGGTGACCAGTCCCTAATGACGGCGCCCGTTCACGAACATGACGCATGGATTAGCACCATTCAGCTCAATCATTTTGAAGGGAACCCTATGGTCCTACAACCTAGGAAACGGGTCCCAAAACCTGCCTGAGTCTAATCGAGTAACTCGGATACTCGCACAATGTTTCGTGCGTCATGGCGGTGTTTCGTTTTCATAATCTACGTCAAAACACAAGCGTTCTTTGTAAACATGGGTGGGTACGTGGTTTTCTTTACTATAACACTTCTATTTCGTATAAATTAGGAATTTAGTTTTACCTGCTTTAAGAAGAAAAATAGATGAAAAGCCTGAATAAGTTAGTTCTTGGCAAGAGTGCACCATCGTCGACCGTATCAACGCTTACCAATGAGACGATGAAACGGCAACCAATTAATATTTAAAAAACTGATGGAAGATTTCGGGGTGGAAATCGCGGATTGTGGGGTTAATAAGGCCCTTCCCGGTCCGTTTATTGTCAACGCGAGCATGATTGAAAAGCTTGTTGTTTCATCCAACGCAATGGTTGAAAAAGAAGCAAGAGTGAGAACGCGATAACATCGAATGAAAATTGGCGCGCGGAGATTTACAAAACTTGTTCCAGGAAATACGTGTTTTTGAAAAGCCTTACAAGTTTTTGTAAAAGATGTTTGTCATTTAGAATCTCCATTACCTCTGCGAGGTTTCTATGAAGATGTTTTCTTTACTGTTACAATTTATGAGTACATTATGAACGGCCAAAGTTCAGATAAAATTTGTGCAAAAAAGCAGATTTTTCGAAGCTTATACTGACTTTGTTTCTCCAAATTTAGATTTTGTGCTTGCTTAGAAACCTAGATAAACTGCACAAGATACCTGAGTTTAAAAATTTCAATGAAAGATGTGTTACAACGCCATAATCACGTACGAGCGTTTGTATGAAAATTATAACGGGTTGGCCGCTCTTAAATATCATAATCTTATGACGTTGAAATAAGATCGATACTAACAGGACCACTTAAAATGCAGGTAGGACTGGTAGTCTAAAATCTCGATTCGAATAAAATCTAATTGAAGACTGGCCGAGTAAGTCGTCTAGATAAGTTGATTGGTAGTAGGAACTATTACTGGGCCCTATCACAATATCAGCTCTGCGACACTTATTTTTAAATATCACAGCATCATGTGAGATAGAGGCCTTTTGGCTTCGTACAGGACTTTCTGTTGTTATTTTCATTTTACTTTTGCTATATTTTTTGTTTTTAAGTGTGTTTAATTTAGTTTGTGATAATCCTGTGCGAATCCCAATAAATACCTTTTCTTTCTTTTTATTAATTCCTCCAACTTTTTATTAGCGGGTTTTTGCAAGCACAGGAAACAATGCACGGCTGTGAACGCTTAAGAAAACCCCTTGGCTTTGTAGACGTCATAGGTGGCGGAGACTCTTATCTTACGTGGACCACTAGCTTGCTATAACATTAAAAAAATGTTTTTACTTGTAATCCCAGTTACGTAGTACTGTGTACTATTAATGTGTCTAACAATTATACTTACCTTTCTTGTCTTAAATCCGAGCACATTCCAAATAGCCAGGCCATTGACACCCGCGTAAAAACAACACAATATTAAGGTACAGCATAGCCATAGGGTCACAGTCGACGGCCCCTATCGATTTTTATGTACCCACATTTTGTTTCAAACTAAAGTCTAGAGGAGAGCAGCGAAACGTATAGCTATCTCGCTCGCGCTTAGGGTAAAACTTCGGCAATTATACGATGGAAGTTTTGAGCTGCATCCGCATTTGTTTGCTTTTTTCGGGGGTTGTTAAGGGTAGGTTTCATGGTGTGCGTGAAGAGGTATGTCTGAGAATACTTTTTTGTTTATTTTTTTTGGTGTATTTAATACAATGTTTTTGTTTTATTCTTCACTTGGGTCATCGTTTACAATATTCTCATTCTTGGTAGCTTTGAATAAATGTTTTAATAGCTCTAAGCACCCTAATTGCGTAACACACTATCTATCAAAATCTGAATCATTTTTGAAGCCTATTGCTAGTCCATTGCTTCCTACGTTCGAAAAATTTGTCTGCTCAACAACGTAAATAACGCAATGAATGTTGTTGCAACTGTCAAAATGAAACCCACTCCTATTGTTAGTGTGTTACGCAATTACCCCCGCTGAGTTGGTTTTAACCCAAGGACCAATAATGACTATAGGACCAATAGTTGAATTTGTGTTATCACTACTTCAACCGTATTATGGATATTAACACAATCTAAAAAGTACTTACATATACATATTACTTATCTTTCATATGCCCCAATAAATGACGAATATATTGGTACATTTACTTAAGAAGTTGTCACTGATGTGATTGCTTCGTGGGTCTAGCGGTCGTTAACACGACTGCTAAGTATGGGGCCCAATCAGCCCGGTGTCTGGATTTGAGCCCGGTTGATGGCAGTGAGATGCTTCGTGGGTTTAGCCGTCGTAAACACGACTGCTGAGTATGGGGTCCAATCAGCCCGGTGTCTGGATTTGAGCCCGATTGATGGCAATGAGATGCTTCGTGGGTTTAGCCGTCGTTAACACGACTGCTGAGAATGGGGTCCAATCAGCCCGGTGTCTGGATTTGAGCCCGGTTGATGGCAATGAGATGCTTCGTGGGTCTAGCGGTTGTAAACACGACTGCTGAGTATGGGGTCCAATCAGCCCGGTGTCTGGATTTGAGCCCGGTTGATGGCAATGAGAGGCTTCGTGGGTCTAGCGGTCGTTAACACGACTGCTGAGCATGGGATCCATTCAGCCCGGTGTCTGGATTTGAGCCCGGTTGATGGCAATGAGACTAGGAATTGCAAATCTGTAATATTTATTTAATGAGGCCCGGTGTTCATTTCCGATCGCTCGCTTGTCTCGAGTCGAGTCGGCTCCGTATCATAGGACCACAAAGTCGTCTGCATACATTCATAAACTTACGCCTTTTTCCCATGGGGGTAGTCAGAAACTACGGAACGCCTTCTAAAGCCAGAAAAATAGTTTCGAACCTACCTAAACATTTTCTTTTTAGTAATAACTCTGCATGCATTTCAGATAGATAGGTAGGTAGGTAGGTACTGTTAGCTATATGGGGTAGGCGCTTCATACGAAAGAATGAGAAGCAATATCTGCTCACTTTTGTGCGTCTATCACTTACTTTACTGTTTTCTTTTGATAACAATCGCCGCATAACCAATTTTGAAAACTAAAGGCCTATTCAGATAAACGCGATATCGCTGTTGCGCTCGGAGCGATAACGAAGCGGTACGCGATATCGCTGTCGCGCTCACCAAATTGACTAACCAGAAGGCGGACCAGTCCCTAGACAAATGGCATTCGCTTCGGAGCGATTCTATTTCTACAATCGCTTTCGCTAATGTTTCCATCATACGAATCGAAAACTAGCGATAAAGCCTGTCAAAAAGTGCCACTTGGCTACGCATCTCTATGGAAGTAATCGTTCGACGCTGTCGATTCGTTTCATAAAATCGAATGATGTTAAAACTAAATAGAAACTTATTTCAGTGAAAAGCTATTAACATTGTCTAGCTAATTTCTATTCGTTGACCTATGATCACGTGATATTTCGATAGCTTATGTCAACCCCATACATTTTATGGCTTTTTTACTAGCGTCATCGCTAATCCAATGTTACTTTGTCTAGGCCCTCTGTATCGCTAGTGAGCGCGACAGCGATATTGCTTGTATCTGAATAGGCCTTAATTCTAAATTCGCTTGAGTGATCGAATGCAATCGGAGTTATTTTTTACCACCCTGCATTATGTAAGGTTTCCTTTTGCAGACAACCCGATTTTTGTTCTTCTGTCTCTCTCGTATTGAGCACGACCAATGTGTGTGTTGTGTATTTACTAATAATATTTTTTCTCTCTTTCCAGGTATATAAATACAGTTCCAGTATTCAAACCTTAAAAATATACAGTCTAGTCTAAAAAGTTTCTACTTAAAATTTAAAAAAAAAACGAAGTATTCGTCGTACTTAATAAATTAGCAAAAAGAAAAAATATTTTTTACTTGTTAGAATTAGAATTTATACACTGTGATAACGATTTTGGTGGGAAAATTTTTGAACTGTGCAATTTTTTAAATAAGGAATAGTAACGGTTTTGTGCAATTTTTTGAGAAAGGAACGTGAAGTGATTGGCCAAAGATATGTTAAGATAGTTGTGTAGTAGTTTGCCTTGTGAACGAAAGATGGCGTTGCCTCCGCAGCAGTTTTGTGTGCGGTGGAACTCCTATCACACCAATTTACAGGTATGGTTTTGATTTGTATTTTTTTTGGTTAAATAGTATTTCTTTCATGCTGCCAATGTTTAATGTGACTTTTGTACTGTCGGTGTTGTACGATCGCGAGCCTCGCATGGTAGCTGAATAATTGAAAGTTTATATTTTACTAAAGATTCAGCACATCATTATCCATATCAGCATATAGCAGTCAACTAAAAAAGCAGTCACCAAATTTATTTCGATTCTCGACTGCTCGAATCCAGCTGCGACCATCGTCGCTCCACCTAACCTGGGGGTACCTATCGAAACCTTTAAATCAAGCTCACTGGCGTGCAAGTGAGAGGCAAAATTTATAATGACGATAATTTGTACCTCAGTTATGCCGAAACATGTCCACTCAGTATTCAAAACCTGGTTGCAGTTTGATTTTATTTGATTTTTATTTAGTATAGGTATTACCTGCTTACTTTCCAACAAAAACCATTTTTTTTTTTAAATTAGAACATGACGCGTGTATCACCACTATTCACCACACACACACACAAACACACACACATCACACAGTCACTCATTCACATATTATACCTGTACCTACATTCAAAGCAAATAAAGTACTGATTCTAATTCTGATTAAACTCAACCGCTATTGAACTAAAAAAACTTCTTTCTCCATTCCAGTCGGTATTCCCCCGCCTGCTCCTCACAGAACAGTTCGCCGACGTGACGCTCGCGTGCGAGTCGCGTCAGCTGCGATGTCACAAGCTGGTGCTGTCGGCCTGCTCGGCCTACCTCGAGCGACTGCTGCTGCAGAACCCCTGCGACCATCCCATAGTGCTGATGAGGGATATGCGGTAAGTCCTCTTCTGTTCGGGCTATCATCATCTGCCAACTATGTTGGGGTCACAGGATGGATGCAGCTGAATACCAGTATTTTACATGAAACGACTGCCTATCTGACCTCCACGACCCACTTGCTGGGTAACACGATAACACGCGGTAAGACTGGTAGTCAGACTTTCGGGCTTCTGACTGCCAATAACGACTGATCTACCGAATGACAGCCGGGACTTGCCGAGGCACGGAGGGGTCTCATCCACCAACCGACCTTGGCATGCGTAGATTAACCTTGATTTTTCCACCTGTGCAGCTGCTACTTAGCCACAAGCTATTAACACTGTGAGCTATTTATCCGAACAATAAAATCCACATCTGGCCGTTTTGTTATAAAAATCTGTCAAAAATTCAAAATTTTCTTTGGTTAAAGACATTTAGCGTTGAAAAAATCGGCCCTAAAAATATTTAATATCACCATTCTCTCTTACAGGTTCAGCGAGATGCAAGCGCTGGTAGACTTCATGTACAAAGGCGAGGTCAACGTGACGCAGGAAGAACTTCCCAGTCTACTCAAGTCAGCGGAGGCGCTGCAGATCAGAGGTACGTTACATCATCCCCCTGTCTTTATATAACCAGCCTACAATGTTTCAATGCTTCTCTTGGAGAGAGGACTGGCCTACAGTTATACCATTTATTTTTATTTACAATACATGCCTTTGGTTCTTCTTCTTCTTTAGGGGTTTTGGTTTCCGCACTTAGTCCTTCATGTGGACCATTGTGCGTGGGCCATGGCGACCGTCGGTGGTGATTCCAACCAGCCCACCTCCCTCCAGAAGTTGATAATGTCCCCTGGTCTGCTGAGAGCATCTGTGTAGGATCTGGGTGCCCCGAGGGTTTGTGTCCTAATCTGAGGGATTCCTGTGCATTCAAAGAGCACATGCGCAACGGTTTCCTCAGCCTCCATGCCTGTGGTTAGCAGGGCTGTCATTCGGCTTTCTACCAGGATTTTACTACAGTTTCTATATCTGGATGAAATCATTATTCTTCTAGTGTTGCAATTATTATTTATTTATTAAGGTACACCAACAGCTTCCTGTGTATAATATATCTTAAGTATTATAGGTAACAATAGCCTTGGAATTACACAGTCGCCGATTGTTATTATTATTATTATTATTATTATCTCTTTGTGGAAATATTCGTCCAGAGATGAGCTACAGCCAATTTATTTTTCTAATAAATTAATAGTTACACGACAACATCATAACTGTACTAACATGGCCACTACAGAAAGGACCCACCATCAATATGGCACATCGAATTAAAAAAATACGTCTTTTTAACCGACTTCAAAAAATGGAGGAGGTTCTCAATTCGACTGTATTTTTTTAAAATTTGTGTTAGCTCATAACTTTTTTCGGGGTGAACCGATTTGGATGATTCTTATTTTATTTAAATGCTGGTGCTTCTCTCGTGGTCCCATATAAAATTGATCAAGATCTGACCAGTAGTTTTTGAGTTATCCTTAATAATTCGTTTTTTTTTTCTACTTAATATATATGTATTGATGATGTTTTAATAATATCCTGTCACGGTTATTTACATATCAAGTAGTGGTATACGAATTTGTGTGGGGTAGGTACCACAAGTAAAAAGGGACAATTTTTTTTTTTTTACAAAATCCGAAAATAGAAAACCAAAGGCACCGACTTCGGAAATTAAAGTAATCTTTCACATTTTAGTGTTTTTTTTTTTGAAATAGGTTGTTTTTGTATTTTTTTCAAATATATATCCAGGTACGAAATGTACCGTGTGTTTGTTTTGAGTGTACTCAGTACATGTGCCAAAATAACATATTATCTTTCTTTCCTAGGTACAGAATTTCTAGAACCTTGTTTTTCTATGTTTGTCGCCAGGTTTATGTTCAAGCGATACGTCGAACCTAACATCGGAACTCGGCAAGCCTGACAGCAAAGACTTCACGGTCGCCAGCGAAGCGCTCGTCGCGAATGCGCAGCGAGAGAACGCTGTAAATGGTGAGTTTTTAAATATATATATTAATTAATAATAATAAGAATATATATAATAATATAATATTAAATAATATTAATTGTTATATTTTTTATAATAATCATTTTTAGTATATTTCTTGCTCTAAGCTGAGAATTTTCCCTTTTTAACGTCATAAGTTACAAAACAGCCCCCAAAATGCGCGCCAATCATCACTTCAGTGTTTTAGTCGATAGCAAGTAGTGGCGCAACAAACTGCCCAGTAGTATTGAGCACAAATACACTGCATAGATAAAGAAGAAGAAAATTACACTTTAAAAATATCGTAGACGTCGGAGGGGCGAGCCAGATCTATCCGTCTAGATTCGCAGTTCCGTTGCTGTCGCTCGGACACATTCTTCACGAAGTAACCCAGTTTCACACCCGTGGTCTATCCTACAGGAACCGTATTTTTGCGGGTTCAAAATTAGCCTATAACTCTCCAGTCTAAAACTCATGTCGATCTGCTGCTCCGTTGTTGCGTGAAACAAGAACCAATCTACAAACACAATTTCACATAACTTTAATATTAAAAAGATGATTTCTTAATTCCGATTTCTCAATTCCAGGCCCAACAACACACCAGTTAAAGCCAACAACCAACAACAACAACGCAACAACAACCAACGGCACTAAAAAGAGGAAGTCTGAAGAGAGAGCGGACATCAAGGAGGAGACTGTGGAAGAGGACGGACTTTACTATGGAGAGCTGGACAACGAAAATATGGAGTTTAATGAGGTGAGAATAATTAGAATATAGGGGTTTTAAAAAATATGGGAGAATTTTGAGAAATAGGGACGATTGGAGGGAATAGGGGTGTTTTGAGAAATAGCGGTGTTTATGAGAAATAGGATTAAAATAAATACTAATTATAAATATTAATAGGAAAATATAATATTATTATTAATAGGAAATAAGGGTACTTGTGGAAAAATTAAGGAATATGTTAGATAGCCACATTGTAGCGGTTAGTAAGTCGAAAACTTGAGGAAGTACTTTTTTAGAAGTGTGTAGAAACGTGAATGTTGTTAGAAAGAGCGGTCATTAAAGAAGAGACTAGGGAAGTGGATGAGGTGAGGAATTAGGGGTTCTTTAGAGATAGGAATAATTTGAGGAAATAGGAACGGTTATGAATTCTTGGAGCAAAAGGGTGGTTGCCGGAAATTATAGGTATATTATTAGATAAAAATAATGGGTATTTTATTTGATAAAAATTATGAGTTTTTTTGTTTGAGAAAAATGATGGTTATTTTGTTTGACAAAAATAAGGATACTTGTCGGAAATTGAATAAATAGGTGTGTTTGTTAAACATATGGATATTTAGGAGAAATAAGAGTACTTGGAGGAAATAGGGTAACATGGAGGAAATAAGGGTGTTTGAAAGAAATAGATGTTCCTCAGAGAAATTTTGAAAAAATGAATAAATTATTTATGTCACCCTATGTAAAATTTCTACATTTATATCTGTAATTTTTATGGTATACATAATAAAGGGTATTCTATTCTATTATGTACGTGTCCTTTTCTCGTACTTTTGTAGTTCAAATCACGAATAAAAACGCGCATAAATAAATGTTTTATTTTCGAATACATTTATTGCACACTGAATGATTTCGGTAAGAAGGTTTCGAACCCAAAAATATTCAAGCATTCGATGCTTAGGAAAAAATATAAGTTATTTTATAATATTTTCAGGATGACGAACCAGGGAAACCAGGCAGTAGTCTAGGACAACCATCCGGTGAGTAAATGAATAACAAAAAAATAAAAAATAAATATTTTATTTTGTTAATTTTTATTATTTAATTAATTAAATAAATCAATGTTTGTTTGCAATGTGACTTCCCTCTCGTCACTTGCTTATTTTATTTATTATAATTTTTATTTTTTTTACTGAATAATTTCAATTTTTTTTACAATTAATAAATAAATAAAATTGGGTTTCTAACGCGGTTAAAAACGTCCATAGACAAACGTGTGTGTAGAGCGAAGATCATATTGTGAATGGACATTGTCGAAAGAAAACGAAAACGAAAGAATTAAAAACAAAAATGTCTGTAAGGTAGGCCAATTTTTTTTAATATAAAATTCGGTAGTATTTTTTTACATTTAGCAAAAATAAATTGAACCATGAATGTTGTCTTTTAGGGTTCCGTAGCCAAATGGAAAATGGCAATGGTGGGGCTTGTGGCTAAGTAAAAACAGCCGCGCGGGTCAACCGAAGGTTAAGCTACGCTTGCCGAGGCCGGTCCGTGGATGGGTGACCATCCATTACATATTATATATTACGTGCCTCGGAAAGCACGGTTAAGTTTTTTGTCCCGACTGTCATTTATAGATCTTTGACAGTCGTTACGGGTAGTCAGAAACCCGAAAGTCTGACAACCAGTCTTCAGCCAACGGGTATCGTGTTACCCAGTAAGGGAGCGTTTCCACCAGAGACGAGGGAGAATGCGTAGCGAGGAATGTGCGTACAACTGACCAATAACAGCGCTAGCTTAGCTCAAGCTATGAAAATGAAGCGATGTTATTGGATAGTTTCACACACATCCTTCGCTAAGCATCCTCGTTCTTCTCTAGTGGAAACGCAGCCTAACTGGATTGTGGAGGTCAGATAGGCAGTTGCTCCATGTAACGTACTGGTATTCAACTATATCCGGTTAGACTGGAAGCTGACCACAACGTAGTTGGGAAAAGACAGATGAGCGAAATGGCAAATACGGAACCCTATAATATTTTTTTTAATATAAATTGGTCCTTTAGACTATCTTACAGACATTTAAGTCAAATTTTTCAACATGTTTCCTCCCATTCATGGTTCAATCGTTATATTTCCATGATTTAATTTTATTTCAACTTCCTCGTTGGTCTAGTGATGGCATGTGCTACCGCTAAGCATGAGGTCCTGGGTTCAATTCCAAGATCGGGGCAGGTGTTATTGGATTTTCCATCTGGAATTTCTCAGTAGCAGCCCGGAGTCTGTTTTTGTGCCCGGTTGATGGCAATAGGCTCGCTCCCTATTACAAGGGACTTAAACATAACTGGCGAAATGTGGGTGTACTATAGGTACACCTCTGCCTGACCATTCGGGGAAATAAGGCGTAATGTTATGTTATTTTTATTTTTCTTTTAGCTCGTCGCCCTTACCTCCGTGTGAAGCCAGAAAGCGAGTTATTCTTCCAAACGAAACTCCAAAATCTCGCTAAAGTCAACTCCGAATATATAAATAGGCTCTCAAAAATGTCTACCAGTGAAATTAGGAATGAATTTTCAAAATACGGTTTTAATACAAACCCAACTGATGAAGCTTACATTCAGAAGACAAACGAAAAATCTGAAAATGATTACTACAAGTCTTGGCTGGAGCAAAATGGAGAATTAGAAGTATCCCTCTTAAAAGCAAGTCAAATAAAAAAATCTAAGCCCGATACCAAAAACCAGAAATCCGAAGTAGAGCTGATACCAAAGAGCAAAGACGGTGTTGCCACTAAAGAAGTTATCCCAAAATTCGGGGAGAAATCTCAGATGAGAAGGCGGGGCAGACCGCCCATATTTAAAGATAGGAATGTAGATATCGGGGAGACTGTGCTGAAGTCTGATTTGGACCAATTTTTGGAGGGGAAAGAGGTTAGTTCGTCAGGGTTGTCACGTAAGGATTTGGAGAGGGTGATGATGGGAAAGTTCAACCCTAATAGAAGGTACTCGAATGAGGCCATGTGGGCAGCGCTAATGGATGTTAAGAAAGGAGGGAGTATATACAGGTGAGTTCTTTCAATCATTTTTGTTCGTAAAATTCTCTTGTTCTACAAAAAAAAACATATTCAAATCAACATGCAGTCGCTGTCAACTACAAAAGATTTACAGAAATAAGTCTATAACTTATTTAAAGTTGAGCGCTACTGTCATTAGTTATATTTAAATGCTGTAAGCGGCCTTTAAAAAGCCGCTACGTATTTACTAGAATATTATTTTTAATACACTACAGTTTGTTTTCCTTTAAGAAATAAAATAAAATAGAATACATTTTCGTTAGTTATCTAGTTAGTGCTAAAAAGGACTCGCAGTCTCTGAAAGTTTTCAAACTGTCTGTCCCTTCGGAGATAGAGAATTAATGTATTTTTTTTATTTACGAATTCTTGGTCTTAGAAATTATTTACGATTTTGGAAAAAAAATATAAACGGCATTTAGAGTTTATTTTTTTGTTGTTCCTAGCTAAAAGGTTGGCCAAATCTCAGATTGTATTACAACATAGGTATTTATGAATGGCAATCATTTTTGCTCAGGTTAATTCTAGAAAAGCTGATACATCATGACTCCGTTGCCAACCTCCAAATATAATGACTGAATGAATTAAAACATTTATTAAATTTATTCAACAGGCATACATTTGCCGTCTTATTCATAATAAAGCCATTCGCTTCATAAACCTATTTTAGCGATCGAACTGTTTTGTCCCTTTCTGTCAAACTTCATTTTAACTTGACAGAAAGGCACAAAACAGTTCGATAGTTAAAATAGGTTTATGAAGCGAATAGCTTTATTATGAATAAGACGGTAAGTCTTCAGAATCAATTCAGTTGACTGTTAGTTTTGCCATCGTTGCAGTATAATAAAATAAAAATTAAATACAGGTACATAATAAATGAATAAACCTTCTTTATTCAATTTCAGAGCGGCCCAAACCCACAAAGTGCCGCGCAAATCCCTCCGTAACTGGATGAAGCGATGCCACATAAAGTCCTCCTTCCCGATGCCGCAACAACTAAAACAATTCGTCGAAAACAGCAAAAAACAGAAAGAATACAAGAATTTCGACTTTAACGTCCCCGAAACACAGAATTATGAGAAGAGTGGCACCGAAACTGAGGCATACGAGGCCGAAATCGATTTCGGAAAACATTTTCTTACTTTTACTAACTCTACCGTTTCGAGCGAAGATGAAGGGGTGACAAAAAATGAGGAAAAAGATGGGGAAACGAAAGTTGAGGATGGCAACTCTGCGTTGAATATGTCATTGCATGAATGAGCTGGTATACTGCGACAGTCCCTTCACAGTTACTTTACCTCTGAGTTTGCATCACTGTCAAAATCAAAGTGATCTTTATTGCTGTTGCAATAAGGTTGCTCTTGGGTTGTCGCCATTGACTAATCTGTCAAATTCACAATGATCTTTATAATCGTTAGAATAAGGTTGCTATTAGGTTGCTGCTGCCAGAGGTACAATAACTGTGAACGGACTGTACAAGGATCTTTTGGCGCTCGAGTGACGTCGTCAGGGGGGCGCTGTTGGTAAACATTTATGCAATTGGTTTGTGAAATGTATTGAAAAAACAAGATGGCGGCGTTAGTTCCGATTTTGGTCACGCGCCAAAAGAACCTTGCATAAAATATGGCACATCGGGTTGAAAAAGTTCGTCTTTAGGATGATTTCCACCAAAACGGCTCGCATCGCTTCAGATTGGAACGGATTTTACAATTTTTAAACGATATTAAATCGTGTACACAGTATTTAAAATCTATATTACCAAGCCGCGCACAGCAGCTTGACCGCGGGCGTCTTCCGCGACACGTGATCGTAGCCGAAAGTATGCTGCGACGCGCGATCGGCTCCGTTCGCCTGTCGTATCGTCAACACGGCGGGAATGAAACTATTTGACTAGGCGGACTAGGCGCAGAAACGGATACGTTCGCAAGCGACGGTACATTCGTTCGTATCCTTTCCGATGCGATGCGATGCGAGCCGTTTGGTGGAAATCATCCTTCAGTCTCACGTCGTCTCCGTCACTCATACCCATGCGTCTCTTTATAAACTTCGATGTGTCACTCCACCCTCGGTAAGTGTACTTATGTTGGTAGATTCAAAGAATGGCTTGGGACAGGTGTACCTCTTACTTACCTTTCGGGGAAAACAGAGGGCCTAGACAAAGTGACATTCGATTAGCGATGACACTACTAAAATGCCAAAAAATGCATGGGGTTGACATAAGGTATCGAAATGTCACGTGATCATAGGTCAACGAATAGAAATTAGCTAGACAATGTTAACATCATTCGATTCTATGAAACGAATCGACAGCGTCGAACGATTACTCCCATAGAGATGCGTAGCCAAGTGGCACTTTTAGACAAGCGTTATCTCTAGTTTTCGATTCGTATCATGGAAACATTAGCGACAGCGATAGCGATTGTAGAAATAGAATCGCTCCGAAGCGAATGCCATTTGTCTAGGCCCTCTGGCATGATGTTTTTATAGCAGGATATTATATTCATATTTCTCTTTTGAATCAAATATAAAGCACAATCGCCAGCACATCAAGTTACAACGAACTGTCAGATTTTCTCATTCGATTTTGAACTTAACCTTTAACATTTTAAGGTTTAAAATCGTTTGGAGAAATTTGACAGTTTCGTGTAGCTTGACCTGCTGACAAAATGTTTTTATAAACTCGATTAGTTGATCTGTTCTAAATCTAATGTTAGCTGCTGTGGTTGTTTGAATTAATTACCAACTAGCAACCGTATAAATTGACATGAGATTGCACTACAAACTAAATTGAGTAGGCTTTTTAATACCTATAGTAAAAATAAATATTGATTAGCAATTTTAATATCAAAATGATTGTAAGTAGGTTTGAGGCCCCAGCACACGAACGCGCGATGTAAACGTGACGTAAATTGTACTGATTATTGAATCGAAGATACAACTCTACCCCCTCCCCTCTTCCCCCTCTCTCTCTTTTCTATTTTTCTTTCTTTTCTAACTATCCTATAGCAATTTAGTATTTTTTTTTGTGACAAGCACAATTAATATCGCCCATAGATATGAATAAACTCTTAAATAAATAAAAATAAAAAATGTTTACTTCGGATAAGCAACATCCATATCGGTTAGTAAACAAAAAGATAACTTATACCTATGTTAGTAAAGTTATTATGTATTTGGAAACCTGGCTGTTGTTCAAAATGCATCTTCGAACAACATAACCTGACAAAGGAGAATCCTACCTCCCCGCTATGGTCTTCAGGATGGAGTTGGAGCTTTCCCGCACTCTGCAGAGCAGAGGCAGATTTCTGTCTAACAATGACGTGGAAGCCATCGACGTGTGCTTGTGCAAACATACCTGATGCACTGCAGAAACGGGGCAGCCCCATCAACATCCTGAACCCGTTATTATAAAACTAAGTAGGTTGTGCCCAACGAGTATTTTCAATTTTAAAATCGTTCGAAATTACGTTACATTTACTTCGCGCGTTCGTTCTAGAACCATTGATTCTTAGTCCCGCCAACACAAGTCACTCTGCCAGCCAGTAGCGTCAATTTTGACAGTCCATTTTGACATTGACAGCTGTCAAAGGTGCTTATATGCAATTTTTCTGTTTTATGCAATTCAAAGTTCTAGTAAATAAGGTTTAAATTATGTTTTTTTTTTCTCTGTTGAATAAACGACTTATTGTTATAATTAGGATTTGATGTACTTTAAATATATATGGCTATTTTTAAGAGTAACTACTTACTTAAAATTGTCGAGCAGTTTTTGAGATTGGGCTGCAAGACTTTTATAAAGATAGGTCCAAAACGGCCAGTATACGAAAGATAAAAGAAACTGCCAAAGAAAAGCAAAGATAATCGAAAAAATCTAATTTATGAAATTTTCAGAAAAAATATTTTTTAAATTAAGACCTACTTACTATTTTATTTATTTTGTCCAAAGATATGATTTTTTTTTTCTTATTATTTAATTTTCGCGTGTGGTGTGTGAATACTTGGGTTATCAATCTAGGACGAAATTGAAAATTTATATTTGAGTAAAATCCAAAAAGTATTCCTAATTATATTTGGATGCTCCGAATCTAGGTCTCTTTTTAAACCGACTCGAGGAGGTTCTGTATTCGCCGCGGTTATAATCAATATTTTAGTGCACTACAGAGTGATATTTCATAATGTCATTTAATAATATTGACAAATTAATAAAAAAAGCTAAATATTTGACAGCTATTTGCGACAGTGCCAATTTTCTGAATGCACCCTCTTAGTTAAGAGGGGGGGGGGGGGAGTGTTTCAAGTTTGAAACACTTTGACTGTAAGCACAAATATAGTCTGATTCAAACTTCATGGCGGCTCTGAAGTGCGCTACTCGCTGCGCAGTACCTCACCCCTCACGCGAATCATATTTTAATTAACATACAACTTGACACTGACCTGCAAATTGCAAAAAACGTAAGACAATTTGAATTTCGCGGACTACCTTAGTGCATCTCCCTTAAGATCCCTCCCAAATATCCACACACCGCACTAAACATTGACAATGTAATGCAAGCCTTCTGACGGCTCCATACAAAACGTCACACAGTACCCACTTAAATTCATATGACCCATCGAGTTTTACAAAAAAATTCGTACAACTGATGAATCATGGCCGGTGTGAACATAAGCTCCCGAACACACACGCCTCAAGTCACCATTAATTGGTTCCTAAAAAAAGATATTGCGCAGCTTTTTGCGCATTGTTCGGACCCGCCATGTTTCATCAACCGTATTGTATTTGTAGTTTCGTCTCTGTCACTCGTACCTGTGTGACAGTCTCTAACACTCGATGTGTCATATTAACGCGCGGGTACTGTACAAAGTATTCCTATTATTATTTTGCCCCGCAATATTGTACCCAAAGATAGATATTTCTTAGGTAATTTGGAGAATGTCTCAAATGTATTGGTTTGTGTTTTTTCTCTCGCCATGTAAAAGGCTCGCCTCAATAGCCCAGCACTTACATGGGACTTAACCATAACTGGCGAAATGTGGGTGTACTATATGCACACCTCTGTCTATCCTTTCGAAAAATACAGGCGTGATATTATGTTATATTTTATGTTCTTTTGTTTCGGCACGAATTATCTACTTAACAAAAATCTTATATTCATTGACTGACAGACACCGCACTACGACAACCTAAATTGGTGTGTCTAGAACCGGGATTCCCAAACTATTTTGGGCAAGCGACCCCTTTTCCAAAAAGAACTGATACTCAGACCCCCATAGCCAAATTACTTAAAAACATCATTTTCTCATCAAAGTTTACCAAAATAAATAGACATAAAATTTAGTAAATATCAAATGTAATTAATAATTACTAACACAAATTACGTAAAAATACTTAAGCAGTTATTTATTTTTTGAAAAAATCATCGAAATCGGAATTACAAAAAAAAAAAAAAACTGTGATGGATGTAACACGTCAACTTAATCTTGAGAGTTTTGAATAAAAACTTGTGTTAATTAATAGGGGTCGATTTTTAGACCTCGTTGACCCCCAAAATCAGTTTTCGTTTATGTGGACCCCTTTTTTTGGGTGGGAAATCTTTATGTCGACCCCTGGGAAACTGATATCGACCACTTTAGGAATCCCTGTTCTAGAAGCATGAAATTTTTTCAAGTGTTGCTTATACAGTATCGAAACCACATAATTACATGCAGTGAATGAAACCACATATTTCTTATCGCCTTTACTGACGATATACAAAAAATGAACGTTGTCTAAACAGAGTCTTTACTTTTACTGAATTTATATTGATATTTATTTAGTTTGAAAATTTCACGTTTTTAATTTACGTTTTTTTTTTAATTATCACATTTTTAATTTACGTATTTTTTTTAAATTATTTACTTTGCTATACTTCTGTGGACAGTATTACTTGTGGTTTCATTTATTGCATATATTATGTGGGGTCAAAACCAAATCTAAGATCCATAGGTCAAAATGGGAATGATGTCCATAATTTTTCGCTTGACTGACAAAGGAAAATGCAGTATTTATTTTTTAAATAAGACATTATAGTACAATTTATCAAAATTGTACGTATCGGTCAACTGTGGCATCTTAAATTGCCATGAGCATCTTTAATCATGAGTACTGTAGTTAAATATCTCTCGATCTTAAGAATCTGTCGCAAGAGAAATGCAAAAGTAGAAAAATCAGCTATTTGTAACAGATTTTAAGTAATTGACAGATCAGACAGACGAAGTACAGCGGCCGTACTATGACGTGTTAAAGCCATAATTGTTCCAGCGTGAAAGAGAGACGGAGCTATATATGACCGATAGCACTATCCCTCTTTCGCATTGGAACCATGATGGTATTAGCACGTCATAGTACGGCTACAGTACTCATGACTCATGAGTAACGTTGGTCATGGAAATTAAAGATCAGTTGATGATAGTTAATATAACTAAAAATTAAAAGGTTCGTTCCAAATATGAACCTCGGTAGAAATTATCGTTTTTACGAGCTTTTTTTTTTACAGTATTTGATTGATGTAAGTACTTAATCTTTATTATTTATAAATCAACTTAAAATCGCATAAAAATATTAAGAGTATAAATGATTTAACAGTATTATTTAAATCAAATTACAAATTATTTTTATCAAACAAAAATGGTAATAATGTTGTCAGCTTATTGGGGTAGTGTTGCAAGTATACAAAACATTTGAGACATTCTCCCATTATAATTATTTATTAGTAAGTTTGTCGTTATAAGCTTGTGTAATAAATTAATTAGTTATATAAATTAAAATAATTATTATATTTAATTATAAAAAGAAATGATTGGCCTTTTTCAAAAACTGAGTGCTTGATGGGACTTCGTCCAAATATATATAAAGAAAAGACTTAAAATGAAATTTTTAGTGTTTAATATTAAAATTATATTAAGCTTTTTAATGTTGTAGTGGTTATTTTTAGAAGATAAAGAGAAAATAATCATTGATTTGACAAAAAGCACTCGTTGGAGATTTACATTCAAGTTGCGCTAGTGATCCTATATCTATTTAAATATAATAAATGTTATAAAACAATGTCTTCTATATCTATAAATATTATGAAACACGTCGCTTTTCGTGTTTGTTTGTGGGACCGCATCGTTCTTCTAAACTACGTAACGGATTTTGATGCGGTATTTACCATCATTTAGTGAATTTATTTCGGATAGTTTATAGAAAGAAAGAAAGAAATTATTTATTTGCTGATAATGTAGGTATACATATAAGTTGGAATATTTATTAAGTGTCCCGGTACATTTTACCTTACGGCATGCAAAATATTGGGTTTGAATTAATAATATAGATACAGCTATTACAATTATTATTAGCCATAGCCGAATTGAGCCGATCAGACTAAACAAAATTAAAAATGAATTAAATATAAATCTCTCGCAAATTATACAATCAAGAATATAAGCTTAATGTCAAAATGTTACAAAACATTAAAACAATCACAATTATTATTATTTATAGAATTTACATAATCTTATGTGTATCATACATTTATATTAAAATTACATATACCTAATAAAGAAAACTTGATCTTTTGTCACGTCGTAAAACCCGTGCCAAGCAGGGGCGGGTCCGTAGCAAATAATATTTGATAAATTTCTATTCAGTGGCCAATAGTTTCTGCCTTAATAAATTAAATAGATACAATTTTCTAAAAATAACCACTGCACAATAACTATTAAAAAAACGGCTTAACATATTATAAATTATATTTGTATTAATTTATTTATATTATATGATATAATTATACATAATTATTATATATTATAGTACTTTATAATTATTATTGTACTTAATTAGGATAAATTATGTTTGGGCATCGATTATAATGAGATTTTTAACTTTTAAAACTTTACTTGGTGAGAATTTAAAGAAAATGATGATCATTAAAATATCACACCGTCATCATCTGCCTAGCCTTTTCCTAACAATATTGAGGTTAGCTTCCAGTCTAACCGGGTGCAACTGAATACCAGTATTTCACATGAAGCTACTACCTATCTGAACTCTACAACCCAGTTGCTGGGTAACACGATACCCTTGGTAAGACTGATTGTCAGACTTTCGGGCTTCGGACTACCCGTAACGACTGTCAAAGTTCTACGAATGACAACTGTGTTACATTTTAATGATCACGTTTCCTTTTTCCTTCACTAAGTATTTGTTATAGGCCTTAATATTTATACGAAAAGAAGTTAAATCAATAATAATTTGCTTGTTTATAATTCCGTCATTTTATTCTGATATACAGTTTAACTATCTTGACGGTTAACTATCGTGTTAGTTAAAATGATATTTCTCAAAAATCCTGGCAAATAGTTAGTCTAATATCGTTAAGGTTATCTTTTTCATATTGGGGATAGTTAATTAATCTTGTAATTGACTACCATAGTTAACTATTGTAAATGTTTGCTAGTTAGAATTGACTATTCTATGAGAAAGTTAACTATTTAAGTACTTAATTACCAGGATTGTCAACTATCACACTGATTAGCTGTGCTGGAATATAGTACTTTGTCTTTTTATTTCATTTTATTAATAAACAGTTTCATAGCTTAGCAGATAGTTGATAATCTAAACGATTCATTGACTAACTTTACTCCCGAAGTATCATACTATCTCTGTCTGAAGGTCGACTATCTAAACGATTAATTAACTATCCTTGCGGTTAACTATCTCGGAATATCATATTCTATCAATACCGTTTCTCTGCTCGTTTGATAGTTGACTATCGAAACGATTAATTAACTATCCCTACGGTTAACTATCCGAATAGCCACAGTGAATGGCCTAGATATTACCTACGTTCCTATCAAATAATACTGTTCTAATGGTTTTAGTTATAATTCTCTTGTAACACCGTGTTTTGTATATTTTTATGGTCTAGTAAAAAGTCTTAAATGTGTAAGGGGTGCTTCATACTTGTTCGGGTCAACGCATTCGATTCAGCAGTATTGTTGAACATCAAAGTCGATTCGAAGTAATTATACAAAATATTCGGCTTCCATTCGATCGGCAACCTCTGTTCGGCACCTACCCCCGCTGAATCATGCGTGTTCGGGTTGGGTCTGCACGATTCGAACTAAGCCAAGCAGGTTTTCCCGAAGATATATCTACAGTACAATTATTTTCTTAACGTCTTTCGGGAATCATCGCATTTCCGAATACAAACGAATGCTAATTTTCTTGTCCATCAATTAGATTATTAGATTTATCGTGTATAATAATTTGAATTCAGAACCAAGTATTTTATTGTTTGTTTATAGAGTTAACACCTAAATAAAAACAAAACAACAATATTCTACTTCATTCTGAATTCAAATTATTATACACGTCAAAGTCAAAGTCAAATCATTTATTTCAAATAGGCACATAGAAGGCATACATCTAATAATTGATGGACATGGAAATTAGCATTCGTTTGTATTCGGAAATCCGATGATTCCCGAGGGACATTAAGAAAATAGTTGTACTGTACATACATTTGATTTTGCCGCCCGGCCGAGTCATGACGAGTCGAACAAATGTGCAGCACCCTGACGTCACATCGAGTTTTAAAATAAGTACGCCTTTGTCTCACGTCGTCTCCGTCACTCATACGTGTGTGACAGTCGGGTACTGGATTATAGTACCTAAAACTAGGCCAGAGCTTGATAAACGTTAATTAGCAAGTGATTTGGGTTAGATATATTCGCATCTCTATCTTGCACTTGTAGTTTGACAGTTGTGCGACAGGGACAGGTATAATGCTTAGCCAAAGCTGTTAGGTTAAACAAGGGACATACTTTAGGGAGTGTAATACTCATGAAAATTAACTATTTGTCTTATGGGACCAAACCACGAAATTGCGAAAAAAAAAGAAAAAACAGCTGCTCCATACGTTTATGTTTGCAAAAAAAAAAGGGTTGGTAGGGACATCAACGCGGAACCTGTTACCATGGATTCAGTATATGATTCTGAGTCTCTGCCACCCTGTATACTCGACAAAATGTAGAGAACAGCAGATGTTTAAGATTTCAAACGGACGAAAAACCTTTATAACATCACTTTTTTGTCCGTCTGTCGCAGAGGTTTTTCTCGAGATCTATGAGACATGGGAATTTTAATTATGGCATAATGTTGGTCTCGGTAATGTGCACAGAGATCGCCAATCAAAGACCAAAGACATTTTTTTAGATTTAAATTTTAAAATGAACGGTGCCCCAGTGGCCGGACCAGAAAGAGGTGGCGAGACGACTCGGACGCGTACCAACTGGTTCCAGGAACCGCGGGAATAGAGTTCCTGGAAGGATTTGCCCAGCAGTGGGATTGTAGCGGTATCTACATCGCCACTTGCGAGCTACTCGTCACACTGACGTCACGCAAAATCCTTTATCGCGCAAGCAGAGTTTACCGCGCAACTATCATATACAATACAACGTCCCGACATCAAACGTCGGGCAGTTGCCCACCAGACACGGCACCCGTCTGGTCGGAGGATCCTCCCTTTTCTAGAGAGGTATGAGTGAACTTTACACCCTATTCCTCATACTTCTATAGGACAATAAGTGCTAAAAAAAAATTGTTTTTCTGAGTTGGTCCCATAGTAAAACTTGTTAATTTTCATGAATACTGCACTCTTTTAAGGTATGTCCTTCGTTAAACATAACAGCCTGCATAATCTTGGCCTAAATTTTAATCTGGAACTAACCACATAAATATACAAAACGCGTTATAACCCATGAAGTGCCTACTAGTATATAAATATATACATAATAATATAGATATAAGTGTCTACTGAAGATATATACATTGTATTAAATCGCTAAGCCTTGTACAGTTTTTATTGTGAACTGGTTTTTATACTTGCGCAGTCGGGTAAAGGCAAAAAGTAAAAATGATCCCTCCGTTTTGGCTCGAAATCTTTTCATCTTCACTGTCATCTACCTAGTTTTCTCAGCTATGTTGAGTCTTGATGTGTAATGGATGGTCACCCATCCATGAAGTGACCGCAGCCAACGTAGCTTAACCTTCCATCGGCCCGTGCGGCTCTGTTATTATTGGGCCACGAGCCCCTTGCAGACCGAGCAGTGGGAACATTATAGGCTGATTAAATACCAGTTCACAAGAAAAACTATAAATTCAGCTTCATTGTATGTTGATACACAGTATTATGTTGATCATTGCGTTTTCGTATCATAATTATTTACCGGTTGTACTTAATGTATTTCTTACCAATTGTAATTATTTATGTTTCAATTAAATTGAGGTTTACCATATGCATTGGTCGTTTTATTCAATTATTTTGGTTCGTTCACAGTTATTTCACTCTCAAAATCTTTGTGATCTTTATCGTCGTTGCAATAAGGTTGCTGTTGGGTTGCTGCCATTGTTAGGTTTGTCAAAATCACAATGATCTTTATGATGTTACAATAAGGTTGCTATTGGGTTGCTGCTGTCGAGAGATAAAATAACTGAATGGACCGTAGTAGAGCTTCTTTTGAAAGATAATAAATACGTATTCTTTCGTTCGGTACCTACAGTTTTTTTTTTAATGTTCTTTTCCTCCAGATTTTTCTAGTTTTTCAACTTTTTTTTTTTGAATATTTCAGAAACTAGACATTATGAAAATCCTCGTTTTATATAAATTAATTAACTACAAAATATTATTTTAATGTTAAAACCCGTAGAGGGACCTACACACTTGCTCGAATTTGTCGAACGATGAACTTTTACCTTCAGATTTTATTAGTCGATCGACGAAATTCAAGCTTGCCTGTAAATATCTTAAATTACTCTTCGAATTCATTTGACTATATTTTAATTACTAAATAATTCGCCCGCGTACATTATAAAACATTATTTTTGTTCCGAAAATAACTTTATTTTAAATATAACCACGCTTTGGATATTTAAATCCTAAAAACCCACAAGAGCGGCTTTTCCTCGCTTTTTACAAAACGCATGCTTTTCCCGTATTTTAATGAAGATAGTTCACTCGTGAGTTAAATTGCTACACCCAATTTTCATCCTATTTCAATCCCTATAGAGAAAATTTTAACAGAGCCATGTTGTTTCCCAAATATTATAGAGTTAGCAAAGAGTTCATGGTTGACTTACGAGGTCACACCACTTTTCTTTTTGTTATAAAATTAATATCCCATTTGTTTTCGTCATAATTGCCATTGAACGTCTGGCAAATAAGAACTTTTCCGACTAATAGACTTATTGACCCATCTTAGTTATTAAAGTAGCATACTTATTAATTATTTGATTAGTCTTAGATTAATTAGTAGCAAACTAGAGTGAACTATCTTTCAGCTGTACACGTCATAAATTATTTGGATTTGTAAGACTACCCTCGTTCTATGAGACCGAAATTTTCGGGTCCGTGTACTTCAACTGTAACTTTAGAATTCAAGATTTTATCTTTCGAATACACGAAAAACATTCGAAAGTTTTGAATTCCGAAAGTAAACAGTTAAATATCAGTATAGTTCTGGCATTTCACGAGCGCTCGTGAAACTGTTCAACCCAATGTCAGTGTACATAAAATACTCGTCATGCGCGTATGTGAATTTCAAGAACTATACCAAAAAGTCTCATAGAACTAGAGTAGCTTTACAATTCCCCGCGAAAACACAGCTGCCTGTAAGAAGCCAGGAAAAGAAACGCCCATGTTTCTTCACTCCCTCTTATCTATGTTTTTAATTGTAATTCTAAAGGGCGGTTTCTTGACCTTGCTTGTTTCAGGAGTTCGAACTTCAACGGAAATAGTGACGCGCCATTTTATCGATATGGACCACGGGATTCCTTTAAACATCCATGCAAGACCGCGACTAGTTGGAAGACGACCGAACGAGATCGTCAACATAGAAACTGATGTTTTTCAAGAGAAGTCTTATAAACAATATTCGTCGCAACATCTTAGAGACGCCTTAATCGCAGTCAAAAAAGGTTATAGTGTATACGCAGCCTCAAATAAGTACGGAGTGCCAAGGAAAACTTTACGGAATTGGATGGAAAAGTATGATATTAAGAGTCAGTTTTCTAAAGGCAGGCGCGGAGCCAGGACGCAGATTCTGGATCCGTTAGATCTCATGGTTGAGTCGAGGTCGGAGAAATATGATGATACCTTGTAAGTCTTTTTGTAATCTTGCCAAATGTAATGTTTAAGTTTTTTGGTAGCTCTGTTCATGGGTACTCTCGTTAAAATTGTAGCCGAACAGTTAATATGACACATCCAGTTTTTGAAAACGTTCGTCTTTGTCTCACGTCGTCTCTGTCACTAATACCTATGTGATAGTCTCTTTCTAAAACTCGACGTGTCATATTAAATGTCCGGTTACTGTACTTTGGTTTTAAACCGAATGACTGAATTAACACCTAATGATATAACATTTTGCTCATAACCTATTTATATTTTTGTTAGTAACCTGCAACTTAACGGTTTGTTTAAGGAACCTACAGACTTGAACGATTTTTCGGATCGAGAAAATTTATCGATCGACGCCAAGCGGACTTAAAGGGATTTTTTCAATTAATTTTATAATAATCTCCTTTAATTAAAAGTCTAGTGGGCCTCTGCGAGTTGGAGTTGGTTCCGGTCCCTCGTAAGTGACTTTTCATAGGTCCGCGACACCAAGGTCCCTAGATATGTCAAAAACATTTTAAATAATAATATTTAAACACTATTTTCAAGTAACATGGGCCATAACGTTAGTAATAATTTACTTACAGACAATCTAAAAACTATATTTTTTTCTGCACCATAAGGATGGCAATGGTTTTACTCTCAATTACTTCTAGATTATTGATCGATAATCTCGATCGACGGAATTTATCAAGCCTGAAGTCACCTTTACCGAATTATCCAGCCCGAAAATTTCCGTAAAACGAGAGCACCTCTATTCCTATCCGACTGTATTTACTCTTACAACTACTATGGTACTATTACTAACCTCTGCCATTACATAGCTTGTAACCATGAAGTATTTATGGCCGTATTTTCAAACGTTACTCAATTTTGAGTCACTGTTAAGTCTTAGCCCAGGTGCCCACGGAAGTTTTTTTTATCGCGCACTAGTTTTTCAACTCGCGGTGCTGAACCAAGCATTGAGAATCCAACAGAGTGCGTCACAGCTAGTGATGTTCAAATCCGCTGTATACTAAAGACGCGTTATAGACTATAAAATATTTTTTTACAGCACGTTGTTTTATACGCTATCATTTTCGCACGTTGTTACAAAACTCGGCCGCAGGCTAAACGCGGAGACGTTATCATTTTATCTGGCAACACTATAGATATCTGTGGGTAACACGCTAAACCATAGGTTCCCAACCTTTTATGGACTACAGTCCTCTTCACATGAAAAAAAAATCCAACGCCGCCCTTTACATAATAGTTAATTATAACAATTTGATAGGTCTATTATCTATTAATAATCACAAATTAAAAAGGCATTCTCTCCCTCTCTACCTACCGCCCCCGCGCTAAGCTCCAGTGCCCACTAGGGGGCGCTACCGCCCCCATTGTGAACCTATGCACTAAACGGACCCAACGATGCGCGGTAAATGTTATCTGGCAACGCGCTGTACACGAAAGAATATATTAATAACTCATAAAGCGTTAAAGATTAATGAACTTTTCTTCATACTTTCCAGGCTTAGGACTGTCTATAGTAAAATTAAAATTGTGTGTTGTAAGACAATTATTATTTATTATACTATAAGCGTATTTACAATTTACACTAATTTACAGTCCTGCAGTAACACATAGCTACACAACAACAAAATAACAATTTACAAAACGACTAAACAGGATCGCGATTCTCGAGCGCCGTGTTTACAAACAATGCGCACGCGTCATGGCCCTGCTGTGCGCGTTTAGACGTTTAGTTTGTTGAGGCGTTTTAATTCAGAACCGTTATAGTACACGCTAAACGCTTTGTACACATCGTTTTATTAACCACCACTAATTCACACCGCGTCAAAGAATACACTGTTCGATTTTCAAATCTCGTCGCTAAGCAGTGCGTTGAAAATGTAGTGCGCGATAAAAAATCGCCCGCGGGAATCAGGGCTTACACTGTCTCTGTCACTTTGACAGAAAGTCTTTTAAGACCGTCTTAAAGTTAAATTCATCACCTTTTGCCTGCCTTTTCACAACTATGTTGTGGTCGGCTTCCAGTCTAACCGGATGCAGCTGAATATCAGTATTTTACGTGGAGCGACTGCCTATCAGACCTCCCTAAGTAAGACTGGTCGTTAGACCTTCAGACTTAAAATTAAGTGTCGTTTGAGAATTCGGGGATTAGAATTGTAAGTAAAATAATCTAGATTTTTCTATCGATATACTTAAAGCTGCTATAATGTTTAGGTAAATGGAGTTTGTGTCTACAGGGAGATAGCATTAAGAACCAAAGATTGTAAAACGTAGTCAAGGTAACGTTAATTTAGGGAATTGTAATGGGCATATCTTTACTAGTAATATTTTGAGTAGAAAACCTGATCATTATCTGCGTCGCCTTTTTCCAACTATGTTGGGGTTGGGTTCCAGTCTAACCGGATGCAGCCGACTACCAGTACCCTAATTGCGTAACACACTATCAATCACAATTTAAATAACTTCAAAGCCTACTGCTAATCTATTACTGCATATCTTCGAAAAATGTGTCTGGTCATGAACGTAAATAACGCAATGAATGTTGTTGAACTGTCAAAATGAAACCCATTCCTACTGTTGGTGTGTTACGCAATTACCCCGCAGTATTTTACATGGAGCGGCTGCCTGTCTGACTTTCACAACCCAGTGACTGTCCACTGCTTATGGACATCTGCAATACCAGAAGCATTGCAGATGGGTTGCCATGCCAGAGACAAAGCTGAAGTGTCTCATACACCGGAACTCTGAACTCATACGACTGTATGTAGCCTGACTATGATATATATCATACATATTTCTGCCGCCAAGCAGCCTTGCTGTGTTCAGAGTTACCATGGCCCTGGCGCACAAGCAACTTAAGGAACACGGGTGGGTTTTAGTCAGTAAAAGTCTGACACCAAAAGCGGAAAAAATTAAATGACGATTTCTCAACCAAAAAAAAAGCTGTTCTCATGTTTGCAGTGTATGGCTGTCCACAGGCACATGGGTTGCTTTTCAGCTTTGTCTCTGAGGTAGCAATGTATCTACGACGTTTCTTGTATTGCAGATAGCCAAACTCTGCGTTGACCACTTACTATCAAGTGAGGCAACTGGTTAATTGCCAGTCTATGCCAACAAAAGAAGCTAATATTTTCTGCTTTACCACAGTTCAGAACACTGCCATCCTCACGGGATGGGTATTCAGTATTCCTTAGTATAAAGGAGCATACAGATTTGCATAGTTTCATCGATCGTTAATGTCATTTACAAATCGATTCGTCACTACCGCCATTTTTTACTCGATTTTTGACTGTCATCGATATATATCACAAAAATCGAGCAATTTTTGCCTTGGAGAAGCAATAAATATTATTCTTAAAAGTAGGTATGTGCGTGTTTCTCAATAAAATGTAAAGATATGTCCTCATAAGATATACATTTTGTGTCTAGTCTAATTTATTAAATACTTAAAAAAAATATTATTATTATTTACTTCATAAAAAGTAATGGTGCGTTTATATTGCGATCAATCGACGTCGATTGCATCAAACATCATATCGATCCAGTAGATTTTTGTTAAGTGCGGGCGCCATTCGTGCAATAAAAAATGTCATGTGATCCAAAGAAAAAACTAGCCAACGACGAATAAAAAAAAAAACTTTTGCCACACCGATTTAGCAACAATCAATTTTAATAAAGTTTTTCCCTGCCAGGGAGAATCATCAAATATTAGAAAATAAAAAACCTTCAACATTTTCAAATAAAATCAAATAATTTACCGATTTTATTTTATAAAAAACTCACTCAAGTTGATAAAAAAACTTACCAAGTGCCAATAGATTTATTACTTGACCAAAAACTTTAGACTTATTACGATTACTCGAATGGTCAGATAAATTGATCCCTAATGTGACAGTTTTAGTCGATAAATTGATCCCTATTGTGACAGTTTTAGTCGTTCAAAAATAATTTATGAATACAGAACTCCCGATTTGCATTATATTAAACTCCCTGATAGGGTCAAGTGGTCGCAACCGCCACTGCTGAGCATTAGGTCTTGGATTCGATTCTCGGATCGGGCAAAGTTTTATTGGGTTTTTCTATCTGGAATTTCTCAGTAGCAGCCCGGAGTCTGGATTTGTGCGCAGTTGATGATAATAAGCACGCTGCCTTTTACATTACATGGGACTTTAAACTGGCGAAATGTGGGTACTATACCTAAACCTCTGCCTAACCTATTGGGGATTACAGGCGTGATGTTATGTATGTATGTAAAAAAGGACTAAAATATAAAATAATGGTCTATTTTGTTTTAATTTTAGACCCTTTTTTGCATTTTACTTCGTATAAATCATGATTTTCTGACTATTCGACTTCTCTGACTGCATTAATGACTGTCTTTCTACACTAACTATTATACATAAAAAAATACCCAATAGTTAACTATAAGTCAAATAATTATATTTTTAGTTCCTAATTCGCCAAAGTAGTGTTAATCCAACCCAAATGTTTAGTAAATTATTACTTTTTTTTTTTGTTTGTTAATTATTTATAATTATTGTTGAGTTTGTTTTTCACTGGCAACGACTAATAGTAAGTAAATTAATTATAGTAAACTAATTATCGTACTTAAAATAATTACTTAATTTTTTAACGTGTGAATAATTGTAATATTTTTGTAATTTAATTAAGCTGTAGAATTATTTAGAGGACGTAGTTATATTCTTTCCTCACGCGTTGGTTGGCTTGAGTAGAATAATTATTTAGCTTATAATTAAAATAATTAGGAATCCGTATTTTTTTCCTGATTATTGCGTTATCCCGCCCTATTGGCAGGTTTCACTTTCGCAAAGAAGTTAGTAATAACACGAAATAAGAGTAGACCAGTTATTATTTAAGCAAGGAGTTATTTTACTTGCGCTAAGATTGAATTAAAGTCAAAGAAACAATTTTTACGCAGTGTCCAATGAGTTATCGCAGTGACTTTCTGATCCCTACTCAAAACAAATATTTGCATCGCCTTATAGTGCACAGTTCTATGTTTCGAGTCCATTTTAGAACGAGAGTTAGAGAAACCTTTTCTTTAAAGCCTGCTCTTGACCTCGAACTTGTCTGGTGGAAATTAATGGATGGGGTCTCCAATGAAACGAGCGTAGCGATAAATTGTTTGGTCACTCTTGCTTTGAAGGCTGACGGGTTATAGGTAGTAGGGAACATAGACGCTAGCAGGAAGTTATACACTTTGACTGTGCGCATAATTAATTTAAAAAATTATGTAATATTGAGTTTGTAACTGGTCGTGTATGGTAAGCCTTATTTCCATCTACAGGAAAGTATCAGGTGGCAAATTAGTAGCCGGGACCACGCGGCAATATTGTATACTTAAATGTTAGTAAAATAATTTAATTATAATTTATTTACACCTTTTTTATCAAGTTTAGTAAAATTGTAGTATTTTTATTTACAATAAGCCAAAATAATTATTAATAGAAAATATATAATTGATGTACTTAACTAAATTGTAAGTAAAATAATTATTATAAGTGAATTAATTATGTAACGTAATTATAATTACTCTGCGATTTTTTTCGTGAATTTCATTCCCATTGAGTACGATTGGATTTCATATTTATATCACAGGTTTTGGATATTTTATCCGCGTGTACTTTTTCATTAGTGAAAACTAATAATTCTCGATTAAAACTTAAAATGGGTAGGTTCATTTAATTATTTACGTTTTCTGTTACCTATCTACCTCATAATACTTTTGTAGGCACTGATCAAGCAGGGCATTTTTATACAGCGTGGCGCTACAATGGCGATATTAATTTAACACATGGATAGGGCTAGTGGCCAGTAACAATAAAAAACATTCGGGAAACACAAAATACAAATAACAAATAAAAAGTGTTAACAACAACAGTGTATGCCTCACGGCTGCGCCAAAAAGGCTCATTTCAACATTAAACAAATCAAATAATTTTTATTTCAGGAATACACCTATATTGAAATTAAAACAAATTACAAATACATTATTAAAAAATAAATTACAAAAAAAAAAACATTAAAAAAAAAAAATATTACATAATAAATTATTAAATTAATACAAAAACTTTCTTATTATATTTTTTATTGTTACTGGCCACTAGCCCTACCCATGTGTTAAATTATGTATGTCGCCATTGTAGCGCCACGCTGTATACCACGACTATCTCATCACTGGTATTAAAATCTTATACTTATTAATTTATTCAGTAACTTTTTAGGGGAATATTTTAGTCGCAAAATCTGTCACTAGAATTCCCATTACTGGGAATATTGTCGAACTCAATGGAAATATTTATAATCGTAGAGTAATAAGCAGTATCTTGAAGCTATATGTTACGGGTGATTCTATGTACGGATAATAATTATTAATAATAATGATTTTTGTCGTGTATTTCATGTTTTATTAAACCTTCCATATAATTTTCTCCTGATGGGTAAAGTGGCGTTTGAAGAAATTGTCGCGAGAAGAAGAGTTTACCATTTTTACCGAATTCAAAATAGGTGGAGCTTTATTTCATTAATACCAAATTTCTTTGAAAACCGTAATACTATCAGTATCTTTCAATTGTTAAATGATAGTTTCTAATTGGTCTCTTTAAAGAACAATGTTTACTGAGAATTGTATATCCTTTAAAAGAAAAAACTATCAAGATAATAAAAATAAAGCTTGAAACGGCCCCACTGCAGGACAAAGACCTCTTCTGATGCAGAGAAGGTCATTTCTTCTCTGCATTAGTAGAGGTCTTTGATGTTCTTTGAAGAGGTATTGATCAGCACTTGACCCTACTCTGTATAAAAAGACACTTTATGCCCTGCTGTGAGGCAGTTACATTCTGGTAATCCTGAAAGAGCATAAGGTATTTTTCTGCAAGGTCAAACAATTCAAAGGTAAAAGTATGAATATATAATTTTCTACATAACTAACCATTACACTAATCAACCAAACCTCACTACAACTATCTCTTCCAACAGACTTCCCGATAGCAAACGTGCAGTGTCAGTACGATAGTCCATCGGACACGGAGCCGGACCGGCCCGGAGCGATCGCACGACCGCCGGACGATCACACGTACGACACGCGTGACGAACCGCCTGCGTTCATTATACGACATGTTAATAATGTAAGTAATATTACTACTGTAACATAACCGGACCGGCCCGGAGCGATCGCACGACCGCCGGACGATCACACGTAGGACACGCGCGACGAGCCGCCCGCGTTCATCATACGACATGTTAATAATGTAAGTAATATTACTATTGTAACATAACTGGACCGGCCCGGAGCGATCGCACAACCGCCGGACGATCACACGTACGACACCCGTGACGAGGCGCCCGCGTTCGTCATACAATATTACGCGAATGTTGGGCGAAGTCGAGCGACGTCGCACGCTCGGAACATTTGTCCTTTAGTGAATACGAGGCTTTAACTTGTACGAAATGTGTCAATATGAGTACCTCTTTGGCTTACTGGTCGTCTTGGTAAGCTGGACTGCTGACCATGGGATCCTGAGCACGATCCCCAGGTCGGGCAAAGGTTTTGCGATAAGAATTTCTCAGTAGCAGTACGAAGTCTGTATTGTTGCCGGTTGATGTCAATAGGCTCGCCCCCTTTTATTTGGGATTTAGATGTAACTGGGAAAATGAGGCTGTGCTATATACACTTCTGTCTACACTTTCTGGGCATACAAGCGTGATGTTTTGATATATCAAACAAAAAATCGTTTATTAAAATTAGACTGCTTACAGCTCTTTTTTAACATCAAAACTTATGAAATGTTACCATCGAGAACCCCTAATACGCCCGCTCTTATTCACTTAGTGTAATAGCTGTATGCTCAGACTAGGGTTACCATATCTCAGGATTTGTCCTGAGATCTCAGGATTTTTAGGATTGCGGCTGGATTTAGGGAAATCTCGGGAATCTCAGGACTTTGCGATTTTTTTTATAAAATAAAGTATATAACTAGAATTTACAATATTTTTTTATGGGTTAGTTACAACAAACATAAACAAAAATATAATCTTCTTTGGATAGTATCACAGCACAAATCACAAATCAACGTAATTAACATCAACATAGTATTTTAAAAAATATAGGTAATCTAAAAAACAATTCATCATGTGAAAAAAAATGCGTCGTCGTTAATTACGTTTGCTCCAAAATCTACTACTTTTCTTTTCTTCTACTTTTTTTTGACTTTTCTATGGAAATCAAGGTTTTGGTCAGGACTATTCAATTTTCCAGCTAGTAAAGCTAGACCAAATAAAAAAATCAAGACAGCGTTGCGAACAATACAGTGAAGCATGCAAAACTAAACCTTGCTCTGTGCATACATGCTCACATTTACAACCAAACCACACCTCACTAAGTAAGTGCACACATGTTAACGAAACCGGCCTCAAGTCACTGTTGACAGGGCTATGTCTTGATTTTTTATTTGGTTTGAGGCTGTATGTTATACCCAACTTAAACATACATGCTAAAAAAGAGTATGCTATAAACCTCAATATTCTACCTTTGCAGGCCCTACACCTCCAAAGCTCCCCACAGTTCCGCGAGATCAGGCCTAAAATCATGACGATAGGGCCGGGCTCGGCGGCCTCAGTCAACGTCATACATGTGGGCGATCAGGCGCAGCCTCCTAGTATGGTGAGTAGCGACATCTGTTGTTGAGTAGGTGAAGCAATGAGATTGGTAATAGCGCCATCTAAGTAGAATTATTAACTAATAAAGTTTATAACAGGTTAAGGTTTTAATTAAATTGACAATTACGCTAGGTATTTAGTATTAAAATAACGATTGTTTCTTACATCTTTGTTTTAATATTCGGCGTTTCCACTCACATCTGCCTTGTATACCTTTTGTTAGTCGCCCTTCATTCATCCTCTCAACATGACCAAACCATCTAAGCATACTCTTTTAAATTTTTGTCACTACATCTTCGTTTAAACCGCACCGTTGCTTTATCACATCATTCCTCAGCCTATCATTCATAGTCACACCACACATGCTTCGCAAGGAACGCATTTCCACAGCATTTATTTATTCTACTTTCATGCTTCTTTTGCCACACCCAACACTCACTTCCATACATAAGCGTAGCGTACTAATTAAGTCTGTGAATGTCTACCATCAAACAGAAAAAGTTCGTCTATAACGCAGATCATTAGGATCTTCCCTTACAGCTGCTCCCGTCCCAGCCGTCAGAGTTCAACATCAACAAGCGGATCCGACGCAGTGAGGTTGTGTTGCGTCAGGCTGCAGACTGCGTCAGTCGCGGGCTGACCTTCCAAACTGTTTCTGAGCAGTTTAATATACCCATCTCTACCATACGGTAAGTTAGTAAGGGTGATTGTTGCGGTAATCACTGTGGTTGTTGCTAGCGAAGGCAATTGTGCCGATTCTCTTGTCACAAAATTCTCTAAACTAGACTAAAAATTACAAAAATTTAGTTTATTCCTATCAAACGACGATTTCCCATTCTGAAATAGACTAAAGTGACAAAACTTAACTATATTTTAGTTTGACAGTACTAAGATGGCACTGAGTTATTAGTTTAGTGAAAATGGAAATTTTGCTATTCTGAATTTGACGTTTTTAACCTAAAATTTTGGTTGTCTAACTAAATCTGGCTATTTTTAATCGCGATTAAATAGGTAACTAAAACTCACCACAACACTTCACTTCGACTTCCGGTGCAAAAACAGTACTGTATCTTTTTTTATTTCATTTTGCTTATATCCGGAAAATGGTGTGTCCTATCGCAAAAATAATGAAAATCTCGACCCCCTTTATGAAGCCCTTAAACCCCTATAACTCTACATGTAGGTAATATTTTTTCATATTTTCCATACAAAAAGTGAAAATTCCGTATAAAACACGTCGAGGCTGCACCCCATGCGCGCCTCCGGCTCTAAAAAAAAATCACGGGGTAGGACAAACAAGTACCACGTGGAGCAGCGATTGTCAATTTAAATTTTAGTTGCGTCAACATTATTTTTAAATTTAGAGATATTTTTTTGCAGAATAGCTTTAAGATTCTCATAGCCAAAAGTAAGGAATTTTAGTGATAGTTTAGTTGGTTTAGTTCGATGTACAAGAGAATCGGCACCACTGTTGTGTTTTAATCGTGCTTGGTAACGGTATTGGCAATTGAAAGTGCTTGGCCATCACCAATCACGGTGATTGTAGCATATAACTTAACCACCGCAAAATAACAAAGTATGTGCCTATATTACTTCTCTCCAATAGTCAACAAATGTGAAATAATTATTATTATACTAAACAATCCATACTTAAAATTATAAATTCGAAAGTAACTCTGTCTGTCTGTCTGTATGTTACCTTTTCACGCCTAAACCACTGAACGGATTTCGATTAAATTTGGCAAGGATATAGATGGCATCCTAAGGAAGGACATAGGCTAGTTTGTCCCGGTAGCACGTTCCCGTGGGATAATTTGTGACATCCACGCGGGCTAAGCCGCGGGCTTAACTTAGTTTTTTTTTTAAACCATAACGCAACAGACATTTATTTGCCTTAATTTACATATGACTGTCATTTAAAGTTTTTGAACGAAGCTCGAATGATGACAAAAAAATAAATCTTTTGATTTATTTTTTAAATCGATACCCAATACGTGGGTAAAGTTTCGCTAGCTAATTTAATTTGACCCTGTATAGTACATCTGCTGCCGAGCCACGTTGCTGATATTTTGTGACTTTTTCAGATTCTTCATGGCGCGAAAAGGTATTCTGCCACGACGTAGACGAGGCCGCAGTACTCAGGTAACTTACTGACGCATACAGACCGTTTCGTTTCTTGTAAATGATAAATGATTTTATTTCTGTAAGTAGTAGTGTTGTATTGTAAATCTTAACCCTTATCGCTTACCATCAGGTGAGATAATATGAAACGCGTACCTAACAATTATAAAAAAACCGGCTAAGTGCGAGTCGGACTCGCGCACGAAGGGTTCCGTACCATTGACTAGTTAAACAACAGTAGGTACACAAATTAGGTGCCTACCTGTTACCATTTATTGATATCGAGCAAAAATAGGCAAAAAATGGCGTTTTTTTTTTTGTATGGGAGCCCCCTTAAATATTTATTTTATTTTAATTTTATTATTTATTATTAAAGTAAAAATACAACTGTATTGTATTGTATGTATTTTTTTAAATCTATGTTAGCTCAGAATTTTTATCTAGGTGAACCGATTCGGATGATTCTTTTTTATTTGAATGCTGGTGCTTCTCTTCTGGTCCCATATAAATTTGATCATGTTCTGACCAGTAGTTTTTGAGTTATTCTTAATAATGCGTATTTTTTCCACTTAGTTTATATTGATGATGTTTTAATAATATCCTGTCACTGTTATTTCCATATCAAGTAGTGGTATATGAATTTGTGTGGGGTAGGTACCAAAACTAAAAATCAAAGACACCGACTTCCGAAATTAATGTAATTTTTAGCTTTTTTAGTGTTTTATTTTTGGAAGTCGGTTGATTTTTTTGTCTAAAAGATTTTTTGTATAAACTTTGTTGATAACCGCATTTGTTACTTACTTACCTCCTTCTTCCAGCCAACGCGGCCCTGCAGCAGTCCGGAGCCTCCCTTCCACATGCAACACTTCAAACTGCCCGACATGGTCGCCTTGAGAGCCGACGATGACGACCAGCCACCACAGTAAGACTGCCCTCCTTTTAAAACATAGGACGGGCTATTGTGCCCCCAGATGTGACTGAAAATCTAATATTTAACGTCGAAGAATTACTGCTGATGTTACGGAGACCATTAAAGCCGTACTAAACCGACGTGTATAATTTAGTTTGACAGTTTAAGGCAAAGCGCCAGGTTGCTCGCCAAATTCTAAATTTCTTACGTTTTTCCAATTTGTAGGTCAGTGTATGATTATAATTCTGTAAATACATACTTGTTACGGCCGCGAATCATATTTTGTTCAACATACAACCTGACACTGACCTGCAAATTGCAAAAAAAAACGTAAGAAATTTTGAATTTCGCGGGCTACCTGGCGCTTCCCCCTTAAATCGAGGAACTTATCATGTTTTTGCATGTAAACCGGATATTGTGTGCGTTGGCAAGACTCAACAAGTGCTTTTTTACCGAATCATGCTCGTTTAGGGTTATCAATAATGTGTTGTTTAGCAGATTAGTCTACGATTTACAGTCTTCGTAAATGATTTACCAATTTTGACAATAGTTCCCAGTACGGTCACCAAATGTGATAAGTAACCAGGGTATTTTCGAATAAAATTTAACTTAATTAATAGAAAACAAACAGTTAATATGTCAAATTAAATTTCATTTGAAAACATCCATCGGTTTCTTACTAAACTTCAACTATATCGACGACCCTGGTTACTTATCTCTTTTGCAGACTGTACATTGAAACCTCAATAAGGTTGTATCTATCCGTCGCATAGAGAAATAAACCGCGTTTAATGACGTGCAAGTGACTCAACCCAGGTTGTTACAGCAATGGGAGCTATCGTTTTTGTGCTCACCAGTTGGCGCCACTGGCGTGTAAGGTCCTGTTGCAGTACTTTTATTTGATGTTTTGGATATGTTTAAGTACCCATAAATTCATCTTATGTTTATTTTATTACATTTTAAAACTTCAAATGAATATTTAGATTATAACTAGCTGCCCGCCCCGGCTTCGCACGGGTTGCGGTACTTATCTACGGCGTACCCTACCTACCCTACCTACCTACCCTACCTACCTACCTACCCTACCTACCTACCCTACCTACCTACCCTACCTACCTACCTACCCTACCTACCTACCCTACCTACCCTACCTACCTACCCTACCTACCCTACCTACCTACCCTACCTACCTACCTACCCTACCTACCTACCTACCCTACCTACCTACCTACCCTACCTACCTACCTACCTCCCTAACTCCCTACCCTACCTACCAAAAAAAAATAAAATAATAATTATAATTGGCCGATTCTCATAGATACCGGATAAGCACAAAAAATTTCATCAAAATCGGTTAAGCCGTTTCGGAGGAGTATGGCAACGAAAACTGTGACACGAGAATTTTATATATTAGATGTTCCTAAACTTGGCAAGCATGAAGCAGACAAATCGTATTCTTCCTTCAAGTGCTACCAAATTACATTCTAACTTTTTGCTTCAAATCTTAACCCATAATTAATCAAAAATGGCACCACCATTACTAATATAATGAATCATTCGTTAAAATCCGTGATAAAAAATCCCGCAAACAGTGAACATTCAGTACATACTTTGACATCTAGAGACCGTACTCTACACTAGCGCCTCTAGCGGCGAACTCAAGCGCGATAGCCCTCATTATGAGATATACTATGCACACATTTTTTTTCACCGATATTTCCAGCCAATTCACACAATAACCGACAAATGAGTATTGTATGTATCTGTCTATAAAAACAATTATGCCTTTTTATGATATTGGATGACAAACAACAGCCCACCTGATGGTAAGGCTAAGGGGACATCTGCCATCCCAGAGACAATGCTGAAAGGTCTCGTGTGCCTGTAATTACTAATTACATAAGGCACTTAATATTTAACTGAAAGTGTAACTTTGTGAATATTAGTATTTAGAATCTCAGTAACCTAAAAACTGTATAAATATTATAATATGTATGTAGCTGTAGAATTATTAATATGACGCACTTTCAGAGCAATAAAGTCGTATTTGTACAAGAGACTTTAGGGCTCCCATACAAAACTGCGATGCGATGCGATACGACGCCGCATCGCAGGAACCGCCCTGGAACTGCGTCCTGTGAGGTCGCAGATTTTTGCAATGCGATGCGAATTGGCAGTTTTGTGTGGGAGCCCTTATTGAACATGGGGTTCTAGGCTCGATTCTCAGGTCGGATAAAGTGTTATTGGGTTGTTCCATCAGGAATTTCTCAGTAGCAGCCTGGAGTTTGGATTTGTGCCCGGTTGATGGCAATAGGCTCGCCATCTATTACATGGGATCGTGGGACTCAAAAATTATTTGGCTAAATGTAGGTGTACTATAGGTACATCTCTGCTGATACAGGGTCAAATTTAATTACCTAATGAAACTCCGCGACGTATTGTGTATTGATATCTAAACACGATAAAACAAAAATAAATGATTCGATTTGTTTAAGGTCAACGACCGCAATTAGGTTACAGTACAACTATTTTCTTAATGTCCCTCGGGAATCATCGCATTTCCGAATACAAACGAATGCTAATTTCCAAGTCCATGAATTATTAGATTTATCGTGTATAATAATTTAAATTCAGAACTAAGTACTTTTTTGTGTTGTTACGTCAAATCAAAACAACAATAAAGTACTTAATTCTGAATTCAAATGATTATACACGATAAATTTAATAATTCATGGACTTGGAAATTAGCATTCGTTTGTATTCGGAAATGCGATGATTCCCGAGAGACGTTAAAAAATAGTTGTACTGTATGTACTTGAAGAATGAGTTTAAGAAATACTGCATTTTTTTTTGTTTTGTTACAAATGACGAGTGGTCCACTTCATCCCTGGATTGGAGGTGCTGGAAGTAATGGTGAGAGGCCTTTGCCCAGCAGTGGTATAATGCAGGCTAACAGTAACATATTTAGATATCGATTCGAATCACGTCTGCGGAGTTTCGCTAGCTAATTTAATTTTCCCCTGAAGTCTCGCTTCCTATTACATGGGTCTCTGGCCAAATTCAATCTGCCTGCCTTTTCCTATGTTGGGGTCAGCTTCCAGTCTAACCGGATGCAGCTAAATACCAGTATTTTACATGAACTGGCCAAATGGGCGTAATATACATCTCTGCTGATACTTACCACTTTATAAATCTCTTGGTGGAATATTTATACAAAATACCTATGAATCTTATAGGAAGGACGATCTCTTATAAATTATTTTCAATGTATGCCTTTATTATGTTATAAAAGACATGAAGAAATATTGATAAAATAACATTGTAATAAATTGTTAACAGGATTTATACAGCAAAAATGAGACATGGTTTAAACCATCGAGCCTGTTTTTGAAATAAGAACTTAACATATATCGAAATACAGTTCCTTTTACAAAACTGACAAGTTAGTCCGGTCTTAGGTTGTCAATTTTGTATTAAGAACTTTACTAAAGTCGGCATAAAGTTCGAAATACAAAAACTGGCTCGAAGGTTTAGGCACGGGCTAAAGTTAAATCGTGTTTTGTAGTAAGACGGAATCCGTCTATTACACAACGAATTCCACCTTAGTTCAGGCCTAAAACTTCAAGCTAGTTATTGCATTTTGAATTTTATTTCGATGTACGTATAGTTCTTAATACAATTTTTTATTTTTGAATGGGCTCTAAAGTCAGTTTTTGTATCAAGAACTTTATCTGAGTCGGAATAAAGTTCAAAATACAATAATTAGCTCGAAGATGAAGCTTGAACAAAATTGAGAACTCGTTTTGTAATAAGACAGAATAAAACGGAATAAAGGTTCATTTAACTTGCTTACAAATAGTCCAGTTGTTCTATCTCATGACGGCGGGTGAGCAGTACTTGTAGTTGTATGTGTATAGACACGCGCTCTTGTGTGCGTGCCTGCAGGTAGCGTCAGCAAGTTCATCGTTATTGAACAAAATTAAATAAGTACAGTACAACTATTTTTTTAATGTCCCTCGGGAATCATCGCATTTCCGAATACAAACGAATGCTAATTTTCATGTCCATCAATTATTAGATGTATCGTGTGTAATCATTTAAATTCAGAACTAAGTGCTAAACAACGATAAAGTACTTAGTTCTGAATTCAAATTATTATACACGATAAATCTAATAATTGATGGACATGGAAATTAGCATTCGTTTGTATTCGGAAATGCGATGATTTCCGAGGGATATTAAGAAAATTGTTGTACTGTAGATAGTCAGATTTGTGTTTCGTGTAGTGAAGAAATAAAAACATGATTCGTGTTCAATATTTATTCACTTGAATCAGTATTTACAAATACATCTTAGAGACAGGCTTAGAAGTTCTAGGAAAGTATTTCACTGATAACGCTCTCAGACCGAACCCCACAAAAACACAGGCATGTACTTTCCATCTCCGCAACCATTCAGCAAGACGCACCCTGAATATCAATTGGCAAGGTGTCACCCTTGACAGAGCGCTGACATTTAAGAAACATTGTCTGAAAACTAAGAAAAAAGTCGGTTCCCATAACTTGGTCAGGCGCCAAACCTCAACCACCTGGGGTGCTTCGCCTCAGGTACTCCGGACTACTGGCCTAGTACTCTGCTTCTTTGCGGGAGAGTATGCGTGCCCAGCGTGGCATCGTTCCGCACACGCCAAGGAAGTAGATGTTGCTCTAAATGAAACTTACCGAACGATTACAGGCTGTCTGAAACCCTAGTCAGCGCACTATATCCCACAACAGGCATAGCTCCACAAGTTCGCAGTGGAGAAACACAAACAGGAATCTGATAGTAGACACCCACTATCTAGCGTACAACTACCAACGCAACGGCTAAAAAGCAGGAACAGCTTCTTAAAATCGACAGCGTCTCTACCAGGAAACCGACGCCCGTTGCAAACTGTGGCAAGACACTATTCCCCCTCCCACTTACTCCAAAGTAGCATCTACGTGCAGTGTAACCTTTCGTGGTCCAGTTGGAAGTCCCTGACCTGTCTCCGGACACAACTGGGAAGATGTAACTCCAACCTGGTAAAGTCTACCTCGACGGAACGGTAATTGGGTGTGGTTATGGAGCTATGTCGCAAGCTATGCTCCACCTTCGAGCTTGCCCTCTGTGTCCCAAAAGTTGCAGTCAAAGTGACCTCTGCGCTGCCACCGACGACGCCGTCGAAGTGGCGAAGTTTTGTGCCAATAAGATCTGAGAAAAGTCGTGCCAGCGACACGACGAAAAATAATAAAATTGTGTTCAAAAAACTAGTTCCAGTCATAAGTAGACTCTTCCGTGACAGTTTCATCGTCACTACCATCTTGCAAAATGAAAAAACCAAATTCGATATCAAAGTATTTCATATATTCCGCTTCTTTCTTAATCACACTGTTGCATGTATTACGCCAGGTTTCGGTAGTTATATTTTCAATACTTTCGCGAATAAGCTTTTCTGTATTTGTCAGATTTCTTAAAGCAATTTAGTTTTTAAGAACCCCCAGATGTTCTCTGTAGCATTTGACAACCCTAAAACAAACGATGCATAATTAGAATCAAGTATGACATGTTACAATTAAAAATATTAACATTATTTACTTTCCTCACTGTGAACAACTTTTCTCAGTTTATTTTTCCATGTTGACGGTACGCGACGCAAAATTTTGGCCCGACCAACAGCACAGAGTACATTTTTACATAGGGACCAGCACCTCGGGCGATACTGAGCGCTCCCGAGCTTACGCACAAACACACAATGTGCATGTACATCTACACACACAAGTAACGATAACCCGCCTTCGTGGGATAGAACAATTATTATTGTAGCACGTTATATTACCTACATACAATAAAGTATGCCCCTGTTCCCTGGCTCTAAAAAAACTATTCCATTCAATCATTTTGTATTTCACAATGGGCCTAATCACTCTTTGAACAATATTATGGATTCTATAATTTTATATACATTCAAACTGATTTCTACAGCAAATGTTTAAAAAAAAGTCTTGTTGTATAATATCGCTCTAAACAATAATACAGTACTCATCCGTAAATATGACACATTGACATTTATAAAAAGTTCGTCCTTGTCTCATGCCGCCTTCTCTGTCCCTCATACCTGTGCGGCGGTCTCTTTTTGCAGCTCCCATGTGTCGTCATAAGAGATTGTATTCTGAACGTTGGCAACATCGCAAATTGCTGTCAAATAATTTGCTGTTTTGATTAATTTATCAATATTACTAAATTAAATCATGAAATATCTCTCTGTGGTCATACCTGGGCACCGTTAATCAAATAGTTAACAATCCGTTTCTATTAAAGTTAACTTCGTTAAACGTTAAAGCGTTACATTTCAGAAGATTTAACGGAGGTTAACGTTCATCGTTAACCGTGACAGAAATTGCATTTTATTAGTTGTTGCGTCAGTGATTTACTTATAAAAAAAATGTTGGTATAGGTTATGGAGGTTTAGGCAGGACATGAAAAATTAATAAAAGAAGGGTGTATCATTAGTTTGTAATAAAGATCTGATTCAAACTTGTTTTTCGAGGCGCGGTGTCCTTTTAGCAAATAGTAGATACTTAATTAACGATTAACCGACTTAAGGGAGTTAATGAGTCCGTTATTTTTTTTAAAGTTAACTTAAAATTAATCCATGACTCGAAATGTTAACTGAATCCATTAATCGTTAATTAACGAATAACTAATATCGTTACACTGAGTATTTAGTTTTCTGTGCAAACCTTTGTTTACATCTAAAACAGTTACTACACCTAATTCAGTACAATTGCAGAGCGATATTTCATAATTTAATTTAATAATATTGATAAAATAATTAAAACAGCGAAATATTTGACAGCTATTTGCAATGTTGCCAACTTTCAGAAAACACCTTCATAACACCCGGGTACTGTATTGTGTATAACAATGATTGTGAATATATATATAGTTATTATAAATTTAATAGCGGTGGCCTTGTTGTATGGACAATTGTCACTAGGTTTACATAATATTAAATTGTAGGAATCTGCGTTAGTGTCTTTTGATGTTTAGTATGTTTTCTTTAACAAAAAGTTGTATGTTAAGCATTTTTGGAACGAAGTTCCTTATCGCACGTTATACTCATGCAGATTTGGTTAATGTGAGCTAGACGGAATAAAGTGGAACATAATATTTTGACCTTAGACTTGATGTTACACTTTTTCGGTCTAGGTCTTATTCACCAAGTGCGCAAAAGTGAAATGAACTTCATTCCAACCGGGTGTCCAGCGACACCTCTCGATTGTTTTGTTTTGTATCGGAATATGACAGTGTTGACTTTGCATGTATTTATCAGAATAATAACAGAAGTTCCTCCTTAGTGGTACAGGCAACCGCACGTCAACAATACAACTTTGACAGCGCATTTATTTCGTAGTAGTAAGGTCGCTTTTAGTAGTTCAAGTTTTTCTACGGACGTGTGTGTTGTGCCGTCGACCTTACTTACCATTTTTCGTTTATTTACTCAGTATTAATTACGCAGTGGACTGCAATCGACTATTTGTTTGAAAACATAACTAAATGCCAAAAGGCCATGTGTATCTAAAAGCGTCTAGGCTTTACGTAGTTAATGTGACAATGTAGCTGGCACTAAATAGTGCTAAAATAACACTAAACACAGTGTAGCATAGTAGACTGAAAGTACCGCTTGAAATAATTATATAAACAGTGTATTCCGAATTACGTCACAAAACATCCAATATAATTTTTAAGTGCCACACTAGCGCCATCTCTTATCGAGAAGCTGAACTAACTGTTTTATTTTTGTAATAATAGATGGCGTTGATCGCTCAGATAATATTTTTACACAAGTTAATTTTCGGCAGCTATTTTTAAAAACAAAAGTATTTTTATTGTTAAGATCAGTATTATATTGAACAAATTTGTTTTTTTTTTTTTTACTAAGTTATTATTAAATCTGCAATGTCCGTTGTTGGTCAGTGTTCGGATTGACCGGGTATATAACATTGCACTTGTTCACTAATTCAACCGGTTAATCTGGATACTGGTTTTAGTTATGGTTTTTGTTTGTAACGTCATCTGTCTTTATATTATTTCTAAAGAATTTCATAATTTATAATCTAGTGTTTTCTTTTTCATATTTTAGATGAAAACTACCATTCATAGATAGCTGAAATGAGTTTCTAATCTTTTCAGAAGATTGACGATCACTAATTAAAATCATCCGTTGTTTATTATAAAGGAACCGAGTACAATGACTTTATAGTTTACGTTGTATTAGTGTTAGTGCAGTCAGAGCAGCAAAATGCTTGAACAGGTTTTATTGATAAACTAGCTGTCCGCCGCAACTTCGTTCGCGTGGTGTCCTACCCCTAAACCTTCGCGGGCGTGTGCAAAAAACTCACCATTTCGGAGTCCATAGACGACAAACAAACAAACATTGATTTTTATTTATAAAGAAGATTGATAATTAACTCAATTATACTCTATTTGAAATAAGATTAGAAATTTAAATAAACATTTTTTTACAGTCTGTTCAACCGATTTTGACTTCTATTCCGTGGGCATAAGGGTGGCATTAAAAGCAAAAACGTGGTTACAATACCAACTGTTTACTGCAGCTGCCATTTGTTATGCCACCAACGCAATAGAAGTCAAAATAGGTTGAACGGACTGTAAAAACGGTTTATTTAAATTTCTAATCTTAATTCAAAAGGAGTATAGAACTAAAATAGAGATGAAAATAGCATATACGAACGTCACACGCACCACGATATTCTCTACCCTATTTCAGTTGTGGTTTAGTTCAAAATCAATTCTAGCATTTAATATAAAGACAGATGATAATTATGACGTTGTAGCTCAGTGCCATGAACGTAAAGCGACTGCATTGTACACGTAGCGTGTGTAGCTAAATATACAATGTCTAATAAAATCGTATTTTGTGTACAAAAATCCCTTTTATTTGAATACCTTATAATATCCTACCGTTCCTTTAGTCTTGTGACAGCTAAATGACATTAAATACAGGGGGGCAAGGACATCGACGCGCAACCTGTTGCCATGGATTCAGTAAGTACATTATTCTGAACCCCCCTGAAATTTTCATCGGTTATTTATTGGTAAATTAATAAATTCGTTTTTATACATTTTTGCCGCGTAGGTTTTGCACTTTTCTATGAAACAGCAGATTTTTGATAACCGACGAAATGACAGTGTGTGTATAATTGAAGCGGAACCGATTGCAATCGCAGAAGCTCTGTCGTATGTAGAATCAATCCATCAAAACAATATTGTCATTCTCACAGACTCCAGAAGTTTGTTCCATCACTTGGCTCGGTGTTCCTCGACATTTCGAGGTAGGTAGTAGGTACATTATACCTACTGAAAATTATTTTGAAACTACAATTTGATGGAAAACATTAAGTTCTTCAATGGATTTCATCACATAACAGAATAAGAGGTAGCGATATTGTTGATTTTAATAGCCAAGCATTCCATATGTAATGGAATTCCTGTTAAGTTTTCTGCTTTATTAATTTTATACTCAGGTATATCAAACAGGATTGTTACTCGATTTGGAAGGAGTCCTTCAATAAAAGATGACAAGAAAAAGGAATCTGGTACAAAACTATCCAACCGCATGCATTGAACTCACCGTGGTAGATAATCAGCTGTTGAACCGATGTGATACTGTTATCGCACTAAGACTTCGTTCCGGACACATTCCGTGTAATAAGTTACTTAATGGCAAAATCAACAACGACTAATTGTGATTTTTGTGTTAATTCCGTTGATGATGTTTATCACATATTAACAGACTGTGTCCGCAACGAGGAATTTTGAAATAGCTTACATTTTAAGATTACAGAGATAGGTTACCTAATGTAATAGTGTTCTAGCTGAGCCACTTTCTGACGCAGCAAGACTACCTACTTTACAAACAAGCTTGTCAATGTTAAATAAAGATAGTAGGTAGTAGGTAGTATATTATTATACCATGAGATTAGTATGATTTACCTAACATGGTCTAAAAAAGCATGGTCTGGCCCTCCGGGAGTGACACATGCTTACGTCACTATACAGTTGCCACTTTATTGCAACAAAACACGAATTAAGGAAACATTTTCAGTCATCATTCTGTTACAAAATATATATAAAGCATTTAAATTGTCGTTTCGTTTTTCTAATCAAACGAAACGATTCAATTTAAACATATACCAACGTAATTGTTTTATCGGATTCGCACGGGTAATAAAGGCGGTTGGGGAGTTATTATTACTCACTACTGGTAACACAGCGGTGATGACGCAGGCTTGTGTCTCCCACGTGACCACTGTGTCTCGGAATGCTATACCTGGCGAAGTATATTATTATACCATGTTACCTAGTTAAGCCAACCAGTGGGATAATTACGTAACGCGCTAACAGTAGGAATGGGTTTCATTTTGACAGTTCAACAACATTCATTGCGTTATTTACGTTGTTGAGCAGACAAATTTTTCGGACATATGAAGCAATGGATTAGCAATAGGCTTCAAAATTGTGATAGATAGTGTGTTACGTAATTAGGGTGCAGGGCGGCATAATTGCATGTGCGACAAACCCATTTCCTTTTGAATAAACGAAAAAGATGATGGCGTTTATTGTCTAGACATTACCTCCCGCTCATGCGCGCCTGGTACTTATGTTCAAAATACTTCGTGTGATAGAGACATCTCGACACCGTTTCCTAATAAAGAGGTGAACGTTCACACAACGGCTGCCCAAATACAGAAGGTGAAGTTTTACACATTTTCATGACATGATAGGAAACCGTAGCATTACCTCTTGTGAAAATAGGCTCAGTTAATTAAGCTGTAAGTCAGTTAAAGCATACTTACTTAGATTTGGTCTCGTCAGTTGGGTTCTGGGCATGAACAGAAGTCATCTATAGGTACTTATAGCGACGACTCTGAGGCGGCTTGTGGGTGTACGTTACCCCAGCAGGAAAGTGTCGCCTAGAGTTATATGAGTGGAACATTTAATTGGTACCTTAGCTGCTGTAAATGTGCCCCCACATAAAAAATGTGTGCCCCTGTAGTTTTGGAAAAAAACGGAAAAAACGATTCCTACTGGGGTAACGTTTTTCTAGCAGGAAAATTCTAAACGAATGATCGGAGAGAGAAAAAATGTGCATGGCCAGATAGCTTATATGTGTGCCAAAATGTGCCCCCAAAAATAAAATCTGTGCCCCTTGAGGTTTTCGAGATATTGCATTTCCTGCTGGAGTAATGTTTTGCAGAATCGTATATCTCTAAAACCATTGCATGTGCCCCTGTACAATAAACATACACAAGTAGCTCTTAATGTGTGCCCCTTAGTGCCCCAATTAGATTTAAGAAAATATTTGTAGTTTTCAAGTTATCGCGGTTTTATGAAAACCCGAAAAAACATCGCAGCGCCTAAATGAGAGAAGGTATAAGTTCGCTGAAAACAGTATTCGGTCCTTCTTGACGCTAATAATAACCATACAAAGTTTCAAAACCGTTAATGCATGCGTTTTTGAATAATCTTGCTAAAAGTCAAAACGTCATAACTTTGACGGCAAAATACAAGGAACCGGCTCAATCCCAAGTGTGTAGGTGTAAACCAAAATCTTGTGCTTTTAGTCAAAAATATATGGTGAAAATATTCAGCTTGGAATGTTTTGCATTAAGTAAATATTAACAAAAAACCAAAATATGTAAACAACGGCTGGTTATCCGACCAAATTCGAATGACTAATAAAAAGCGATGGATTCATACATATCGATGACCTTCTTTATTGGACGTATTATACCTGAGCTGTTGTCCGTACAGTCACGTTCAAAAGTTTTGGGGGCTAATTAAAATATATATATTAAATGCGCCTTGTGACCAAATACGGTCTGAAGGACTATATTATAAAGATCAACAAAATTATTACTTACATCATCTAGATAAACAATGGGAAGTTTAGGCAAAATGCCACCCCTCACTGCTTGGTTTATATTATTGTTTTTATAGCTGCCATAGAACATTCTGTAAAAATCAAATCAAGTATTTAGCTATTTCGGCTAAAAAGATACAGCCCTGTGACTGTGAGGACTCCAGCAGGAAATGCAATATCTCGAAAACCTGAAGGGGCACAGATTTTATTTTTGGGGGCACATTTTGGCATACATAAAAGCCATCTGGCCATGCACAATTTTTCTCTCTCCGATCATTCGTTTAGAATTTTCCTGCTAGAAAAACGTTACCCCAGCAGGAATTGTTTTTTCCGTTTTTTTCCAAAACGACAGGGGCACACATTTTTATGTGGGGGCACATTTACAGCAGCTAAGGCACCAATTAAATGTTGCACTCATATAACTCTCGGCGACACTTTCCTGCGGGGGTAACGTACACGGTTTGTGGGCACACGAATGTATGTTTTTTTTTTACCCATATGCTGGGTGCTTGGCAACAAAATTGGTGGCTGCCACATAACGGCCGCAATGATGGCAGAAGGGCTTGACTTTACGGTGTCAAAAAACGCTCTCTAGCAAAACACCAACTTACTTTAATAAATACCGTTTCAGTGACGTGACTATGTGGCGGCCACTATTCTGGAAACCGTAGAATTAGCGTAGCTTCACTGTTTAGCTAGCTCGCAGGAAAGGCAGCCTAATTACCGTCTGCGAGGAGGTTATGTACGAGTTGCTGTGGCTACTTGAATTGGATTATGCAGACTGAAAATATACTAAATATTCTAGTATAATTGGACGTAGTTATGCTACAACGTTCTGTAGGTATCTGTTTATACCTACGGGATTTGCCACGGGAGTTACCACGACACTTGATTGTACAAATAAAAGACACTGGCTTGACTACTGTTATATACTTATTTATTTCCGAAAAAGGTCCCACGAGTAAACAGGAGCACACGGATCGGCCAGTGCGCAGTAACTGGCGATCGCCCATACATACTTCTCTTTCATACTACGAAACGCTGACGCATAACATTCATACTTACATTGTCCCTACATTACTCCCCCCAGATTTTACATATATTTTCTTAATTTTAAAATCTTAACACTAACATGTCCTTTAAATAATTGTACCACCTGGTCACATTATCATTTAGTACGTTACAATATTGTTTACTAAGTTGCACTGTTCACTGCTTATCATGAGTCATGGAATTCTATTACACTGTTCCATGAATGAGTGTCAGGTGTCTGGTTATGCATAACTAGCTTGCTGTGGCTGCGGCCGTTGTGCTGCATTCCAAGCATTTGTCGTCATCATTTTATTTATCCAATTTTTGATACGATTGCGACAGTACGTGACGACCCCAAAGAATATTATAATCACCATGAAAACCCCTATTATTGTTATTGTCATGTTATATTTATATACTTGGGCTTCCACTGCGCCGTTTTGGGCAATTATCACTTCTTCCTTGCTGTATGTTTTTCCCATTGTAACTGTGATTTATTTTTTAACACTGTGTACTTGTCACCACTAGACTTGTATTCTTATTAACTTTACTTTTTCTATACTGCAACATGTGACCTAGTGATCAGTGCATTTTGCATTCTTGCATTTATATTATTGTATGTTTTACTTTTACAATTACACATATTTTGCAAAATATGTCGGTCATTTTTCTGCAATACATTATGTGCTACATTTTAATTTGCGGACACCTGTTTTTCAAGGGCCGACTTGAAATTGTTGCTATACAACATGGTCAAAATATATGTTAAGGGTTGTTGCCATAAGGACCTACTCTGCTATAAACATAATAATCGCCCCTTGGGGTCCACAGTATTCCTTATGACAACGCCACTAATAGATTACTTACATAAATACTGTTACAGAATTCATTCTTAGCATAGACACATTAATAATACAGCCATCGTATACATTCTTAAGATTGCCCTTAATTAATTACTCATCGTTAAACGTTATTGTACCTTGTCAAAATAATTTGGGACCTGATTGTCATAGTTGCATACCTATTTTTAACAATTAAATCGTACTGGTAATTTGACTGTACGGCCACTTCTGGTTTTTAACTTGTCATTACATTTTTCATTTTTATCTTCAGTAATGTTGCTTTTATTACTAACAGTGGTCGTTGTTTGGGACTTTTCATTAACGTTTGGCTCGCTTGTATCATTGTTTGTAACCTCGGACTGAGTGTTCATGATAAACGCTGGTTTTAACCTATCGATTGATATATTAACATTCCTATTTGGCAACTGTATCTTAAACACCTTTCCTTTTCTTTCGATTACACGGTAGGGTCCATCATATGGTGGTGTTAAGGGTCGGCTAACTGCATCGTTCCTAATAAATACGTGATCGCACTTATTTAGTTCGCTATGCACAAATATTGTTCGCGAGTCCCGTATTTGTTGTGAAACCGGTTTTATGTTTTTAATGTTATTTTTTAAATTGTCTAAAAACGCGTAATCACCTGCCATTCGGTTGTCGGATATGTCATAGAATTCCCCTGGTAAACGGATTGTTTGCCCGTAAGTATATTCTGCAGGGCTCACGCCATTATCACTTCTGCCTACGCTGCGTAACCCTAATAAAACGGTAGGCAGTTCATCGTGCCAACTTGTGTTCTCTGTGAGGCGTGCTTTTAATGCTTGTTTCATACTCCTATGCCAACGTTCTACTATTCCATTGCTTTGTGGTCGATATGGGCTACTTCGACTTCTTTTGACACCTAAAATTTTCAATAGTTCGTTAAATAGGTTACTTTCGAACTGACGGCCCTGGTCGCTTGTTAGTCTCTCGGGGGCGCCAAAACGTGTGATCCAATTATTATAAAATACTTTTGCAACCGTTTCTGCAGTAATTTCCCTGACTGGAATGGCTTCTGGCCATCGTGTAAACCTGTCTATCATTGTTATTATGTATCTGTATCCGTCCTTTGTTATTGGTAACGGTCCTACAATGTCTATGTGTACGTGCGAAAAACGTGTTGCTTCTGTGAACGGTTGTAGTTCTGATACTGTGTGTCTACCTATTTTTGCCTTTTGACATTGAATACAGGTTTTTGCCCACTGCCCTACGTCGCGATTTAGCCCGGGCCAAAAATAACGTTGTGCTATTAGTTTTCGAGTTGCTCTAACACCCGGGTGGCTATTCTCATGTACCGATTTGAAAATTTCCTTTCTATAACTTTCAGGGATATATGGTCTGCATACACTAGTTGAGTTTTCACAGTAAATAGCCTGTTTACTGTTTGGAATGAATATTTTTTTAAGAATAATATTGTCATTCCTTACAGTTAATAATTGCGTCAGTTCTGTATCGCATTCCTGTGCTATCGCTAGTTCCGAGTATTCAACTGACTTGGGGCATTGTATTGTTTCAATTCGAGACATTGTGTCAGCGATTTTGTTGGCGTCGCCTTTTACGTACCTTATATCCGTTGTGAATTCGCTTATGAATAATAACTGCCTTGTACGTCTTGCTGTTTCCGAATTGCTCTCTACTTTCTGCATAGCGTATGTTAACGGTTTGTGGTCTGTATAAATGATTAGTTCCCTGCCTTCAAAAAGATATCGGAAGTGTTTTATGGCCATGAAAATTGCCGTTAATTCTCTGTCATAAGTGGAATATTTCTTTTGCGCGTTGGTAAATTTTTTTGAAAAATATCCCAATGGCACCCACGACTACCCCCAATCCACAAGGTGGTCAAAATTGAGTTTTTGAGCCCAAGCTAGGTATTTTGGATCGTCCTATCTAGTGCTGAAGACACTGACTCTCTTACGACAATAACTATTGAAATAATTAAGCGGTCTAAATGATAAAACGAACCAAAAGGTCTAATTATAATCTTATAAAGTGACATTACATTTGGATCGTACTGTTTTAATTAGTTTTGGACTGAATGCAATAAAAATAAGGATCCAATCATCTTGAAACGTTTTAAAAATAACAAATTTTAAATCATAAAAAGTGACATTCCATTTGGATCGTACTATTTTAATTCGTTTTGGACTGAATAAAATAAAAATAATGATCCAATCAACTTGGAACGTTTTAAAAATAACAATTTTAAATCTTAAAAAGTGACAATTCATTTTGATCGTACTGTTTTAATTCGTTTTGGACTGAATAACATAAAAATAATGATCCATTCATCTTGTTATATATATTTTTTGTATTATCTATTTCTTCAAAACATTCCATGTACTTTATAATGTGTACGATAATTCATAATGGTAAAAGTAAACCTCAGTCTACCTGTGACCACGAACGCTGTAAAGTGTTCGAAACGTCAGGTTAAATAAAATGTTAATAAATCGCGAAATAATCCGTAAAAGTAGTTTCATTTAAATGTATCGTGTTCGCGTAAATAAAAGACAACAATAAAAGTAAACGTTTTAAAACGTGTACACTGGTAGGAACATACAGTTATCAAATCATTAAACGATCCATCACTTTCTTTATTTTTTATAATAAGGCCTTGTCTAAAATAATAATTATACAACTAGGTAGCGATATATTGTGGCAAATTGAAAAAAAAAAATGCGTTATGGAGTCTGGAAAAACGGAAAAAACGATTCCTGCTGGGGTAACGTTTTTCTAGCAGGAAAATTCTAAACGAATGAGCGGACGCATGCATTAACAGTTTTGTAACTTTGTATGGTTATTATTAGCGTCAAGAAGGACCGAATAGTTTTCAGTGAACTTATACCTTCTCTCATTTAGGCGCTGCGATGTTTTTTCGGGTTTTCATAAAACCGCGAAAACTTGAAAACTACAAATATTTTCTTAAATCTAATTGGGGCACTAAGGGGCACACATTAAGAGCTACTCGTGTATGTTTATTCTACAGGGGCACATGCAATGGTTTTAGAGATATACGATTCTGCAAAACGTTACTCCAGCAGGAAATACAATATCTCGAAAACCTGAAGGGGCACAGATTTTATTTTTGGGGGCACATTTTGGCACACATATAAGCTATCTGGCCATGCACAATTTTTCTCTCTCCGATCATTCGTTTAGAATTTTCCTGCTAGAAAAACGTTACCCCAGCAGGAATTGTTTTTTCCGTTTTTTTTTCAAAACGACAGGGGGCACACATTTTTTATGTGGGGGCACATTTACAGCAGCTAAGGCACCAATTAAATGTTCCACTCATATAACTCTAGGATACACTTTCCTGCTGGGGTAACGTACACCTTTGATACAACTATTTCTTAAAATATTTTTTTAATAATGTTGTTTCATTGTTATACTTATGTTTTAGAAAAAATATATATTAACTACCAAAATATACCAATTTTCAGATATTGGATCGTTTTTGCAAATTAAGTTAAAAGCTACTTCTATACAAAAAGCCTTTTTTCAAAAACGTTCCAAGTGCATTTTTTTCAAAATTTGTATGAGAAATATTAATAAATTTTATTGACAAGTATATAATAAAATAAGGTTTATTTATTTAGTTGAAGTGATACATACTACTAAGTTGTACTCGCTACCAAAAAAAAGCGTACCACAAAATTACAAAAACGCGATTTACTCAGTTCGACCTGCGTGTGGATTGGAACGTTGTAGCATAACTACGTCCAATTTTGTCTACTAGAAATTTTCACCTACTTAAATTAATCTTAGATCGCGTTTCACCTTGTTGACCACACACTCTCAGGCAAGTAGGTGCTCACGCCCAGGGCCCTCCGTGGGCGCTGGGCGTTAGGACTAATTGCACTCATGGTTGAGGTCCTTAAGTTCTGAGTTGAGCTTCACGATTACTGACAAATGCGTGCACTGACTGGACAGGCCCACTCAAATCTATATGGTTCTTTCCTTAAAAGACCATTTCAGAAACCAATCTTACATGGTCCTCAAATGATCTGACCAAGATTATTTCAGGATTTTTTATACCTGTTGTCATTGTTTTATTTTGAATGCAATGTTTCCATATATTTTTTTTTCTTTGTAGTTTGTATTTTGTTGTGATTAATATGGGAATAATTTCCTGAAATAAAATGATTATTATTATTATTGATGAATTTTTATAAATATATTGACATGTATATTTACTTTGTAAAATAGTATATTATTTTAATTATTGTGAATGTGAAGACTATGTAGATCAGTGTTTTTTTTCTTTCTTAATTAGTTTTAATCATAGTCTGGCAGCTTGAGTAATTTATGCGGCCTACCCAAATGTCCTTTCTTTGGTATTGTTCGTCGAATCGTTGAGCTCCTTAAGTTTTGAGTTGAGTTGCACGATTACTGACAAATGCGTTCACTGACTGGACAGGTCCACTCATTCTGTGTGGTATTTTTTCCTCAAAAGACCATTTCAGACTCAAATCTACATGGTCTTCACATGATCTGACCAAGATTATGTCTGGACTTTAAAAGAGACTGTGACCTCTGAGTTTGTTTCGGCCTTTCTTCTCAGAGTAGTCAGATAGGAAACGCCGACCTCATCTAGTTTTAAAATATGATTGACGTGTAAGTGTTTGTACAAACCTACTTACAGACATAAAATCATTTATCATTTATTATTTATCATGGAAAAGACACACATAGCATAATAATATCTCCTTTTGTTAAACGACTTCAAAAAAAGGTGGAAGTTCTCAATTCGACTGTATATATTTTTTAAATATTTTAATACTCTTCCTCTCAGTACTTGCAGCTTTTACAACGTTGTAGTACAGTGCAATTTAATATTGTAATTTTAAGGGTGTGAGCCTGGAGATCTGTCGTACAGGTCCCGAACCCGGTATAGACTCCAGCTCTCACAATTGTTTGAATCTGCCTGTAACTTAGATACTGGTGCCAATTCTCATGTGTTTTATATATGGAATTTTTCACTTTTTGTATGGAAAATATGAAAAATTATTACCTATAAGTAGAGTTTTAGGGGTTTAAGGGTTCCATAAAGGGGGTCGAAATTTTCATTATTTTTGCGATAGGACACCATTTTCGAGATATAAGCAAAATATTTTTTTTTAAAAGATACAATACTGTTTTTGCACCTGAATTCGAGGTGTTGTGGTGAACTTTAGTTCCAGCCAAACAGCCAGATTTAGTTAGACAAACAAAATTTTTGGTGAAAAACGTCAAATTCAGCATAGCAAAATTCCCATTTATCTAAACTAATATCTCAGTTCATCTTAGTGCTGTCACTAAAATATAGTTGTCACTTTAGTCTATTTCAGAATGAGAAACCGTCGTTTGACAGGAATAAACTAATTTTTGTGAATTTTTGTCTAGTTTAGAGAATCGGGACCACTATGTACCAAAATTATACCTTTTTGAGAGAAATAAATTACTCTTATAGTTATTTTAGGGTTTTTTATTACCAATATCTCTGGATTAGTGTTCAGGGGTTTACAGATGTCAATAAATAAAAGACAGGCAATAATGTAAACATAATAGTTTTATTAGCTTACATTAGAGTAAGGCATCGAAGGTAGGACGCGACAATTTGTACTGACAGTACCACTGTTGCTCAAAATACATTCGGAATAAAGAAATGAGAAAGATATCACGCTAATAATAGAGGAATAAAGGGGTATCGAGGATCGTGTTACCCAGTAACTGGGTTGTGGAGGTCAGATAGGCAGTCGCTCCGTGTAACATACTGGTATTCAGCTGCATCCAGTTAGACTGGAAGCTGACCGTTGCCGACCACAACATAGTTGGGAAAAGTCTAGGCAGATGATAATCAGAGGAATAAAACCCGGTATTCATAGACAACAAAAATTGTACAACATTGTTTCAGCAGCACGTTTAAATATATGAACTGAACTTTATGTGCAGGTACTAAAGTTGTTTTTGCCAAAACACATTTTTGTTTACATGTTTGGAAACTAAATCGCGAACGCAGTGTGTTGCGGGCAGCATTTTTTTTTTTGGTTGGGAAATCAACTATGACAATATTTCATACACTGAGTGAGAAAATGTTGCCAGCAACATAAAAATGTGTTGCCAAAGTAATGTCATGCAACTTTTGTTTACCAAATACCAGCGTCTACGACCAAATTTCAGCAAGAGGGACTAAAAGGTTCTCTTCCTAACACACAGTATGTTTAGTGAAAAAGAAAGTGATGCACAGTCAGCCTCAAAAAATATGTATACTTACATTGACTAGAACTAATTGTGTATACAATTTTTGTTCTATAACATTACTCTATGTGAGCCACAACACATAATTATTACACATTGGGTACTTAATCGTAGCTACAAATTAACACAGTATTAATGAACGCAAATTGTAGACAATCACATGAATTCTTGTATACATTATGTATACATCTTTTTGAAGCTGACTACACACAGCAGTAAATCTGTAATCATTTGACATCTAAAAATGTTATCTCTCTTATTTCTAATATTCGTAAAAGTTACACTAATTCTATGTGCTGTTAAAACAACTTATATTATTTTTATTTTATAACAAAACCTATTGGAACGAAGTTCCTTATCGCACGCTATATTCTCTGGACACTTGGCGAATGAGAGCTAGACGGTCAAAATGTTACTTTTTTCGGTTCGCCAATTAGTGTGCAGAAGCGCAAGGAACTTCGTTCCAACCGGGTGTCACACGACACCTCTCGTCTGTTTTTTTTATTTTTATTTAAAAAGATTTGCTAGCGGGAGTAACCATTTTCATTATTATTAATTTTTAGACAAAATATATTATTTAATTTTGTTAAGCCTTAGTTTAAATATTACGTTATTTTTACATTTTTATAAATTTTTCGGGTTAACAGCACAAAGAATCGATAATTTCTTAAAGAATCGTAATAAAATATTTATTGATATGTAATTAATTATTGTTTTCGTGTACATCAACTATAACTAAAGTGTGGCGATTGCAAAAATACAAGAATACACCAAATATTGACGAATTTAAATTACACTTTTATTTTCAATTAGCTTTTGCTTGCGGCTTCGCCCGTATGGAGGTCGGAAATATCCCACGGAAACGTACTACCGGGATAAAAAGTGTCCTATGTGTTAATCCAGGTTATAAACTATTTGTGTGCCAAATTTTATCTAAATCCGTTCAGCTGTTTTGCGTGATTGAGTAACAAACTTTCACATTTATAATATTAGTAGGATTCTTAGTACCCATTCGTAGATCGTTGACAGTCGTTACGGGTAGTCAGAACCCCGAGAGTCTGACAACAAGTCTTACTTAGGTATCGTGTTATCCAGTTAACCGGGTTGTGGAGGTCAGATAGGCAGTCTCTCCATGTAAAATACTGGTATTCAGCTGCATCCGGTTAGACTGGAAGCTGATCTGACATAGTTGAGGGTAGGTAGATGATGAATTTCAGCAGCCTTTACTATGCAAAGTTTCAGAAAAAATCCGTCTTTGTCTCACGTCGTCTCCGTCACCCATACTTGTGACAGTCTCTAAACCTCGATGTGGTTTATTAATACCTACCTAAACCCTCATATTGATTGTAAACAAAAGTTGCAACAATATTGTTGCAACAATATTGTTGCAGCAACATATTTGTGTTGCTAGTAACTTGTTGCATACACATACTGCTTACAGTGTTGCCAGAAACACAAACACGCATGCCACTGCGACTTGACTCGCAATTTTTATCTACCATGAATACAAGGCTTTTGATCTAAACTAATATTATAAAGAGGTAAAATTTGTGAGTTTGTATGTATGGAATGATCTTGGGAACTATAGAGATATGAGGAACAAGCTGTAAAAAGTTCACTCATCCTCCATAGAAAAGCGAGGATCCTCCGACCAGACGGGTGTTGTGTCTGGTGGGCAACTGCCCGGCGTTTGATGTCGGGACGTTGTATATATGCTAGTTGCGCGGTAAACTCTGCTTGCGCGATGCAGGATTTTGCGTGACGTCAGTGTGACGCGTAGCTCGCATATGGCGATGTAGATACTGCTACAGAACTTCTGATCCGTTTCCGAAAATTCTTACACTAATGGGAACCTACAGTTCTACCGAGTGTCATAGGATATATTTTATGTCAAAACAAGAAATTTCACACGGACGAAGTCGCCGGCAGAAGCTAGTCCTTTTATAACTTAAATTCGTCAATACTCAAAAGAGTGATTTAATGCAAAAATAGTTGCAGATCTAGTTCACTAATATTAACTATTAGAATAACATTTATATTTTGATTATTATTAAGTTATATTTTCATAGAAACTTTTTATCTACGCTACTAGCAAAAGAAATCATGAGCATAATTTATCAGCGCTTTCTGCAAGTTGGCAACGTCGCGAATAGCTGTCAAATATTTCGCTGTTTTTTTACCGAGCGAGCGCGAAGCGTCTCCGTTACAGCTTGGACAAAAATGCTTTCGTATGTCCTGATGTCTGTTCTCCTCTACAGGTCGCATTTCTCATCCGGTTCTCGTGAAATTTTGTGAGCAGCCAGCCCCTGCAGTCTCGACATTAGACAGCGACAAAAAGCGGTTGCTGAGTCGTATCGTTGTCAAATCCTTTAATAGATTTTCAATTTGGTGTTTTAGGAGTAAAAAAAAGGCATCGGAAGGTTGCCAAGTACTTGTTTTACACCTAAAACGAAATATTGAGTGATTAAGTAATATTTAAAAGTAAACAGGTAAGTCTTTGACAGCTATTTGCGACGTTGCCACCTTTCAGAATGAACGGCCTTAATCTTTACTACCAGCAAAAAAAAACATGAGATTTATATGGTCCAGGGACTTCTAGAAATGTGCGTGTACTATACAGATACACATCTACCTGCCTCTTTGGATAAAACTGGCGTGAAATTAACGATTTCTATAAAAATATAACTTTACAAAACCACATACTAACATACAAGTTTATTTACAAATTCACTAAATTGTTATAACTTTTAATTTCATTTTAAGATTTAAGCCGATTGTTTACATTTTTAATTGTTTTAACTTACATACATTTCCCTTTATTTTTGTATTGGTTAGTTGAATAATATCACATTTTAAGACTCTCTACCCGATTAATAAAAAATATAGTTCAGAATTGTTGTGTTATCCGGAGCTTGTGGAACAGGCCGGTCTAAAATCTCGCTTACCTATTTACATTATATTATCGCTTGTCTAAAATGTACGTAAGTTCAAACAATATTGATTACGTATTTAATTACAACTGGAGAAATAACCGTTCGTATATCATACAATATCAAACTAATACTATTGCTATCTCGCTCTTGCACATAGTACAAGAAAGAGACATAAGTAAAATGACAGTTGTCAAATTAAAAAGATCATGGCGTGGTCGAACGACTTTACTCAAGCTAATTATAGTAGAGTTTCATACGAGAATGAACCTTATTTCTATGAAGTTAATGTGCATTCGCATGATACGCTTGCTCGCAGAGTATGAAACGCTTCTTTCCTTAGCTCTATCTCAGCCTTAGTATCGCCACTCAAAATCAAAATATTTTATTTCACGTAAATCTACACGGGCACTTATGAAACGTCAGAAGCTAGGTGCACGGTTCCAATTGGTCGTTTCCTAAGGAGAAGAGCCGGCAAGAAACTCCACGGTTACTCTTTTAAAAATAATTGGTATTTACAATGTTTTCAAATTACAGTGTTAATAGGTATGGGAGGACTGTGTAGGCCTGTCGACAAGTACCAGATAGTTAACAAAATAGAAACTCGTCAACACTCGTAGAGGGTATATTTGAATATGATCATTAACTATAAACACATAAGGTTTATATTCGTATGAAACGCTACTGTACTTAGATGGATCTAAGCATCGCTCGTTGTGGAGACTAGATATTTGATATTGAATATGGTCATTAAATATAAACACATAAGGTTTATTTTCGTATGAACGGTTGCGCAGGCTATTTGATATCGTATGATACGCAAACGTCACATGTCTATGAGTATATTGTATTGTAAAGCATTATTTGGTCGGACTGTAGTATTAGCAATACTAGGGAGGTAGAACATACATTTTCCATACATTTCGAGTTGGTTCAGTAACGTCTTCGGCTAACCTCGTGTATTTTCCGTGTATTACCAATAAATAAACTAGTATCATATTTTTAGTAAAAATAATTTAGGTACGTAAATTAAAATATTATAAAACTAGCGATCTGCTTTGCACGATTGCATTGTGGTTGGCGTGGTTTTTAATTTTAAAGGTAAGTGAGATCTAAAGAAGTTTTTCTTTTGTTTTTTTTTTTTTTTCCACCAGTTTCTATGTAGCGACGAGTTTTCTGAGTTCTAGTACTCACACCTGTTAGTCGGATAGGGATTTTTCTTATAACTAACTGGATCCATAGGCATTAAAAAATAATCGTCGTCCAGTATAACAACGTAATCAGGATCCTGTTGGGTCTACCACGCTTTTGTAGCGCTTCCTGGATGTTCACCGAGGCCAGGGCCGGCAGTCTCGACATTAGACAGCGCTAAGTCGTATCGTTGTCAAATTCCTTTAATAGATTTTCAACCTTATGCTTTCGAAATAAAGTTAAAAATCTATTAAAGGAAACACATTCCACGCAATTTAAGTTCTGAGTTGAGCTACATGATTACTGACAAATACGTGCACTGACTGGACAGGTACACTTAATCTGTGTGGTTCTTTCATCAAAAGACCATTTCAGACACAAATCTACATGGTCTTCACATGATCTGACCAAGATTATGTCTGGACTTTAAAAGACTGACCTCTGAGTTTGTTTCGGCCTTTCTTCTCAGAATAGTGAGATAGGAAACGCCGACCTCATCTAGTTTTAAAATACGATTGACGTGTAAAAGTGTTTGTACAAACCTACTTACAGAAATAAAATCATTTATTATTAAAAACTTATGGATCTTGTAAATTGATCTGAAATAAAATATATATTATTGTTAAAAATTAATAAATTAAGCTAAAGTAGCAGAAATCTCGATGTTTTGACATGTCGCTACATAGATTGAGTAGATGGCAATCGTGCGAAGCATGGGCGGATAAAAAATACTGATTACCTGAAGGAAGACGATACTAAACTCACTCATATACAAATCATATACACTTAGTAATACTTAAGTACTAACGTTTGAAACTATAATACACAGACATAGGCAAGCTTGGTGACTATACTATTAAAGTTGCTAATGTATCGAGTTGTAGGCCGAATAGTCACGGATACTGACCTTAGTGGTGATGTTATTCAGAAAGGTCAGGTGCGTAGTACTCGCAACCGGCGTGCGTGCATGACCACACGTTTGAACATAAACGAAGCAAAAGTAGTATGTTAGGTTGGTAGCAGGTAGCGTTGTTGTTACTGCCACCCCCATGGGAAGAAGGCGTGAGTTTATTTATGTAGGTATGCATGACTGCCAGATACTCAATGATTTATGCCGAATATTCGGTAATTTTTCCGTTGGTCCCGGCTGCCATTAGTAAATATTTGACAGTCGTTAAGGGGAGTCAGAAGCCCGAAATTCTAACACCGACTTAGGTACCGTGTTACCCGGTATCTGGTTTGTGGATATCAGATAGGCAGTCGCTCCATGTAAAATACTGGTATTCAGCTGCATCCGGTTAGACTGGAAGCCGACCACAACATAGTTGGGAGAAGGCCAGGCAGATAAAATAAAACAATGACTCTACCAAAACCGATTAATATACCGTAATATTCGGCCTACAAACTATTCGGCTTTCGTCATCTATTCAAAGCCGAATACTCAATGTATTAGCACCTTCAACATAAATCAGTTTCTATACAAATGTAACATTGAAGTGTTTTTCACTAAAACAACGATTTTGTGCTAAATAACAAGATATGTGATACAAAAGCGATTTGTCGCACTCACTGTGACAGCGTGTCGCATTGTCGACAAAAAAGTCGTGAATGTATCCCTCATAGTTATTGAAAAATTTGTCTTACTGCCGCACTCTTTTTTTAATAATAATTAGTATTAAATTAAGTTTGAGTATAATATTGGAATACTATCGGTCAAAGATATGCAAGACCCAATTCATTTAAATTTTGTTCACTATTTCATTTTTGAATACAAAAATCCAATATAAAATTATCCTATGTTCTTTTCCAGGTCCCAGGCTACCTATTTGTCAAATTTAATACCGATCGGTTCAGTGTTAGGCGTAAAAAGGACAGACGGAGTTACTTTCGAAATTATAATACTAGTATTAGGCGATTGATTATTACTAAATGACATCTCGTGAGTGCGGCAGTCACACACCGAATTTAATTTTTAAGAAGGTCTCAGATATTTTTTTTCTTATGAGTAGACACACTCGCGACACAATTTTGAGACAAAAACCTCGTAACAGTAAAGATAAGGATATAATAACTAGACAACAATAACAAAATAATGAAATGCCCTCTGAAATACGACTTACTACTACAAGGCAGATAATTTGTAAGTTTAGTCGTGTGTGCGATTATTTTGTCGCACAACACTTTTTTTTATCGCACGTAATGTTTTCAATAGAAATATAATAATTGATTTGTAAAGTATACCGTCGGCTTCGTAATTTTTTTATCAACTTAAGGTTGAAAGTCGCTTGCACGTCATAAAACGACAAGGTCTGTTTTCTATGTGACCAGTTTCAATTTACCGTGCATTGTTGTCAAGTGATACTTGTAGTAATTAGGAGGTAGACTATACGAAAAGATAACAGCATTTTTGCATAAACTTGAGATAATTATGCAATTTAGCAGTTGTTTCTTCGTATGTGTAATAAAATAGTCGCATAAAAAACAACAAGGACGACTAAAACGCAACAACGCACGACTGTGTCGCACGACAAAAAAATCGCAATGACTATAGACCGAAACGCAACTAAAATTAATATTATTTACAATTACAAATGAGTATCACTAATGTTGCTATACAATAAAAATATTATTATATTATAATTATGGCAACATAAAAGCTTACGTTAAATTGTTTATTATTTATAAAACAGTAGACCTCACAAGTTGTGTCATTATTATTAAGAATAAAATTAAAAAGTAAATAAAGAATAAATAAGAATAAAGCATTGATTTTATTACTGTGCATAAAAAACCATGATTTAATAAAATAAAAATAAAGTTATACCAAAAATAAACGGTATTTGATTTATCGTTAATAACTGTTACCGTTAACCGTTATGATCGGTATCGTTGGCGTAAACGTTGCTATCAATAGTTACAACGGTTTAAAATAATTTAGAAGGTTGTCCTAGAACCTAAAATTCAAAGACAAGTGACTACTCACCTGCACTGTATCCGTGTGCTGGACTACGGCCCACTCCCTCTCACTGAGAGCAGGCCGCAGTCCCAGCTGTGGGAACGTTATAGGCTCATTATGTAAAGGCGATTTTTTTTATTTATTACCTCTAACGTACAATGGTCCACACAAGTAAATTACAGCTTTACTATAATTCTTACTAATGTCATGTCACAACTTGCGCGCTGTACTGTATAATATATCGTGTTACGTTTATATTTACTACGTGTAACGTATGTTAGTGCAAGATGGCGGAATGAGATGGCAGACGATGTCGATACACTGTATTTTTTTTTAAAGATGTTTCTTTGATAAATTATAATGAAATAAAAGGTCAGCGCGGTCAGCGAGTATACAATCTGGACCCTAATTCTACTGATTTACAAATGTTTCAATGATCTCTCCATTGTGTTTTTGACACATTTTGTATAACGAAAACACAATCATGGGACAATTTGAAAATTTGAGGAGGTAGTGAGTAATAGAGCTACCAATTTCTCCAGAAATTCCAGATTTATCGGTGAAATTGGTGGCTTATATAAAAAACGAAGCAATGAATGTATAACCTTCTTTGTTTAAGTAGGTTTAAAATCCAATTCACACCTTACTTCACGGACACGGAGATTCGTAAAATAGGCTAAGTTGCCACAGAAAAAAATTATATGATTTATTTAAATTGCATATTGCTTGATTTTATTGTGTGCTTTTATTTACTGCAAAAACAAACCATTTATTCACCCCACCACACTGGCACCTCATCCCGCCATTACAAGACAATCTAAGGCACTCCTAACTATATTTACGGTGGTACTGTTAAAACTATACACTTTCAAATAGATGCACACCCATCCTTTTCGCGACCTCATCTATAGCTGCTTAACGTAATAAGTATGGTATGGTTACAATGGCAAGATTAGGTGACCCATCTTTTTTGTGACCTGATTTTTTAGCTGCTAAATGTGAAATAATTATTTTAAAGCTGCATTAACTGATATTAGATTAACTGGCATATTTTTAAACTGGTATAATACAATAAAGGTTATTTTTAAAGGCAAGATATAGATTAAAAAATATGCTTTTCTGACTAATGTACTGCGAGCATAAACTTAAAGCTGCCAAAATGAATTTTGTACAGTAACCCTCACATCAGTGGTAACAATATGACATTGACAGCGCCCTAATGTCGCAGCATTAAGGGCGGATTTCGTAGTACTGGTGTGCGTGTGACTGTATCTACATTTTTTTTATTTAACTTTAAAGATCATCGCGCCTGCGCGTTTAAGTAATTAACCAATATTTTCCAATACAGGGTTTTGTTTTTGTATAATATAGCTGCCCAAAGTGTATACGTTTTAACAAAAATAATCGTGCATTTTACAAATAAGGGTTATTAAAGCTTTTGGTTTCCTAAGAAAGTAGTGAACGGCCACACAACAACCGACGGCTGTCCAATTACAGAGCATTTTTTGACACCTTAAGGCGAAAACGTCAGGGTAGCCCGCGAAATTCAAATTTTCTTATATTTTTTTAAATTTGCAGGTCAGTATCAGGTTGTATGTTGATCTAAATATGATTCGCGGCCGTAAGAAATATTTATTTACAGAATTATGATCATAAAAATCATCAATTTATCTCTCTTAGTTAGAATTGGCCTCAAATGTCATGATTTCATGAAACAGTCATTCACTAGGGTAATATGAACTTAAGGAGTTGTATTGCTGATTCTAATGATTATAATTTTGTATAGCCATATTTGATACGGCCGCGAATCATATTTAGATCAACATACAACCTGACACTGACCTGCAAATTGCAAAAAACGTAAGTAAATTTGAATTTCGCGGGTTACCTTAGCGCATCCCCCGTTATGTCAAAAACTCGACGGCCGTTATGAAATTACGGCCACCGCTCTGCTAGGAAACCGTAATTTAACAATTAATAGCGGTATCATTAGCGTTAACATCACTATCAATAGCTGGCAAATTATTTATAATAGAACTTATACTCTGAACGTTATTCATATTCGAATCATTATTAACGTTAACCGCTTCGTTATTAATAACCGTTACTGCGTTATTTTGTGACGTATTATTGTTGTTATTCGTTACAGACGCGTTATGAATACCGATATTAGACGTTACGTTATTTCTAGCATTACCGTTATTTTCGGAACCGTTATTTAAAATAGCAGCTATTGATCTGTCTCTTACACTGGCGTTATTATTTTCAACGTTATTACAGCCAGGTACGTTGGTACCGGAACTTCCAGCATTTGAGCTCGATGCGGTACCGGTACGAACCGTCTGCGTACCGGTATTATTATTACGAGTTCCCGAAGCCAACTCGTCGTAACAAGGCGGCATTTCGATATTATTCCTTGCTTCTTCGTCTACCCTCGCGTTCAGGCCTTCGCGACTCAAATACTCCGGCGGAGGCCCGAAGAACTTACACCTCATAGCCTCATTGTATGGTGGAGGCCGTGTCCCGTCCGGTAGAACGGGATAATTTTCAAAATTTGCCCCTAAAAGGCGTATCGTACGCCCGTTCAACGTGTAGGTATCATGTGAGGTCATGCGCACAAAATCTAGGTCATCTATATTAATTTCAGCGACATTGGGTGTGTCCGGCCGTCTGTCCGTCTCCGCTCTGCGACCGAATCTAGGTATTGTTAACTGAAATCTTCCCAACTGTAGCGTTAGCCTCTGCCTATCTAACTGATCTATAACCCTCTCCAAAGTGTTGCTAGAATTCCGCCTCATATATTCCACTGGTGTTGCCATGTAATTTAAGTCCCTGGCAAAGTCCCCAGTTTCAGGGTTGGTGAAGTAGAATTCTGAAGCGTTCAGGTCGCAGTAGGTTGGGCTGCGGTAGTTGTCTAGGGTTCGATTCCGTGTTGGTGAATTGTTGAGGGATGTTGAGCGAACGTTTGTTAGTTCCACGTCGCTTTGGGTCGGTACCTGTGGTAGAAAAGTTGTGTTATTAAAAATAATATTAAGGTTGTATTGAGCAGATTCAGCATATGATTCTAGACCCCCTAGCGTAGGAATAATTCGTCGGTTAAAATTAAAGAATCTGCTGTTTTATAGAAAAGTGCCTCCGCGGTCAAAATGTATGGAACAGCTATTTTATTTTTAAATAACCGACGAAATATTTCAACGCAGGGTCAGAATGTACTGAATCCATGGTGACAGGTTGCACGGCGATGACCCCGCCACCCAGAGGGCCTAGACAAAGTTACATTCGATTAGCGATGACTCTAGTAGGAAAGCCAAAATATGTATGGGGTTGACATAAGCTATCGAAGTGTCACGTGATCATAGGTCAACGAATAGAAATTAGCTAGACAATGTTAACATCATTCGATTCTGTGAAATGAATCGACAGCGTCGAACGATTACTTCAATAGAGATGCGTAGCCAAGTGGCACTTTTTGACAAGCGTTATCGCTAGTTTTCGATTCGTGTGATGGAAACATTAGCGAAAGCGATAGCGATTGTAGAAATAAATCGCTCTGTAGCGAATGCCATTTGTCTAGGCCCTCTGGTCACACATTTCGCCAGTTATGTTTAAGTCCCATGTAATAGGTGGCGAGCCTCTTGCCATCACCCGGGCACGTATCCAGATTCCGGGCTGCTACTGAGAAATCCCTAACGGAAAAACCCAATAACACTTTGTCCGATCTGGGAATCGAACCCAGAACTAGACCAACGGCAACGAGGCAGTGAGGTGTGTTCTTATGTCACTATTATTAACTTTTAAGTCCTATTTTGAAAAGGATGACATAAAATGTTTTTAAAAAATCTATACAAATTGTTTTTTAACATTTTTAGGGTTAATTTGACCAATGCCAGATATCTTTAAGCCGATGAAGAATTAAAAAAAAATTACAGTCTTTTCCATACAAAATCTGTCAGACGTCAATTTTATATATGCTGTGATCGGCTTGCAGTTGAATACCATTATTTTACATGGAGCGACCGTCTATCTGACCTCCACAACCCAGTTACTGGGTAACACGATACCCCTTGGTAAGACTGGTTGTCAGACTTTCGGACCTCAGACTACCCGTAACAACCTTCAAAGATCTACGAATGATAGCCGGGACCAACGGCTTAACTTGTGACGGTCACCCATCCACGGACCGACCTCGGCTAGCGTTGCTTAACCCTGAAGATCGACCGAGCCTCTCAGTCTTCAATTTGATTCCACGTATGAAAGATATTTGACGTCGGGAACATGAGCCCTGCTGTGTATTGTTCTACTTACCTGACGGTATCGTGAAGAGAAGATAGCAGACAGTCGCGCGAGCCCGAAGCCTCCCGCGGGACGCTCCGGGGGCGAAGCCTCGAGCGCGGGCTCCGCGGCCGCGCACTCGGTGTTGCACTGTACGTAACGTTATGCTTACTATTAAGGTGAATCCTCAAATCCAAATTCAAATTTTCTTTGGTTTTTTGCAAACTGTAGCTCTATTTTACTTTGTATGTTGAAGAAAATGTGATTCGCGACTGTAGGAATGATATCTTTACTGAATAATAATCATCAATTTCATATCAATCGTCAAACTTTGGATGTTTGTTCCACCTAAGAAGTTTCATATGAAATATTCTGAGGTGGAACAAATTTCCAAAGTTTGACGATTGATATAAAATTGATGATTATTATAAAAATTACCAACAGTCCCACACAAAACTTCAATACCTACTCGACCCAAATGTATGGGGGCGGCTTTTTTTGGATCCCTTCTTTTCGCATATTTTTTTTTTACTAATATGTTTTGGCAGAACCGTTATCGCATAACTTTTATTAGCATAATGATACTGTGGTATAATGATACTGTGGCATAATGATACTGTGGCATAATGATACTTCGGTATAATGATACTTTGGCATAATGCAATGGTTAGGTTAGGTTAATTTATGGCAATAAACATTATGGCAAGAAATTTATGCGCAGTGATCATAATGCTGAATTTCGTTATGCCAACGTATATTATGTCTTAAAATGTTATGCAAATGGATAGGGAACCTTGTTTTTTCTTCGCGATTGCGATGTTGCTCTCATGGAAAAATTTGTTCAGTCATATGGTCTGAACCACATCTTTAAATATGACCACAGCTGTCTGATATATGCTGTAGATGTCGCTACTTGTATACATATCATTTTTAAGCTATTGCATAGCGCTGCGACATCGCGGGCTTTGAGCGCGGCGACCGAATCAAGAAATTCCGTAACGAAAATAAAACCTAACACCCCCCACTCCGCCTACCATGTAGCTCGGCCGAGCGTTCGCTTAACGTGTATGTATATGGTACGACTGTACTTGAATTAATATCAAAGAAAAAAAATACTGCATAATTAAAAAAAACAAAAATAATTAAGTATAATTGCATAAGTTGATAAAAAATGCTATGCAATAGCTTTACCGCGGCAGTCCCCGAGTGCCACACGTGTTTTTTTTTGGTTTGCGTGGAAACCTTCAAAATGCACCCGACCTCTGGGGAGGGAAGTCGGGGAGTGTGGGATTTGTACCTCAACCACCCCGGTGATCACCATCAGCACATAGAGGGGGTTTTTTTTTAATATGGCAACTCGCAGTTTTGACCACTGGGGGTCGTGGCTGCTTAACCGGGCTGTCCTGTGGTTGCCTTTTTGATTTTACTCGAAAGGGCCTCCAGCCAGGAGCACATAGAGGGGGTCGCGGTTCCTCTTAAAATACCAATTCCGGGACCCCCCCTGTGCAACGCCTGTAAAGCAAATCCCTGGGGAGACTGTAATGGGGCCTCCCCAGAGCCTCGCTGTGCTACTTGTACACATACCTGTAACGCCTGTCTGTCGGGTACGTGTGTGGGTGACTGACTGGGCGAGGCGAGGCGACCCTCTTGTTCTAGCAGACGAGACGCTTCGTAACATGGTGGGAACCGGTGCGTCTGTGATAGAAGGTAAGTTGACTGGTTTTAAATTAGTTAAAAATAAAAAAATACTGTTTTTCAAAGTACCGTCAAACGGGGTGAATAGGGATGCAGGGTTTGAATGACGAAACTTTAAAAGGGATTTTATTTAACATTATAATAATATAGTTTGTTGCCAAAAAGGACTTTTACTGTATTATAATTCATGATTAATTGGCTCTTATTGGCAACAAACTATATTTCAATGTAAAAATCCGTTTTAAAGTTTCTTTCCAATTCACCCCTGCATCCCTATTCACCCTGTTTGACGGTATATAGCTTTTGAATTCGACACTTTGAAATTCGGTCTCCTAAGCCTATTTTTACTATTAAACAATACCTCAAACTTAAACTCAAAGCATTTATTTAAATTAAACCATTTACAGGCACTTTTGAACTGTCAAAGATTCGGTCAGTTAGTCAGAAAGTTGAAGCTAGTTGCCCATTCCAAAACGTACATCTCTATGGAGAAGAATCAGCTCACCTGTGCGTACTGCATAGAATAATGTTGTCTGGTAGCTCGTTCAGCATGTGCATAGCTTCGTAAGGCGGCTCTCTTCATGTGCATCTTACATATAGCAGACACCAGTAACACTACTGCGATCATGAAGATTAGCGCGCAGGCTGTGGAAGAAAAACATTTGATTTATTTTATGAAGGCCTTGCTTTTGTCCACCCGCGTGGAGGTCAGAAATTATCCCACGGGAACGCACTACCGGGATAAAAAGTATCCTACATGTTAATCCAGGTTATAAACTATCTGTGTTCCAAATTCCATCCAAATCCGTTCAGCAGTTTTTGCGTGAAAGAGTAACAAACATACATCCTCATAAACTTTCACATTTATAATAAAGGAAGGAGTGAGTCCCCTGACAAGTCCAATGAAAACCCAATAATGTTACTCAACCTGGGATTCAAACCTAGGTCCTCAAGCTCGGCAGACGCGCATGCGCCCGACCAGCGAGGCAATCACCGCATTTAGATACTAAATACATCATTCCGCAGCTTTCTATTTCAAACGGTTGACAGAACCACAACAATGTTTTGAATTCGTTGAACACTAAGGCCCGGTTGCACCGCTAATCACTAAACACATTTAGCGCTAAACAAGTTTATGTATAGTTTTTTTTTTTGTTTATAGATTAAGTATGAATGTGTTTATTTATCTAAAATTGTAATGACCTGTTTACCTAACTGACATATTTTAAATTGTTTTTTTAATAATATAATCTATTGGCATGCACCTTATTTTTGTATTTGCTTGTTTATGTTAATTTTTTACGCCATATATTGGCACATAGTGCACATATTTTAGACAATATACTATCTGTAACCATACCTATGTTTAACAAAATAAATGATTGATTGATTGAAAACATAATTCTGTTTATGTCAAATGTTTGAAGATGACAGAGACAAAATCATGTTTAAAACTCGTTTAGCGCTAAACGTGTTTAGCGATTAGTGGTGCAAGTGGGCCTAAATGTAATATAATGTGATATTAAATTTTTTACAATAAATAATTAATCAAATGGGGCTCTTACATATTAGCTGCCCCACACGCTACTACAGGGCAAAGGTTTTGACCACCATGCTCGCTCATTGCGTGTTAGAAGAAAATGGCTTCCTGAAAACTCCTTCCGATAGTCCATAGTACAACAATAATGGCAATAGGCTTACCCCCTATTATATGGTACCTGATGAAATGTATGTGTATAATTAACCTCGTAATTGCTATACCACTTAAGTGGGAACCGCCAGGTTGACCGCGAAGTTAAAATTTTCTTACGTTTTTTTGCAATTTGCAGGTCAGTGTCGGGTTGTATGTTTATAGAGGTTGAGGAACAGGGTGTAAAGTTCAGTCACACCTCCATAGAAAAGAGAGGATCCTCCGAACAGATGGGTATCGTGTCTGGTGGACAACTGCCCGACGATTGATGTTGGGACGTTGTATATATGCTAGTTGCGCGGTAAACTCTGTTTGCGCGATGCAGGATTTTGCGTGACGTGTAGCTCGCATGTGGCGTTGTAGATAGCGCAACATGTTGAATATAATATGATTCGCGACCGTAACAAGTATGTATTTACAGAATTATAATCATTAAAATCATACCGTACCTTTTATACTGAAAAAAAAAAGTACTGTTCCCGACGAAAACAACAATAAAGTTCTTATGATAATAGATGGCGCCACGTGTCTTTCGAATCATGATTGAATTGTATTATTATAGAAACTTTAGTGGTGTGTTAGGAGCTTTTTTATTTAAGTACCTTATTCATTTTGAGAGTCTAGAATGTCGAAAGATCGGTTTTTCATCCTCCTAACTATAATTTCCTGAACAACCCGAATTGATTGTCAAATTCTAAACTAACGCGAGCGAAGCCGCGAGCAAAAGCTAGTTAAACAATAAATAAAGGTATTCTCACCAGTAACCGTGTATATGGTGGACTGTATGAACCCGTAGTCGTCGCCCGCGTGCCGGTCTTCAAACAGCGGAGGGTATTCCACGTCCACGTAGCCTGCAAACAAATGTTATGATCGGTGTTGGTGCATAACTTCACGCCATGGTTCCCCGAAGGGTTGGACAGAGATGTACAGTCACGAGCATAAATATGTATACGCTTGGGTAAATTCAAAATCGATTTTCTCCTTAATTTTTTAATGAAATTTTATGTTGTTACAAACTGCAGCGTAGAGCTGGCTGCTAACACGCCGGGGACTCGAACCCCGGCGTGAGGTAGCTAAAAATCAAACTCACACAGCTGATACACGTAAAATTTATTATTAAAAAGAACATCCGAAATAAATAAGAAATAACAAGTCAAAAAATGTTAATATTCAGTCGTTGGAAATTGTAAAAGGCTACCAAAAAAAAATATCACAACAAGATTTTCGGAGAAAAAAACTTATGGATGTTTCCAAATATTTAGGAATCTAAGTATATAGACGAATTTAAATTCGATTGCAATCGTACGAAATTCGTGCCGCTCTATAAATTATTTAACACAAATAAGCTCAAGATTAAGGTTTTTCTTTACATAATTTCGTTAAGATAAATTTTAAAGAGAACAAGATCTGATATTGAGAATTTAGGAAAGCACCTTAAAATTAAAATGTCACACGACGGTATAACACAGAACACTTCGATTATACTGATGGTTGGGCGTTATTGCGCCACACAAATGACTTATTTAGCACCTGATGTGTCCGTTAGGCACCTGTGTCGTCGACCTTGCTCGGCAACGATCCTGCGCTTCTCTCCGCAAGCTCGCTCGGACTTCGGCGGCCGGCAGACGAAGGAAGAAGACAGGCGAACAATAAATGGCAGGGTAAGGCCAAAAAATGTGGCCTTTCAAACAATCTAAGAAAAAAGTGACGAGAAATTCCAGGGAACGTACAGTCGATTGTATCCGCTGACTACTCACAAATCGTGGTTAAAAATTTGAAATTCACTTTCAAAGAAAGATTCAATATTATTGAATAAAATATCCACTCAGTAGGAATTCCAACGACAGAAAGCGTTACATTTTTTTCTTCTTGAATTTTTGAATAATCCAAAAAAACACGAAAATGTAAAAAAGCTGACCGAATGACTCGTAAAAAGAATTTAATCGAAATGACAACAAAAAGTATCTAATTGCAGGAATTATACTGCAAAACATAGTATTTTCGAAACCATAGGTTTATGTAATATGTCGTATTTTAACGTTGCATTCGTTATTTCACAAAAAAATCGCAATGAAAAGTTGCAACGTGTTGACATATTAGTGCTCGTGACTGTACCTATAGTACACCCACAATTCGCCTGTTATGTTTAAGTCCCATGTAATAGGGCGCGAGCCTATTGCCATCAACCAGGCACAAATCCAGACTCCGGGCTGCTAGTACGCTACTGCGAAATTCCAGATAGAAAACCCAATAACACTGCCCGACCCGGGAATCGAACCGAGGAACTCACGCTCAGCAGTAGCGCTAGCGATCACTAGACCTACGAGCAATTGCACTGTTATCGAGTTACATGTTATTCAACTACACTTGCGTGCAAAAAATTCGATCCACCCCGGTCTCTTCGATTTGAAACAAGATTAAATACTAAAACAAGATTTAAAGATACTACAACAAGATTGAATACTAAAACCTTATTAAAAAAGAGGCATATATACAAGAAACCAAAATCATACAAAATAATATTCACTGTAGTGACAAGAAACGCAGGTCGGCGGAAATAATAAAAAATACAAAAATTATTAACGACCAAATTAACAATTTAAATACAGTTAAAGAATGCTTAGAACGTTTGTTATTAGTTTAAGTGCAAGTGTCAAGTTGAAGAATCCTTATAACGAATATATAATGTTTATTATTTTAAAACGACTTTCATTTCAACTGTACTCTTGCCCATAGGTATGCGAATTTGCCATTATAACAATTTGGCCAAAAGAGAATTTTCCGTTTTGGGAATTTGCCCTTTAGCGAACAAAGGGATAATTGAACGAGTTTAATTAACAATAACCTAATATAGTGAGTACTCAAACCTTCCTTAATTATGTAGATTACGTTAGTGAAAAAAAAAATATCAAAATAAATTCATTAGTTTTTGAGAAAAAAAGCGATCTTAAAAACATACGGGTCGAATAAAGAACCTCCTTTTTTTTAAGTCGGCTAAAAAATCAAGTTCGGTGATGGCTAAATTAGGCTTTTGTCAACTTCACTGGCAAAAAGGTTACGCAGTTTTTCCAAACAAAAGCGAGTGACGAACACATCTGAAGAATCGAGTTGATCTTGTCAAGAATATTGCTTTAATCAAAGTATATAATATCAAAATATATAAATAAAATGTATCTTACCCTCCTTCACACAATATAAATAAATTAAAATATAAGTCGGAAATACGTTAAATCAATCGTTTGACTTTGACTAATCGGGACGACAGCGCCACCAGGCGGCGCTCGACAGAGTCTATAACGTAAACGCTTGACCAGAGTTAAAGCAGAGTTTGTTGTTGGCGGCTAAGCAGTGAACACGTTTAGAAACTGCGCGCGTTCCGTATAGTTGTGTCGTGTACCTACAGCTACAGTGTGTGATTCGCTAGTGTGATTAATTTGTTCGTAAATTATAATTTGATTTGAACTGCAAACGGTTTTTCTATTGCGCAATAACCAACACTACCCATAGTACGCCCACAGAAGTTAAAATATGGCTGATAATAACGAGAGACACGTACCTTCTCCGTCATATACATTTAAAAAAAATCGTCTCTCAGAGAGCATGGGGTGGGCCAATTTTTATGCACGCAAGTGTATATGTATTGGTCTTTAATCGATTTTGAATGTGAGGACCATGTGGGTCATTGTTTTTTTTTCCTCAGTCAGTTTTTATGATGATCTGGCAGTTTGAATACTCTATACGGCCTACCGAAATGTCCTTTCTTTGGTAATTTTTTTTTCTTTTTTTTTTGGGTGGGAAATCATCAAATGACCTCTCCCGCTCTGGGCGGAGCGGAAGGGCGTGTCAGACTCTTACTGACTAAAACCCACCCGTGTTCCTTCAGTTGCCTGTGCGCCAGGGCCACGGTAACTCTTTCGAACAATCCGCAGCCCCGGCAGGCTCAGTAACCCCCTAAGCCGAGGTTCGTACCCCACAGCGGGCGCCCTTAGCGTTAGGTCACTTAATAATATAATAAATTTGCCCTTGGCTTGGAGTTAGCTTAAGACAGCCACAAGATAGTCCCGGCATATAGTATTTGTATCCCACGAAGCGACGCGAGCTTTACTTGTGGTTACCAAGTGTACAAACACGCTGTGAATGTGTATGCAAGCGCAGGAGCTCTCGGTATCGTCCGAGACAATGGCGAAGTCGGAAGTATGTGTGTGTGTGTGTGGGGGTGTGTTGGAGTGTGTGCGGGGGTGTGTTGGTGTGTGTGTGGGGGTGTGTTGGTGTGTGTGTGTGTGTGTGTTGGTGTGTGTGTGTGTGTTGGTGTGTGTGTGTGTGTGTGTTGGTGTGTGTGTGTGTGTGTGTGTTGGTGTGTGTGTGTGTTGGTGTGTGTGTGTTTGTTGGTGTGTGTGTGGGTGTGTGTGTGGGTGTTAGTGGGTGTGTGTGTGGGTGTGTGTGTGGGTGGGAGTGTGTGTGGGTGTGGGTGTGTGGGTGTGTGTGGGTGTTATGTGCTGACGCTACTCGTCTTCACGCACACATTCACAGAGTGTTTATACACGTGTTACTTTTGTTACTTTGTCGATTTGTAGAAATTACTAGCTGTTGCTCGCAGCTGCGTCTGCGTTTATTTTGTATTTCATAATTTATCAATACAAATACCCAGGTGGAAACGTCGCTTATGTCCTTATCTAAGCTACCTATATGTAACATTTCATAACGATCGATTCGAGCCGTGAAAAGGTGACAGACAGGTGAAAATCGGCTGAATATGTAGTGCAGCACCCTAGTTGCTTAACTTTCAATCACAATCCGAGTTTTGAAGGATATTGCTAATCCATCGCTTCATAGGTTTGAAAAATTCGTCTGCTCAACAATGTAAATAACGCAATGAACGTGGGTGAACTGTCAAAATGAAACCCATTGCGATCGATTGTCATTTTATGTGTGTTACGAAGTTTTTCCTTGATATTATATCATTTAGATTTATAATTTAGGAGCTAGCGCAGGTTGACTGATGTCGCAAAATACAGTTTTTCGGCTGACCAGCGACCGTTCTACAGACTGCTAAATACAGTTTTGGTTCGGAACCTTAATTGTGTGAGCCCGATTTAATGTTTGTAAATATGTGAGCACCATGTATCGATCACATAATTAATTTGTCATTGCTTCATTTTTAATTATTTTTACCTATTGTGGTATAGTAATCTTATTCTAGATGCATCGTCTTCACATATAATTATATAATTAATGTACATGTACGAAACATTGTAAAACATTTTTGAGAGAGATTTTGGAGTTTCTTTCCCATTCTTCTCCATACGAAAATACCTTTTGGAAGGGGCAACTAGAATCAATTCTATTTTAATGTAAATGTTGACGTTCAAAGTGCATTTTATGTGTCTATTTGAAATAAATGCTTTGACTTTACTATTGGTCGGTTTTATTTTTTTACTTTTTTCATTACGTACCTTCTAATCTTGAGTATCTCGGATGTTCGTCGCAGCAAGACGGCTGTTGACACAGCGCACTGCTGGTCCGACAACAAGCCGACTCTGATATACAGCGGCCTGTTGAGCAGTTGAGCTTGTCGCTACCTGGAGATTAGAGAAGAGAATTTGTTAAAAAATAGCCAGTACACAAGCGATTACTGTTAAAAGATACATTATTTACGTTGACTTTTGATTTTTAGATATATAGATAGTCTTTATTGTACACCATTTAAAGCTTATCGGCTACACTATGGGCAAGTTTTAGGGCACAAATGCTGGTATAATCGTGTGTCGGGTTGTTGAGCTCCCTAAGATGAGAGCCGCCGAGCTCACGCAGGATGGATGTCCCCATATGTTGGGACAGGTTTATCAAACTGTTTTGGTACTTGCTTTGCTCGAAAAGCCACTAATGACCTGCATAATAAGAGTATTATTAATAGCCGCCAAAAAACTGGGTGTGGCGTAAATAGTCGTCCGACGTTAAGGGGTCGAAACACCGTACGTTCAGAAAAATGCGTTTATTGGCATTGCTGCAACAAAAATACACCTTAAAACTAAAAAATACGAAAAACAAAGATTATAATGCCAATGGGGCCTCAGCTCAGCATAATGTCAGATGACAACACAAGGAGTACTACCTGACGCTGATTTCCAGCTGCAACTCACGAGTGCCATACGCTAGAATAATAAAAAAGAATAGGGAAGTGTGTGTCCGTTTTAATAAATTAAAAGTGTTGTGACATGGGTGTGTGTTGTGTTGTGATTAATGAAAAACTAAAATAAAACACATACAACAAGACAAGATAGCAAAATGATCTTAGTGGTACACTTACGTGCACAAACACTAAGCGGACACATGTGAGGCGCCTCGTCGTCCCCGCCCTCGCAGTCGCGGCGCCCGTCGCACACGTACTGCGGCGCCATGCAGCGCTGGCCGCACCAGAAGGCGCCGCGCCCGCAGTACTTTGGACCTAACGGCGAAATTATGAGCTTAAAAAAACGAAGACACTTTCAAAACCCTTTTTAAAATGAAAAACCGGCTAAGTGATATTCGCACACTAAAAGTTCCGTATCACCAAAACTGTTGGATTTTGGACTATTGACAATATAACTCGAAGCATTTATTTCAATTAAACCATTTACAGGCACTTTTGAACTGTCAAAGAGTCGGTCAATTAGTCAGAAAGTTGAAGCTAGTTGCCCATTCCAAAACGTAGATCTCTATGGAGAAGAACGGGCAAGAAACTCCAAGGACACTCTTTTTAAATCAAGATATTCCAAAATCCTGGGTACATTATTCTTGTTGCTTCTATATGCGAGAACAATGAAAAAGAATATATATTAAGAAACAATTCAAAATATAAGATTAATAATAAAAATAAACCGTGGCAGTTAAGGGATGACGCTACTGTAACACGTATTCTATGAAAATTTCAAGTAGGTAGCTCCCTATTACGGTTAAACGATACAGCCCTGTGAGACGCAGACTGACGGCGTAAGCTACGTAATAGAGCCCCGTTTTCATTTTCGATAATCTGCAAACGGACTAAATAGATTTTTATCAAGAAATAGCTAAGAACCATCCCGATAAAACCACAATAAAAACCGCATTGAAATCGGTCTATCCGTACGGGAGCTAGGATGTCACAGAACTACCTGAAAAGGATGGCATTAATATTGCTGAATAATTGTATTAAATTGACAATTAAATTCATTATTATTGACATTTAATTTTGACATAACCATAATCTCTCAATTTAATTGTAGGTACTAATATAAAAGAAGATAATTTGCTAATTTAGGGATGATAATTGCAATGCTTGAAAAAGGCTGCTAAGTTATAGTACTAACATAACATAACACCAATATTGAACACTTAGTTCGCTATAAACATTTTGACTTTGACCTTTTTAACTCACGGTCAAACACTGAATGAAAATGATGAGAGTAGTCAAGGATAGCAGTATGGCGTGCATATGGACCTCTCCGTATTCTCATATCCTATTGTTTGTACCAAAAGAATCTGGTAAAAAAGTAAACAAATGAATCAAAAACCTACCTGTGATGGATGCCAATTGTTAACGGCACTTAAAACTTGAGTGCTTTGATTTGATTATCCGAATACTTAAACCAGAAATTCTAATTTTATATCACCTTCAATATGTTTTTCATTTGGCAATTGAAGTTAATTTTATACAATACTAGCTTTTGCCCGCGGCTTCGCTCGCGTTAATTTAGACTGACTATCAATTCGGGTTATAATACAATCATGATCGGAAGACACGTGGCGCCATCTATTATCATAAGAACGTTATTGTTATTTTCCTCGGGAACAGTACTTTTTTGCGGGATGAAAGGTACCCCCTATGCCCGTTTCTGTACACCTGACAACGTATATGCAAAAATTCAGGAAGATCGGTTCAGTGGTTTAGGCGTGAAAAGGTAACAAACAAACAAACAAACTTACTTTCGCATTTATAATATTAGTTAGGAAGTTAGGATAGTTAGGATAATTTTATTCTAACAATAATTTTTGGAAATAGTGGTGAGAGAAAGTTGAAACCTCTAAATACTAATTGAATGTGTTACCAACTCCCTTTATAAAGGCTGAAACAGGGTTTGTTTACATTTTCATCAGATACTTTTGAAACAGACCATTATCTACAGACAGTGGACTGCTGTAGTCTGATGTTGTAAGTACCCACCTCTTGTCTGCACCAGTATATACTTGGTAACGCTGAACGGCGGCGCGGAGCACATGTACTGTCCACTGTCTGTTGCTTGTAAGTCCAGCTTCGAGAGCGAACTGCTGGATGTAGGGCCTTTGGGCTCGCCTTTTAGGATACTGTAGAACAAGAGACATAAATTGTAGTGTGCAGCTTGCCTAGCTATATAAATGTAAAGGCTAGCGTAAATTAGGGCGGGCCGCATCGCAACGCGACGCATAGCAAAAATCCTTCTTTATCACTTTCGTATATTTTCTATGAACCAACGCAGACTACAGGCGGGCCGCACCGCACTGTTTTGTATGTAAATGCGTTGCACTGTGGCCCGTTGCGGCTGTAATGAGCGCTTAGCTTAACTACACAAAAATTTTCATTACATTCTAACATGGATCATTGACCCGAACTGTAACTCTTTCATTTCACATATTATGTAGATAAAACGACTAAATTTATTTTTAATTTAGCATGTTCTAGATGTGTTATAAGGAATTTTAACCAGTGCGCAAACTGTAATCATGAATTAAACATATGATTCTTGACCACCTAGCATAGACATTTATCGTCAGTTATAAAAAAAAAAACAATTGTTTGATAGAAAAGTAGAATACCTACGCGGTCAAAATGTATGAATATAGAACAACATTTTTGTTTTATAACTGACCAATATTTTCTATGCTAGGGTCTAGAATCATATGGTTACTGTTCGCGCACTGGTTAAAATTCCTTCCCTTATTCATGCTAAACAGAAGTTTTGAAACATTTTTGCAGCAACAAGTTCCTAAGAGATTCTAGAAATCTGGTAGCGTCGTATAACGGGTTGTTGAGCTCTCTAAAATTGGATTGAGCTACACGATGACGGATTCATGCAGAACGTCTGTCAACTGAAAATAGCAGTAAATTTTTCTTCAGGCGACAGACAACTATTGTATTAGTTCTTTGAAGCACTGTTTTACAAGACTGTCTAATTCGCCAGAGTTTGGCGGAAACCTCAAATAACTGTGTCACGTGGGATATGGTAGCTCAATGGCCAGAGCAATCAGCAAATTATTGCCAAATAGGCCTGCTCTTGAACTTGATTTCTAATAATAACAAAAATATTAAACACGTGTGGCACTCGGGGACGGCCGCGGTAAAGCTATTGCATAGCATTTTTTATCAACTTATGCAATTATAATTATTTATTTATGCAGTATTTTTTTTTTCTTTGATATTAATTCAAGTACGTACCATATACATACACGTTAAGCGAACGCTTGGCCGAGCTACATGGTAGGCGGAGTGGGGGGTGTTAGGTTTTATTTTCGTTACGGAATTTCTTGATTCGGTCGCCGCGCTCAAAGCCCGCGATAAAAGCTATGCAATAGCTTAAAATATGCAATAAAACTACTCACACATCAGCATTACTCCTGTTATCATTCATATAGTTCCACACGTAGATCCTGGGTGTCACGTCCCCCCTCAACTCGCACACCAGCGTCAGATTGTCGTGCACTCGCCGTACGAGCACGTCTGTGTACTCGGGTTCGCCAGGCATGTACAGCACGAGGGAGGGGGACGGGATGTCGCCGCAGCCTGGAATGGGAGGGTGACTTTAGTTAAAGTTGAGAAGTAATAGAGCTCTTTGTGAAGGAGATCATCAAAATCAAATCAAAAATCATTGATTCAAACTATGCTGAGAATCAGCACTAGCCTTAGATCATCAATAATGACATAAGACAGTCCCCCAAAACGCCTGCCCTTTACAACAATTACTAGTACGTATGTAATACTTAAACAAGGTGAAAGGTCAGCTGAGCAGTACTCGCAACCAGTGACCGATACATATGGGGGCGCGGGCGGCCCAGCACTGCGTGGTTCACGGCAAGAGGAGGGCACGGCCTCTTGCCACCCGCCCGTGTACCCATCTGCACGCAATGTATTCGTAAGTCGAGAAGCTGTACTTTGATTGGTAGCATGTGAGCCCGGGTCATCGTATTTTATACGTTATTCTGTGTGGCACGTACGAGAAAAGTCGCGAATATTCTAAGTACTGATTTCTTCTACGGAGAACATTCGATACGTAGCGGTATAAATACGGGCCGTTCGCTGAATAGGAAGCCCCCACCATCCAACAGTTCATAAAACGCCTTTTAAAGCGTTTCTTCGACTGCGGCATAAAACACCCCAACCCCCTTAATTATTAATTAAAGCAGCCGCCTGCTACACTCCCACCCGCATTAATAAGATACGCCGCCCGAGGCATACCTAAGTCGACCCCGACCACGGCACTACCCCCCTCCAGGAGAGTAGTAAGGCCACCAGTACCTTAAAGATACACTAACACAGACCGCCGTCCTTCTGTCCTCGCCGCCGATGCCAGCCGCGACACCATATCGACGTCGGCCCCGGCCCTTGCTCGAGCCAGCCTGCGCCGCTGAGCCTGTAGCTTTCAGTTCGTCACCTAATAATAATGATTCCGATCCAGCCTGTCCCTTGCTGCCCTCTCCCAGCGACGCCCTAAGCCAAGGCTCGTACCCCGCAAGGGACACCCTTAGCGTGTTGTCGCCTAGTTTGTAAGTTTTTTTAAGCCCTGGCTGGGGGCCTTAATTTATTAGGGCAACCACAGGCATGTCCGGTTAAGCAGGCGACAACCTCCTAAGCTGACCTATGAGAAGCCAATCACAAGCTAGTTAACAGTCAGAAGCCGAACTATTAAGACTGAAGAATTAAAAAGTGAATAGTCCTCGTTGTAGCAAGTGTGAAGATTAGTCATGAGTGATCAGCTGATTGTCAAGTATTTCCACTAGTGTTTCAGAACAATAATGTTAATTAATAATTCATAGTAATTTCTCAGTACAAATATAATAAAAAGGATCGTTTTGTAATAATAAACGAAAGTAGAAACATCTGAAGATCCCGCACCCTAATTACGTAACACACTATCTATCACAATCTGAATCATTATGAAGCCTATTGCTAAACCATTGCTTCATAAGTTCGAAAAATTTGTCTGCTCAACAACGTAAATAACGCAATGAATGTTCTTGAACTGTCAAAATGAAACCCGCAGCGCAGCTCTACTGGTGAGCTATTAAGTACTACGACTCTAAAGAGAATGGAAAGCCTTTCTCAGTCACTGAAGAACTGTGTGCGTATAGGCTGTGATGGTTGCTCAGTTAATATGTCAGAATTAAAATGAGCTGTAACTACAATAAAAATAAAGCTATCAACGCGCAAGCAGCACCGTGCTGAGTCATCAGCTCAACGTCGCTGTCGCTCGCAGTTGCAGAGTTACAAGTGTGAGAAACCCACTTGGTACTATTGAAGAAGTAGTAGCGTTGTTTAAATCATCTAGCAAGCGGTTCGCAACATTGAAGAGTCATCTAAAACACTCGCTGCAGTCACATTGTCAAACGAGATGGGTTGAGCGAAATGATGCTGGTATTCAATTGGCAGCGTATCACGGAACAGTTTGTAAAGTTCTTAAATAAATACATTGTTGGAGGGACAGAACAGCGGCTGCCAAAGTCAATATTCTCCTTCGAGCTCTCTGTAATTGCGAGTTTATTATCACGCTGTTTTCACTGAGTGACATTATGAGTATAATATATCCAGTCAGCAAAGTCTTACTAGACCCTAGCTTGGATGTCGCGATGGCAAAAGTAAATTCAAATTAATTTATTCATTTTGTGAATATAGGGTAAAAATGATATAGATGTTATATAAATATATGTTGGTCCATACTATGTCCCGCCAAAGGGCATACAAAATGGCTTAAGTAATCGAAAGTCAATTAACAAAATAGAAAAAAAAATAAAGTCAATAGTTACGTAGGTCACAATTTCATGCCAAACACTGATAGTTAATAATATGTCAATAAATTATTATAGACGACGCATAAACAAATAGGAATTAATTAGTCACAATTTCGTATAAGCACAATAACAAATGCAATAAAAAATGTCAATAAATAATATAATTATCATAGGGGAGCAACATTTTAACTATAGACAGATATTAAATTATATATTTATTTTAATTTGTCATTAATATATTCATTAACAGAATAATACCCGTTGTCATTCAATAATTTAAAAAGCTTACGTTTAAACTCATTCATGTTGTTGCTTGATACAATTTGATCAGGTAATTTGTTATAAAGTTTTGGAGCCATTGCATATATACTATTGTAGAGAAATTTGGTTTTTGTACACAACGGGTGCAACTGTTTTGAGCGTCGTCGACTTTCGACAGATTTATATAAAAACATGTTGTTTTTTACAAAGACAAAGGCTGCATAAATATAAAGTGATAGTACAGTCAATATTTTTAAGTGTTGGAAATGTGGCTTGCATGAATCCGTTCGTTTTATTTTACATATAGCTCGAATACATTTTTTCTGTGCTATCAATCAATACCTCTTCTACCTTAGTGGCATTGCCCCAAAATATAAGACCTTATCGCAAAGTAGAGGCAACATATCCATGATGTAAAATATGATATGATGATGTAAAATTAGATTCGACGCTCAAGGTGTACGACGGCATGTTAGCTTATGCTGATAGCCACTTTACTCGTATTGTTCAAGAGGCTAAGGCAGTTATGGAAGAGTTAGACATGGAGATGAGTGTTCCTCGTCTTACAAGCAGGCAAAGCCACAGGAAAAACTGCGATCACAATGACGATGCTATCACATATTGGAAAAGAACTGTTTTTATTCCAACCATGGACCATGTTATCTCTGACTTGAGAGAACGTTTTGCTGAAGAAAATATTTATCATTTAATATTCAACATACTTTTGCTCTCACAACTACTAAAACATGACGGTAATGATAATGGCACATAAATTGAATCAGTGTTTAACTGAAATATCGTTTTTGGAAAAATCACCCTTTGTGATTAAAGAGACTAACGGGAGATTCTTCAATACAAGCAAACGACCATAAACGCCCTTAATGATCTATACGAGTATTCTGTTCTGCAAGCGTTGTCTGTTAGTTCCAAGGCCCAAATTCACTATGACCACTTAACGATTCCTTACTTCGAAACCACGTCAATTCTTTATCTAACCACGACATCTGCTAATAACGTATTCTCTATGATACAATGAACGAAACCGTTTCTACAAGACACGATATTGACGTGGCTTGCACGTGATAAGATTACGTGGGGAATAATAATTACTGTACAAAATTGGGGCCCAGATTTGACTATCCTACTTTGCACACGCTGTACAAAATATTTACTTGTCTATCTGTATATATTGCTACAGTAGAAAGAAGTTTTTCAACATTGCGGCGCGGCGTACAAAGATATGGCTCAGGTCGACAGTGAAGGAGGATTTACTTTATGGCTTAACTCTGGTATGGCCTCATGGTATAATAACATACTTCGCCAGGTATAGCACTCCGAGACACAGTGGTCACGTGGGAGACACAAGCCTACGTCATCACCGCTGTGTTACCAGTAGTGTGTAATAATAACTCCCCAACCGCCTTTATTACCTGTGCGAATCCGATAAAACAATGAGGTTTTAGCTAACAATTACGTTGGTATATGTTTAAATTGAATTGTTTCGTTTGATTAGAAAAACGAAACGACAATTTAAACGCTGTATATATATTTTTTAACAGAATGGTGACAGAAAATGTTTCCATAATTCGTGTTTCGTTGCATTAAAGTGGCAAGTGGATAGTGACGTATGCGTGTCACTCCCGGAATGCCAGACCTTGTTTTCTTAAATCATGGACCTGTTGAACACTCACCTTGACATTGATTGTACTATCGACGATGTAACTAACCAATTTTCACATACACCAGGCACCACCACCTCATACTTCTGGTTTAGTTGAAAACCAGCGTCAGGCACTAGTTGTCTGACATGTTTGCTGAACTGGTACTATTTGGCGCAGCCGCGAGGCACACACTTTCCTGCTAATTTCTCACAACGCACTTTACACTTTTTATTTGTTTGTTTTATTTTTTACTTGTAGGTATATGTTGTGTTGTGTGCTTTGAGGTCTGTGCTAAATAAACGTATTTTCTTTATTTTCTTTTTCTAGGAAATTCTTCCAAAAAGTAACAATTTGAGTCCCCTTCTTTCCATGCGCCTCTTGTCTTCTATGTGTGTTTAAAGTTTTTATAAAATTTTCTTAGACTTTGCACGTGACTTGATTATTTTGTTATTAGTTAAAACACCCATAGCTAAAGATGTCTTTTAGCGCCCCGCCCCTGAGTTTTTTCTGTATCCACCACTGCTCGCAACCGGCGTGCGTGTATGACCGTAAACGAAGCAAAAGGAGGTGTCACTGACTCTGGCAGGGCAAGCATCAGGGATTTTAATTTTGATAACACAAAAAAATTGTCACAATTAGTCGAAATTTGTCGCCAAATATCAGAATTTGTCGGTCACTGGTTCAAAAGATATAAGGGTTTATAGGTGGCCGATCTGGAGAGTCTCCCCAGCAGGGCCGCATTTATATCTCAAAAACTAGGGCACCTAGCGAAGATCTGTTTTCTCTCATATTTTTTGAGATATAAATGTGGCTCTGCTGAGGAGACTCTCCAGATCGGCCACCTATAAATCCTTATATCTTTTGAACCAATGACCGACAAATTCTGATATTTGGCGACAAATTTCGACTAATTAGCGACGAATTTTTTGTGTTATCAAAATTAAAATCCCTTATGGTGGCCCTGCCAGAGTCAGTGACACTAAAAGGAGTATGTTAGGATCGTAGCAGGTGGCGTTATGTAGTTTCTGTACCTACCCGCATGGGAAGGCGTGAGTTTGTATATGTATGTATTTCATACTCTATTCTGGTTCCAGACTTGCACCCTTGGTGGTGGGAATATCGAATAATATCACTACAAACGTCACTAAAGGCTTATCATCTTTTTTTAAATTGTTTCGTAGCGAGTGAGCGAAGTTCGCGCACCTGAATTTTGGGCCAGACATATTTGATTTTTTTGCCACAGATACACGTAAGAACATTTATTTCGTTGAAATTGATGTCTATTGCAACATTTTCAAATGATTTTTGCTGCTTGATACTTTTGTAGCACAGAGCGAAAACGCTATGCACGCACATGACCCTCATCTTAGGTTGGTAAACAACTGTGCACTCTGTTATTAATGACTAAGCTCTCTAATTAATAATCTATCCTCTCAAACAGTAAACATAAGAGTACTTAGCTTAATTAGTCATGCATAGCACTTATCATAACAAAGTAATTATAATACACCTGGCTTGTACTTAATTATTATCTTCCTGTGACTCACAAGATAAATTCCATATTACACCAATACACGACTTTAGAACTCCAAGAGGCTCGTGGCTAAATAATTAAAACCGTACGGATCGATTGAAGGTTAAGTTACGCTTGCGGCGGTCGGTTCATGGATGGACTATCTTTGACTGTTACGGGTAGTCAGAAGCCCAAAAGTCTGACAACCAGACTTACCAAGGGGTATTGTGTTACCCAGTAACTGGGTTGTGGAGGTCAGATAGGCAGTCGCTCCATGTAGAATACTGGTATTCAGTTGCATCCGGTTAGACTGGAAGCCGATCCCAACGTAGTTGAGAGAGGCTAGGTGGTTTTTTATTTTTTATTACGGTAAAACACCATTTAATTTAGCGAATAGAAACTTCATGATTAAGAATCACATGACCTAATCAAGATTATTTATGGACTTTAAAAGAGACTATGATCTGTTTGTTACAGTGTTTTATCTCAGATATAGGAAAAACCATGGTCTAATAAAACAAGGTCTGGCACTCCGGGAGTGACACATGCTTACGTCACTATCCAGTTGCCACTTTAATGCAACGAAACACGAATTATGGAAACATTTTCGGTCACCATTCTGTTCAAAAATATATATAAAGCATTTAAATTGTAGTTTCGTTTTTCTAATCAAACAAAACAATTCAATTTAAACATATACCAATGTAATTGTTAGTTAAAACCTCATTGTTTTATCGGATTCACACAGGTAATAAAAGCGGTTGGGGGAGTTATTATTACACACTACTGGTAGCACAGCGGTGATGACGTAGGCTTGTGTCTCCAACGTGACCACTGTGTCTCAGAATGCTCTAAGTACCTGGCGAAGTATATTATTATACCATGGGAAACACCGGCCTCATCTAGTTTTAAAACATAATTAATTTATGATGTGTAATAGTGTTTTTGAAAACCTGTAATTACAGAAATACATCTTTTATCATTCATCAAAATCACTGTGTCTACGTCTCTCATCCAACTCTCCTGTTGCAGGACTGCAGGATAGAATATCTATTCAAAAAAGCAGTACCTACATGCTCTTCTGTCTTTATGTAAATATCTGTTTTAGGTGTATTATTTTTACATAATTAAATAAAATCTGGTTGCTAAGGAGCTCAACAATTTGTTGTGGGTGGTCTCTGAGCTCCCTAAAAGCTGTATGATCTGTCATAAATGGGTTGTTGAGCTCTCTAAAATTGTGTTAAGCTACTCAAAAAAAGGTTGCGCAACCCAAAAATAAGGTTGAGTTCAAAATCAAAATATTTTATTTCACATAAACCTACATGGGCAGTTATGAAATGACAGAAGCTAGGAGAAGAGCTGGCAAATAACTCCATGGTTACTCTTTTAAAAATAAATAGCTTTTACAATGTTTTCAAATTACAGTGTTAATAGGTATGGGAGGACAGTGTAGGCCTGTCAACAAGTAACAGGTGCATAACAAAATCTTGATTACCAACCCCGTTTCCGACTTTGCTTAACAGGACAATGATAGCTATCTGAGTATAGAGAAATAGGCCTTTAACTGTCAAATGTTTAAGCTTACATAGTTTAATTATCTGTTCTTATTGACAGTGTTTATTTTTGTGTTGAACAGCATTTCAGAAAGACCCAGTGATAACTGATTCATATTCTTTTTTATAGAGCCATGCCATTCATCAAAAAACGATTTCATAAATAGTGTTCTAAAACATAAAAATATATATGTATAGCTTCATCAAATATTTGGTCCTACCAGTTTTGCTCATAATATCTCCAAGATTAGTACTTAAAATATGTAAACAAAACAAAAGGATAGTGGAGCAGAAGAGAAAGGATCGTACTCCGTTTTAAAATTCCCGTTAGAAACCTCACAAAAAAATTTAGAACTAGAAATTAAGTTTGCAAAATGAAAATATTTTTTCTGATTCATTCTGAGATACACTTGATACGATTATCCACGAACCTTGTCCTTAATTGATAAGCTATACTAACAACCACGGTCAAAACAAATTTCAAGGCTAAAGAACCTGTATTGAACCAAAAAAAATAATTTGAACGAAGCCAAATTTTTCCAAAAAAAAGGTTCGGCCTTTTTGAAGGAATAGCGGTTTTACAAACAATACTTACATGTTTTTGAACTATACAGGAGAAGGATTACACATGATAACAAACAATTGGGCAACGAAAACATTTTTATTTACTTTTTACACATTTTCGACTATTGACATTCAACAAATTACGCCATTTTTGTTTCGTTAGGTATTTACGTTCCGATTGACTAACGCAAACATATATTATTAACATGAACAACGCTTAATTTGTTCCTGAGAAGCAGTTTTAGTTCGTAATTAGACAAATATTGTAAAATTAAAAGAAAGTTATAAAGTTAAACTGAAATGGCAAAATATTCAAGAACTAAACAGAGTTTAAACGCTTTCCTCAATAGAAAAAATCGCTTTTTTATTGCGTCTACTGGAACGTCGGAGAAAGAGTAAACCCAATTTACGTAATGTTTGTAGATTTCCAGAGGTTAACATTTTGACTTAAAAGTTGCAACTGTAGCATTTAAGCATTTTTCCTGAAAATAAAACAACCTAGCTTAAAACTGAAATACTTTATCAAGTAATACCGAAAGAGAAATATCGTTCTGCAAAAGTTTAATTAATTAATTCACCAATGCAAAATTGGTACAGAATGGAACGTATTATGTAGAAGACATTGGCATTTGGTTTTTGAATTCCATATTTATTTTTACAGAATCTTTAGCGTTTTGAGCAGGTGAGAGTGAAATAGCTGCACACATTCGTCCTAAGTCAAACAAGGATAGGCGACATGTTATGTTATGTTAGCTACCAATAACTAGCATTTAATGAAAGTGACTCAACTCAACTCGGAAATCTTTGTGCTCCAAAGTGAAAAAGTGTTTTCGATTAAATTTTTACTTTGAAATGGACTTAACACGGCTTCCTAATGACAAGAAGTTGGAACTTTGCAAGTGGTATTTCAAAGGTATCGTATCAATTATAAAGTGATTAAAAAGGCGACAGTTTGTCTTCCTTTTAAAAATTCATGCCGACTGCTATTATGCTGTTTATTTCATCCAGTCTCCACGGTTACCATCCTTAATACCGCTGCTATTACGGGCCGAAACGATAATTGACTACTCTGCGTATCCCTTAGTCATAAATACTCTCTTTAATTTATTGTATCATAGTGTTTCATCATTGGGCCTAACTAATAGAAAAAGTATTATCAACTTGAAAAGAAGAGTAAGAAGCTTATCTTATGTGTCTTGACTATTAGCATTACGTTGTGCTGAATTCCTGCTGGAGGCAATCACATTATTTACTTCTTCACATTTCCTCCTATATTACATAGACTTTAAACAACATCTATGTTAAAATGTGTAGGTCTATTGCTATTCCATCATCATCATTCTCCTGCCCTTATCCATATTTATTAGTGGTTGGTGCAACATGTCTTTTTCTCCCATACATCTCTATCAGTCCTCATCTCGGTAGTCACCCCCTTTCTATCCATATCATCTTCCACACAGTCCATCCATAGTTTCTTTGACCTTCCCCTATTCTTAAAGCAATCCACAATTACTCAAAACCTTCCTATTTTTTTCTATTTTGTTCTTTTTTCCTTTTTCTATTGCAATTTTTATTTTTTTCGACCTCTACTATCTCACTACTGGGCAAAGGTCTCCCCTACAGCTTTCTACTCTTCTCTGTGTGTTGCCTTCTCTGGCCAATCTCCCATAAACAACTCTTAGTCATTACACCAGTGTTTCTACGCTTGCTAATAAGTTATTTTTTAATTTCCAGTGGGCTGCCTGCTCCTGCCATTTGTGTGGGGAGTGAACGCCATCTGGTTCTTCAAAGAGGCATTTATGAAGCCTCCTTATGAGGAACAAAAGCAGATTAAGAAATGTAAGTACTTAATCTATCTTCCTACTATATACCTACTTAGTCTTGTAATTTGATGTATTTCTTCCAGGACGTGATAGTGTGACCTGTTTGCAACAATTTCGTACCCATAAAGCCTAGGCGAAAATTCATGATTATTGAAATTTTTCGAGAATTTGTCATTAAATATCACTTTTCTCGAAACTCTCAAATTAAATGGCCTTCATTGCTATTGCATTGGGTACCTAATACTTTAACCTGCCTTTCCATGTAACCAAATTTTCTAAAACATCAAACAGTTAAAAGTTAAAGGAAGAAGCTTATTAACCATTTAAAAAAATCATGTATGTACATGAACTTTGACACCAGTTATCTCAAAATAATAGTATGGCATTAAGTATACAATGTATGGGAAAGCCCTCTTCATTTAATCAACTATCAAACAAGATACAATTTTTTTTAAGTATTTATTATCTCCCCTCTAACAGTTGATAATGAATAGTAAGCCTACTCAAGAACAAACCCAGACTCCAGTTCTCATCTTATGATACATAATATTCTTAATTCGCATTTTTAACATTGATTGGTATGGAATTCACCACTATTGGCTTGCCACTCATGACTTGCTAAGACTGGTAGGCGTTTTGAGGGCATTATGTTATAATTTTGGTGTTCAAAAGGTGCTTATTCTCAGCCTAATTTAAATAAATAATTTTATAACGAGGCCCATTATGAGATGTATAAGCTGACTGGCTGACTACCTCATTAGGCCAGTGGTCGCAGACGCTACCGCTAACCATGATGTCCTGAGTAGAGATCTACGTTTTGGAATGGGCAACTAGCTTCAACTTTCTGACTAACTGACTCTTTGACAATTCAAAAGTGCCTGTAAATGGTTTAATTGAAATACATGCTTTGAGTTTTTGAGTTAGATTCCCAGGTTGGGCAAAGTGTTTTGGGTTTTTTCATCAGGAATTTCTCAATAGCAGCCTGGACTCTGGATTTTTGCCCAGTTGATGGCAATAGGCTCGCCTCCTGTTACATGGGACTTAAACATAACTGGCGAAATGTGGGTATACCATAGGTATACCTCTGCCTTACCGGTCGGAGAATAAATACGTGATGTTATGTTATTATGTGTTTCCATTAATCCCCCATTCACCTTCCACTTCCAGACGTACTCATGTCCGCAGCGGGAGCAATAGCATGGCTGGCGGTCTTCGCAGTCTGGATCACAATATTCCAACTACAAAGGGTTTCCTGGGGTTCCACGGGTGATGCATTGTCCTTCATAGTGCCGCTGGGACGGGCTTAAGACGCAGAGTCTATATGAAGATGGTGTTATGTTACAAGAAGGATTTAAATAGGAGCAAGCCTGAGAGAATCTAGCACTAGAAGACCTAGTTATGCCAAAATGTACCAAGCCAGAACACATTTTGTCTCATTTTCTATAGTAATTCAGATTTTGGATTGTAAAAGCATGTAATAATTTATTCTGAGCATAATTTTTGGCTTTGTTTGCAGGATAGTATTATACTAAGTACACTAACTACGGCCCGCGGTTTCACCCGCTTTGACATTCCAACAGATACCATGCAATTTTCTGTCAACTATCTTATTTCACTCTAGAATCATGTGTCTTTCCAACGGTGAAGAATTTTTGTAACTTGCACCTCAATTGCGTAACACAGTATCCATCACAATCTGAATCATTTTAAAGCCTATTGCGAACCCATTGCTTCTTAAGTCCGAGAAATTTGTCTGCTCAACAACGTAAATAACACAATGAATGTTGTTGAACTGTCAAAATGAAAGCCATTCCTACTGTTAGTGTGTTATGCAATTATCTCACTGATCAGTATTTTCAGAGATTTCCTTTTTTACAAAAAAACAACTTTACTTCTAGTTAATATTAAGTGAGAATATAAATAACAACACATTATATAACATCACGCGTGTTTCCCCTGAAGAGATATGCAGAGGTGTTCCTATAGTACACCCTCTTTGCGCCAGATTTGTACTGGGTGTACCAGAAAGTTGTGTTCAAATTTAAAGGTGTGGTATAGACCATAGGACTGAACAACTCTCTCCATGGGACCAACTTTGTAATCTCGATAAAAGAAATCTGCCGTCCCATACATTTAGGTCGAGTAGGTGTTGAAGTTTTGTATGGGACATTTGATAAATTTTTCGCGATTACGGTATTGGTCCTGTGGGGGAAATTGTTCATTTTGGTCTGTACCACGCCTTTTTGGTACACCCTGCAGATTTGGAATATTGGATTAACTTAGTTCACTGAATTAGTGAAAGATTGTGGGTTAGTTCATTTTATTTTATTTTATTTATTAAGGGACAATAAACAGCTACAATATAAAATGTTTACAAATAGCAATAATAAAAAGAATTAACAATATTGCAGCCCACTACATTATCCGCATGGTAACAAAATTAGGATTACGTAAAAAGTGCCACTAGATTAGCAATACTCAAATATATAAAAAATAAATAAAAAAATGATTATTAAAATACAATACAATTGATTAATAAAGTACTTAAAAAAGAAAATAAAAATACATATAAATTTTGGCAAGACAAGGAGCAGTTATTCTTTTGGCAGACCCGTGGAGTCAATTAGGGCTATCCAAGCTTGCTTATGTTCTATAATTTATAAATGACATTAAAACTGCACTGTGCACGACTTGGGAATCAAACCTGGGATCTCATTACATGTGACTGTACGTAACTGGCAAAGCTGACATAAGATTTGACGGCTGATTTACTGATCAGGGACTTTGATTAGGATCTCAATAATGTATGTTGAGGTTTTTGTCAAAATTTGATGTTATAATCAAATATTTAAATCGTTAGATTTGCCCTTACCGTACTTAGGATTAGGACACGCGAAAAAGTATCCATAATTAGTAGATCAAGCTTACACATCCATGGCATGGAAAGGAACAAACATTTTTGTTTTGTATGAGTGAGCGAAACAATAGTATATTTTGTACTTCAAATGTTATTGTCAACGAAAGAGAAACGTCACCATTTTTTGACGTGCTTAGATAGAATTCACAACCATTCGACAAGTTGTCGAATCGAAAATTATACATTTTCAATTACTAATTTACCTTGTCCCCGACAGCCAATACCTGTCGGAAAAATGGCGGTCGTCCATTTTAGATTTTTCGGGTTTTGGATTTGTGAACAGCTTTTATTCTTTTGATAAAGTTGATGTTCGATTCGTCACGGAAGCGTATCGAACGATTTTGAATATCTCTGGCGAATCTAATGATTTAAATCTCTGATTTCAATAACAGACACTTTGTAGTTTTATTTAGCTTGCTTTTGTAATATAAGATTAATTATTAAGTACCTAATTTAATTTAATACTTTGTTAATGATGAATAAAAACGAATTTAAATTTGAAAATTGTATATTTATTTATTACATAAGACACATTTTGTACAATATATACAATACTATTTGGATAATAAATGCTAATTACTATTTTAAATCAAAATACAGTACTTAACCGGCCAATACGTTACATCAAGTTTAAAAAAGTTCGTCATTGTCTTACGTCGACGCTGTCATTCGTACCTGTGTGACAGTCTCTAAATCCCGATGTGTCATAACGCCGGATACTGCATACCGTTTACCACTGGTCGGTTTCAACTATTCAGGGCTGTCCAGCCCTGAATAGTCTGTACTTCACCACAGAACTTTCAAAAATACAGGGATCAAATTATCCAATTTTAGCCCCGTATTTTCACTGATTAAAGAACTCCGTTAATAATATTTTTGGAAGCGATATCTTCGGTACTTATATGATGACATTTGATAATACAATTTATTTATTACTGATGTCAACTGGTACAAAAATTGATGCAGACAAAAACAGCTCCTAGTTTGCACTTTATGACACTAGCAATAAGGTTTACAATTCAATATTATAAATGCTTGCTGCGCTAAGCCTAAAAAATGCCGGATTTTCCGTCAATATTTTAATTTAAACGTCACATAATTTTTTTATAACAACCGATATGGTTGAATTTGACTCAACCATGGCCGGTGTTTCATCATTTTGATAGTTATCCAATGGCAGACTTAAGATCGCTCTCAAAGATGAGAACGAATTTCACCCGCTTGATATCATGAAATTATTGGCTAATTAGGAAATACGCCTTTAAAATCAGTTTAGGTCAAGAAAAAATACTAGAATATTCTGGATATGTCGTTATTAAAATATATTATTTTATTTTACTACAAGTGCGACGTACATTTGGCTTGAAATCAAATTAATAATATTTTTTGTTTTGTACAATTATAAATGTAATCGACATAATAAACCCAAATTAATTGATAAACTAAATGACACACATTATTGCACAAATTGCAGAAAAATTAATAAAAATTGTCAAAATAATAAAATAAGTATGTTACACAAAAGTTAATTTACACAAAATACTATAAATTATTCTCACATTTATTTGCCAGCTTGGACACTTTTGTGCCAGCTTGGAACCAATATTGGAGCCAACTTTTAAATGGAATCGGTCTATAGAAAAATATGACTAACATTTGGTTGAAGCTTGTCAAGGTAAGTGAGAATAAGTGCAGTTCAATAATACAGAGATTTATTGACAACGTATCTTCGAAAAAAAAAAGAAAAATTAAATGTTCCATACGATTTTTTTATTAAAACATACCAATGCTCATTGTTGGATCCAACATTGGCGCCAAAAATAAACCATAATTTGCTAAAATAATGTAGTATATTTAAAAAAACATCACAATTAAAATTAAAGGAATACATAGAATTCACTAAGACTATACCTTCACATTGACAAGTTAGCCCCTGTTCCCACGGGCAAAGGGCGTAAAAATATCGCGCACTGGATTTTCAACTCTCGGTGTTAAGCCGAGCGTTGAAAATTCAACAGAGTGCATCCCAGCGCGTCAAGAACGCGTTTGTGCGCACGTTTTACGAACTGTGTCCAAATAACCGTTTTACTTATCTGTTGGATTTTCAAGTCTCGGCGCTAAACAGAGCGTTGAAAATCCAGTGCGCAAATAAATAGCTACGATAAAAATTCGCCCGTGCGAACCTTAGGGGTAATTACGTAACACACTAACAGTAGGAATGGGTTTCAATTTGAAAGTTCAACAACATTCATTGCGTTATTTACGTTGTTGAGCAAATTTTTCGAACATATGAAGCAATGGATTAGCAATAGGTTTTAAAATGATTCAGATTGTGATAGATAGTGTGTTACGTAATTAGGGTGCTGGACTTAATTAAAGGCTATGTAAGTTAGTACAGTTGCCAGCACATCAAGTAACCACAAACTGTCAGATTTTTCTCATTCGATTTTGAACTTAACTATCAACATTTTAAGGTTTAAAATCGTTTGGAGAAATTTGACAGTTTCGTGTAGCTTGACCTGCTGGCGACTACATTGTCCAGTCAATGCAGAGGTTATAAGGAATGACTAATACGAGCGGTTTCGTACACAATTGGCTATGAAAAGCTGAGAACAGACTTGCTATAGGCACCAGAAAAACACATTTTAAACTCACATAGCAACCTGGGAGTCATATAGGTACCTACGTTAATGTAGGTTTTCCTTGTGGACACGGATACTTATCAAGCTATACTTTTCCAGTATAAGCTGATCTCGCATTGTATACGATTTCCGTACAATGAGAGGTCAGTTTATACTGGAAAAAAATAGCTTGATATGTTGCCGTGTATACATTCTGGGAAATTTGCTAATCAAATTTATGGACTACGTGAATTTGCCGTGTTCCATAAAACTGTCAAAGAATGACATTTTAGATTTGATTATACGGACAATTTTTAATTGGTATTCAATAATTTCTTCCCCTGACTTAACTAAAGTAAAAAAGTTCAGTATGTAATTTCCCATCCAAATTCAGTATTTTATTTCTGGCATTTTAAATCGTTGCAATAAGGCAACCAAAGACTGTCGTGTAAAAAACCCAAATAAAACATTTTAATGGCAGTGTATCTGATTATTCACTATTGCCGAGTTCCTACATAAAACGAATAATTTAATTAATGACTAATGGTTTCTTTAAAATGGTAAAAGATAACAAATAATCTATAATAAGCGGCAAACAAGTTGAATAATCATCTCTTTTCCTCAAATGCCACCAGCAGGGTAATTGCGTAACACATTAACAGTAGGAATGGCTTTCATTTTAACAGTTCAACAACATTCATTGCGTTATTTACGTTGTAGAGCAATTTTTTTTCGAACATATGAAGCAATGGATTAACAATATGCTTCAAATTTATTCAGATTGTGATTGATAGTGTGTTACGCAATTAGGGTGCGGTTTGTTTTGGCATTTCTTCTCAAGGATCAGTCAGCCTGGTTTTAAAATATTGACCAAAACTTTGACGTGTGAAGGTCTTAAAAGGTCTACATAATAAAAATCTATAATTTCGTTATCGTATATCGTAAATGTTCAAATTATTTGCCAAGCACTATTCTATGCTGTGCTGTGAGTTACAAGCCGTAGTCTCTACGAACAACGTCCGGTAAAATATAAGACCCCACAATAAGATTATATTTGAAAGTAAATAGTTTCGAAACATGTTCAGTCATAGCAGATTTGATTTTCATTTTTGCGAGAGCGATTATAAATTCGGATTTTATTGATGAATTTGAACTTATAATTTATTGATAAATACTTATTTATTCACTGTTTAGCCCAGTTTAAGCTTTCATATCCTAGGAAAGCGGCCGTCATGAATATTTCATTTTCTCCAGTATTTGACATTAAGGTGTCAAATAACGCCTGCCGGGGTCGCGGATTGTTCGGAAGAGTTACCGTGGCCCTGGCGCACAGGCAACTGAAGGAACACGGGTGGGTTTTAGTCAGTAAGAGTCTGACACGCCCTTCCGCTCCGCCCAGAGCGGGAGAGGTCATTTGATGAATTCCCACCCAAAAAAAAAGGTGTCACAAAACGTTCTGTATTTGGACAGTCGTTGTTGTGTGACTGTTCACTGCTTTCTTACGAAACCAAAGCTTTAAGGCTCCTGCAAACAGGCGCGACACGCGACGCGACTCAAAGGCACCGCTCGTCCCGCGACAGGCGCTGCCATTCTGTTGCGTCACGTGTCGCGCCTCTTTGTAGGAGCCTTTACAACAAGGCTGTCAAAATAACTTTATACGTCAAACATCACGCTATTATCATAAAGATACATAGCAGCGATTAAACTTTACTAAAATAAAAGCATTTGATAAATATATTTTTCTAATTAATACTTTTTAAGTAGAATCACTAAGAAGCAACTAGATTGCGTTCGATCGACGTAATCGATCATTTAGATCGCTCCAATAAGGTGCATGGCAGCCGAATTACGGTCATCGATCGACCATTGACTATGATTTGAGGCGATCCAATTTTTCTTATAAGTTTTTTTAAGCTATTGCATAACTTTTATCGCGGGCTTTGAGCGCGGCGACCGAATCAAGAAATTCCGTAACGAAAATAAAACCTAACACCCCCCACTCCGCCTACCATGTAGCTCGGCCGAGCGTTCGCTTAACGTGTATGTATATGGTACGACTGTACTTGAATTAATAAAAAAGAAAAAAAATACTGCATAAATAAAAAATAAATAAATAATTATAATTGAATAAGTTGATAAAAAATGCTATGCAATAGCTTTACCGCGGCAGTCCCCGAGTGCCACACGTGCTTTTTTTTTTTAAATCAAAGTGTAAGTTTTTATTTGTAAAACATAGGTTGGTGTAAAAACAGGTGTTGTAAATAAAATATATACAATACGTACATAGTAAATAGTTTACTTTTTTTAATTTCTTCTGTAGCCACAATGCACGCATTCTACCGAAGAGATCGCCGCTTTTAGTTCCATTTTCAAAAATAAAATGTTCTTTTTTTTTGACACAGTAATAAGTCGAGTCTTTATTCATGATTATTTTACTTACGAATAAAGACTTTTTCGTTTTTGTAGGCACGTTGGTAACAGACAAAAAAAAATTACCTTTTCCCCTAGAGGAAAATATGGTATTTTATTCCTGTACGCTACAATGACGGACTTTTTGAGCAAGAGGACTGAAAAATCTATTTTTTGTTGTATCATAATTTTCTATCTGTGAAGTTTCGCCAGCTAATTTAATTTGACCTCGTAGAGTGGTTGGCGGCAACCGACCGCAATCTAGTTACAGCTTAAACTTTTTTAAATAAATTCACACTAAGTATTTAAAAAAATAACTATGCCCGACTACAAAAAAGCACCGTTCTTCAATATATAACAAAAAGGGTATATCACTGCGTCAATGTATGTGTTTTTGGAAAATTAACTTTATTGCTTACGCATAAAGTTTATTTTCCTCTGCAACTTAAATTTTTCGACTTTTTCAATAGTTATTCTAGAATAAACTTTATTAACATTTAGTAAAGTCGATATTTGTTTATATCCTTTACGTTACACATTGTGTATTATTATTAATTAAAAACAAACAAAACAAAAAATGCAAAAATAAACTATTTGTACGTACTACTGAATAGAATATTTTACAACATTGAATTAAGAATTACAACAATACAGTGATTAGAATTGAGAACCTCCTCCTTTTAATGACGGTAAAAAAAGTCGAGAGCTGTCGTGGGACACCCTCAGGGTAATTACGTAACACACTAACAGTAACAAAAGCTGTCATTTTGACAGTTCAACAACATTCATTGTGTTATAGGTTGCTGAGCAGACAATTTTTTCGAAGATATATGAAGCAATGGATTAGCAATATCCTTCAAAACGATTCAGATTGTGACTGATAGTGTGTTACGCAGTTTGTGTGCCAGTTGGAACGAATTTCATTTCGCTGTATACATATTATGTATAAACAACAGGTACAATTAAATAAATTAACAAAGTTTGAGAGTAACTAAATGGAAAACAATTTAATAAAGTGACGGTCAAAATGTTTCACTTTTTTCGGTCTAGCTCTAATTCGCCAAGTGTGCAGAGTATTAACGTGCGATAAGGAACCCCGTTCCAAAAAAAAATCTTAATTTTCGAATTTACATAGCTGTCATATTAATATCATCATTCTACAGAAGTTCACTCTATCATCACTTGATATAATAAAATTTTCACATAATTTTTATGTCCAACATCTATTCAGTACTTACATAATTCGTTTGATATAATTATTATATATTATGAGATATTAAGTTTACGTCAGATAGTCGGGTTGATATAGGTACGTGAACCACAGCCTAATAGACGGTTAACTCTAAACTAAGTAATAGGACTTAGCCTGGTCTCTGCTAGTACTTATTAGGTAATAAAATTAAATTAAAACTGGTGTTCAAAGTTCTATAGGAATTTTAGCCATCATTTTTAAATCCAAACTGGGGCAAATGTTGGCTGCAATATTGGGCAAATATTGGCTATAATATTGGGCAAATCTTGACTCCAACATTAGGCAAATGTTGGCCAAATATTACCAATACATCTTTGACATATTCAAGTCCTTTTTCGTATTTTTTTTGTCATTAATATTTAATATTGGCACTCAAGATTTCTCATTCAGGTATAAAACTAAACCCTTTACAACAGCCATATGCAGACACCAGACTAAACAGTACCCGACTAAAAATATGTCACATCGAGTTTCAGAAAAAGTTCGTCTGTGTCTCACGTCGACTCCGTCACTCATAGCGGTGTGCCAGTCTCTGTCTGAAGCTCAATGTGTCATATTAACGCCATGGTATTGTCCGTTAAACAATATCGTACAAACGTATGGTCATAATGACCAGAGGGCCTAGACAAATGGCATTCGTTTCGGAGCGATTCTATTTCTACAATCGCTTTCGCTAATGTTCCCATCATACGAATCGAAAACTAGCGATAACGCTTGTCAAAAAGTGCCGCTTGGCTACGCATCTCTATGGAAGTAATCGTTCGACGCTGTCGATTCGTTTCACAGAATCGAATGATGTTAACATTGTCTAGCTAATTTCTATTCGTTGACCTATGATCACGTGACATTTCGATAGCTTATGTCAACCCCATACATTTTTTGGCTTTTCTACTAGCGTCATCGCTAATCGAATGTTACTTTGTCTAAGCCCTCAGGTCTTAAAACCTTATCGTACAGTCAACCTCGTAATAATTTTACCACCTTGAGGTTAAATGTCACTTGCACGTCATAAAAGGACAAGGTCTACTTGTCTACGTGACAATTAGATTGGTTCAACCTTAGTGAAGTTGCAATTGGCTAGAAAGAGTTGTTTCCATGGAGTTTCTTGCCCGTTCTTCTCCATAGGAACCTACTACGCTTTGGAATGGGCAACTAGCTTCATCTTTCTGACTGACCGACCCCTTGGCAATAAAAAAAATGACTGTAATTGGTTTATTTGAAATAAATGCTTTGAGTTTGGGTTGAGTTGTCAAAAGTGTAAGTTATGTTAAAGTTATTACGAGGTCGGCTGTACGTACGTATGGTCATATTGACCATGAGTTAACCTTATGGTACATAGTTAGGGTCATATTGACCATAGTGTTAAGTTATTCAATACGCACGCGCGGTGGGGACGCCATCCTTCGTTCTTGTCTTAATTTCAAGAATTCAGATCGAGCTATCCTGTTGAAAAAAATTCAAAGTGTTAGTGGCATACAATGATATTTTTCTCTATATCTTAACTAGAAAGAAAAGAAAGAAAGAAAATACATTTGTTTGCGGTAAACATGACGCAAAGAAAAAACACACAAATACAAAAAATAACGAGTTGGGGAAAAATATGCGTCACATACACGCAAAACGGCAATCGCTCAGCATAATGCTACGACCCTATGCGAGACAGAGCCCCAGCGCTGGTTTTCAGCGATAGCCGGCGCTGACGTGATGACGTCAACCAGTGCAGCATACGAAAATTAAAAATAAAATTAAAAATAAACATTAAAATAAGAAATAAAATAAATACACTATAACCTAGTTCAAAAAGTATATAAACATAATATTTATAACGTGGTAACATTCCGGGGAAACGACTCATGCGCCGCCGTGCTTTAATGATCTGTGCGCGCAGCTGTCATAAAACTGTAGGTTTGACATTTTGACTTATTGATTAAGCAATAAATATTATAAAACATGGCGCATAACTAATATTATAAAGAGAAAAGATTTGATTTTTTGTATGTTTGTTTGTGACGCTGCACGGTGGATCGAAAATCGGCTGTAGAAGACATAGGATCTCGATTTCTTAAATGTTATTTTTTTTGCTGGAAATGACTTCTGCTGATCATTACTATGTACAAAAATGACACCCGAGTTAATTCTGCCCAAAAACGAAGGAAATATATTTTTTTTACGAAAAATTTGTATGAAGCTAGTATGAAAAATCGAATTATCTCCTAAACGGCATGTTTAACCGTAATATCCTTGGAGGTGGTCATAGTGCTAATTATTTATGATCTTTTGGTTGCCGATTTGACGAAAAATTTAATGGCGTTTTTTTTAAAAAATCGTCAAAATATTTTTATTTATTTTTACATGTAAAACGATCCCTTTTAGTGTCCAAGTTAAAAAGTTCGATATGTTATTAACCCAAATATTAAGAACACACAAAACAAGAAAAATTAAATAAAAAAATTGCTGTTTTTTGACACATTTTTATTAATTTAAATAAAAAAAGATTATCAAACTCTTATTTAAGTAACATATAAAGTTATATTATATACAAAATAATTTAATTTAAGGAATTAATACTAAGCATTTGTAAAATAAAGTAAAATAAATTAAGAAAAAGACAAAATATCATTAAATATTACAAAAAAAAAACCCAAACAGACTCAAATACAAATTTACAAATAAGTACATATATAATTTTTTTACAAATTTTCCTTATCACTCTCGTTGTCAGACTCCAATTCTGAGTCAGCATCCAGATTGGATATATCCAAAAACTCGAACTCAGTTTCCTGAAATTGAATTAAGTCGAGAGTTTCAGCAAAAAAGTTCTGCTTTTTCTTGGCATCTAACTTAGGCCTTTGTGCACTTAGCAAAGGATCCGAAGAAACAACAAGCATATTTAAAATGTCTTGATTGGAATCCTGCCTGCTTCTTTTCCGCGAATGATGTTCTCGAAACCTCCTAAAATCTTTGTTTCGAGACTCTGAGGCTTCTTCCGAGAGAGTCCCAATCGGCACAATATTATTTTTCTCAATTATGTCAGCCCCATGGATTAATAATTTATGAACGGTTGACGACATGTAGTACCAGTCGTATAATAATACGTACTTTTCTGCTGTTTTGCGGGCATAATCTCTAAATTTTATTATATCGACCTGCTCTCCAGATGTAATTGCTTGTAAAATTACAGCAAATCTTTTGATGAGGTCTTCATCCAAACCGGTTATAGCTGCGGTTTTATTAGGAAACTCAAAGAATTTTCTTGCAGTATTCCCGTCATTGGTGGTTCCCGAGCCTTGTTTTACTATATCAATCAACAGATTGAGCTCATCTTTGAATTTATTTTGAATTATTTTCTTCCTTGTCTGTAGCATTTCTTCGTGCTCATCACTTCTCGCTGCCCACCGTTTGAAGTCGAGCCTGTATGCAATGTGTAACAGACATTCCATACAATTTATACGGGCGTGTAGGGATGACAAGCCAAATTCATACAGGTCAGAACACAAAATTTTTGATGTTACAGCATCTAAGCGGTTCATTTCTGTAGGCTTTGCTAAGCACAGGTAGCACGATGCATTTGATCTAGCTTCAGAAAGGTAAGTGCAAACTTTAGCGTCGATCATCGTCATCATTAGTTCATGAGTCACCCTATTATTATTATTGCACTCTGTGGGGATAAGGGCCTCAATTTCTTCATCCATTTGTTTTTTCAGCTCAAGGACAACTGCTTCACTCTCCTTTACAAAAGTAAACTGAACTGGACGACAATACAAAACTGAGCATGGTTTTGGGTTCGTCCATAAGATGTTGTCTCCATCTGTCAGTTTAAGTGGCACCAAGGAGGTCATGAAAATGCTCGAGTCATCTTCCTCACCCTCCATTTTCTGCTTGTATCGGCTTTGGTTAGAAGCACCATCAAATCCCCACTTGCATATCAGCTTCAACTGCTTGTTATGCTCTTCCTTAGAAAGGCTTTGAAGGATTCTTGTAACTGTGATATCAAGTAAAGCTTGAAGTGTAATCCTAGCCGATGAATCAGTAACTGTCACTGATTGCTTCGGAGGGTAGCAATCAAGCTTAGTTTGTTGCACTTTATAGTAAGATGGATAAATATCCTTAGCACCTTCCCGAATGGCAGCCTCTCGCAACGTAATATATTGCCACTTTGAGAGTTTTAGCGAAAGAAGCAATCCAAGCGCCTTTTCTGACGTAAATATGATTGTTTTCGCTGGTTTCTTAAGCGTTTCATTTAATTTAGCGGCTGCTTCAGGATTTTTCATCATGTATTCGATGACAGAGGCGATATCTCCATGCCCTTCTTCTTTTAAACGTGCTGCAGCTGCATATGCCAATTCACTGGAATCTTCGCCTGTGTGTTCATCAGATCTTCTCTTTTTTTGTTTACTTCCCAGATCTTCGAATGGTTTACGGGATCTTTTCGTCATTGTTCCAATGGACGTTGATGTCGACGGTTCTGGAGAGACTGTGGGCGCTCTTGGTATCTCATCAACACTTGGTTCTTGATTAACTAAAGTTTGCACAAAACTCGGCCAATCAATATTTGCTCCCAACCAATTCTCGTACTTTCTCCTGAAATTATCAAGGAATCGGTTGGATTTCTGCCACCTTTGTAAAGCGGCTCGCGTAAATCTCCGACAAAATTCTTTGAGAACAACACGCTCTTCGTCAGACAGGCAATCGCCTATGCGGGATACAACTGCACTGAACAATACTTCATGATCAAATGAAGTACTCTCACTTCGTAGAAGAACAAACAAGTCTAAATTCGTGATTAAACTTTCCATTCTAAGATTTTATAGTCGCAGATTTAGTGTTAGCAGTTACACAGTTGTGAACAAACTAAATTATAAAACTAAACTTTAGCCCTTTTATTGAAAAACGCCAATAATTAGGTAACTACCCTCATTAGTTATCTTCTCATTAGCTAATGAAAATTTATAATTGTCACTAACTATTCTTAGAACTCATAGCACTGCTAATTAACAAATTAGCTTACTTATCAGGAAAAGTTGAATGTAATCCATAGTTGGTATTGTCGTGAGATATTGAAAATCATTAAATCACCTATAAAGACTCATTAGAAGACCTAATCAGTGTAGTTACTTAATCACTTCTTTTCGGACTCATTAGAAGAGTAAACAATTGGTAATTTGGTTGTATGAAAAGTTTTAAAACTCATGATGTGTTGATAAATATCTAGCTCAAGCATAGTTGTCTACGTGTGGGTGTACTATAAACCTCTGCCAACTCCTTCGGAAATATAGGAGTGATGCTATTTTATGTTACGTGTAGTTAAAAGTCCGTGTTCTTCAACATAAACACTAAAAGGAATCGTTTCATATGAAAAAACAAATGATAATATTTTGACGATTTTTAAAAAAAACGGCATGAAATTTTTCGTCAAATCCGCAACCAAAAAAATTATAAATAATTAGCACTATGACCACCTCCAAGGATATTACGGTTAAACATGCCGTTTAGGAGATAATTCGTTTTTCCATACTAGCTCCATACATTTTTTTCTTATAAAAATTATAACTCTTCCATTTGTGCACACATTTACTTCATATGACATTTTATAGAACAGTAATGATCAGCAGAAGTCATTTCCAGCAAAAAAAATAACATTTAAGAAATCGAGATCCTATGTCTTCTACAGCCGATTTTCGATCCACCGTGCGCTGTCACACTAGAACTAATTAACAGACGCTTAATTAATAGAAAACAAACAGTTCATTTATCAAATTAAATTTCATTTGAAAACATCCATCGGTTTCTTACTAAACTTCAATTATATCGACGACCCTGGTTACTTATCTCTTTTGGTGACTACACTTACCATACACCTCTGCTTACCTATTCCAGGAATACTAGCGTGATGTTCTGTTTACTAACCTTAACAACAGGAACAGTGCCATGAAGTTGCACGCGATGAGCATGTAGAACACATGTGTCCACGAGTGGCTCGACACCACGCCGGCCAGCATGGGACCTATGGCTGCTCCTGTAAACAAAATCATTGTAAAAATAACGAGTACGGTCACCAAAAGTGATAAGTAACCAGGGTCGTTGGATATAGTTGAAGTTTACTAAGAAACTGATGAATGTTTTCGAATAAAATTAATGTAATTAATAGAAAACAAACAGTTAATTTATCAAATTAAATTTCAACCAAAAACATCCATCGGTTTCTTACTAAAATTCAACTGTATCCGACGACCCTAGTTACTTGTCTCTTTTGGTGACTGTACACAAGATGAAAGTTCCTAAAATAGACAGAGAAGTGTTGTAGGAACGTTTGTGGCAAATTCAAATAATTTATTTCAATTATAGTCCGATTTTTTTCATTAGCTAGACTAAAATTATTGATGCGGTCGACCTCTTTTTTTTAAATGTCATTGATTCGTTGAATCACTTATGACATCTCACACACCACATGACATCTTCGACACACATGACGTCATCATGACGTTTTATGACATCTTACACGTGTACCTACATTCATAGCAAATAAAGTTCTGATTCTGAATGAGCCATACTACAACACTATGTCACACGCTTGCAAAATTTTAAAAAAAGGTCGATCGCAGCTGTCATTTTCGTCTAGCAAATTAAAACTCAGAGTTTAGGCCAATCACAGGCATTATTGAACGGCATAAATATAAAGACGTTGACGATGACCTTTGCAAAATGTATTTCCCTATGGAGAAGAATGGTTGTTCTGGCGGTTGAATTACAGCCTCATTTTTTAAAAACGTCGCATTCTACTATTTTTGTATTTAGAACAGCACCCTAATTACGTAACACATGATCTACCACAATCTAAATCATTTTGAAGCCTATTGCTAATCCACTGCTTCATATTTTCGAAAAATTTGGTTGTTCAACAACGTAAATAACGCAATGAATGTTGTTGAACTGTCAAAATGAAACCCATTCCTACTGTTAGTGTGTTACGTAACCCCGCAGGTTAACCGTGTAAGAGGAAGACTGTCCTACCGTGATACAGTTTCGACTAGTACGGAGGACAGTGTGAATCGAATGCTACAACTTAAATAACATTATCAGTAATAATTATTGGTGAGTGATTAGTGCTTAAATAAGTACTAAATAATTATCATGTGACGTAAGTACTTAACGAACAACATTTATGAGACCTTAGAAAGGTGAGAAATCTATTATCACATTAGTATTTAAGTGGAGGAATCTATTTATTTACGTTTGTAGCGTCTACCTACCATCCTTAGATGGCAAGATAACCAAACGATTATTACGTCTGGACAGGAACGGCCTGCGCCTGGTGACGGGGACCATCACGGGACACTGCTCGCTAAACAAACACTTTCACACAATAGGCATAACGGATCGTCCTCTGTGCAGGGCTTGCATGGAGGCTGAGGAAACCGTTGCGCCTGTGCTCGGGGCATCCAGATTCTACACAGATGCTCTCAGCAGACCAGGAGACATCATCATCTTCTGGAAGGAGGTGGGCTAGTTGGAATCACCACCGACGGCCGCCATGGCGCACGCACAAGGGTCCACTTGAGGGACTAAGTGCGGAAACCAAATCCTAAAGAAGAAGATAAATGCTTTGAGTTTGACTTACCAACACTCCCGGTGCCATCAATGATGGCAGTGACCGTCGCCAGCGCCTTGCTGTTGCCCGCCAGGCTGCTGTGCGTGCCCAGCTCCGCGCTGACGGCCGTGGTGATGAGCGCGTAGGGACCGTTCACCATCATGCCCGTCAGGATCAGCAGCACCACGTTGAGGAGGTACGAGGACGCGCCCCAGCACTGGTAGATGAAGAGCTAACGGGAAAATATGGTGATTACTACCCAGTATGAATATGAGATGGTGAAAAAAGAAACACCGTGTTTATAGAAAGAGCTGTTAATAATACATAGCACCGCAGCATAGCATAAAGAGCTGTCGATAAATTGTGGTAAACAACCTGTCTAAAAACTGTTGAAAAATAAGTTGGTGTAAAAAAAAAACTTTTATTTCTGCCGCTGAAAACAAGTAGTGATTTCACCCTGTACTAAAACTTTAAGTATTAAAATGTTGCTGAACCCATTTTTTATTTTCATTTGTTTGTTGTCAAATCTCACGTCAACAAGAATGGAATCAATAACCCATGACGTTCAAAAATCACCCATGTAGCTAGTGGAAAAACAACGTTTTTAGGAAAACTGTCGACAGATGATCCGCTCTCGAACTGTCGCGGATGTTCCGCGTGTCGTCGTCGCGGATGTTCCGCGTGTCGTCATCGCGGATGTTCCGCGTGTCGTCATCGCGGATGTTCCGCGTGACATCATCGCGGATGATCCGCGTGCCATTATCGCGGATGTTCCGTGTGACATCGTGGCGGATGACCCGCGTGTCGTCATCGCGGACGATCCGCGGGTACTAACTCACCATGGGCGCACACGCGGTGTAGAAGGCGACGCACACGAGCGCGGGGCAGCCGGTACAGTCGGCGACGAGGCCGGCCAAGATGGCGCCCGTCACGCCGCCCACGTCGAACACTGTGCTTAGCTCGCCTGACTGACGGGCGGAGAGATCCGCTAGAAATAATAAACATTATTAATAGCATCCAGATTTTAGGACATGGGTTCCCAGAAACCGGGGGCGCCGTGGCGGCGGCGGCTCAAAAATAATCGGTATGAGAAACGGTTAAGAATAGAATAGAGTAGTCTTTATTATGGCTCTCTAAGGAATATGCGCTAATATAGCCCGCGAAATTCAAATTTACTTACGTTTTTTTGCAATTTGCAGGTCAGTGCAATCAGGTTGTATGTTGATTAAAATATGTTTCGCGGTCGTAACAAATATGGCTTTACAGAATTATAATCATTACAATCAGCAATACAACTCCTTAAGTTAGAATTGGCCTCAAATGTCAAGATTTTATGAAATAGTCGTGCAATAGGGTAATATGAACTTATAAAGGTATGAGGAAAAGGGTGTAAAGTTCACTCACACCTCCATGGAAAAGGGAGGATCCTCCGACCAGACGGGAGTTGTGTCTGGTGGGCAACTGCCCGACGATTGATGTCGGGATGTTGTATATATGCTAGTTGTGCGGTAAACTCTGCTTGCGCGATGCAGGATTTTTAGTGACGTCAGTATGACGCGTAGCTCGCATGTGGCGTTTGTAGATGCCGCTACAAACTTATAGAGATGTATTGATGATTTTTGTGATTATAATTCTTTAAATAAATATTTGCTACGGCCGCGAATCATATTTATATCGTCATACAACCTGATACTGACCTGCAATTTGCAAAAAACGTAAAAACATATTGAATTTCGCGGGCTACCCTGACGCTTACGCTTGAAGGCTAGATTCCATTATTTATAATACCCAAACGTTTGATAACAATTAGATGCAGTATAATGAACTGAAGCTTTTCTGAATAACTTGACTAATTAGTAATCTATATTGTCTTTAGAAGTCTTTATTTATTGTATTCTTAGCTAATACCTCTTAAGCTGATGCTTTTCTGGAAAGGACTTCAACTTTATTTTCCTCTTTTTTCAAATTCTATTTTCAAATGCGGATAATGGAGTCCATATATATATACTTACATTACTAAATGTTCAAATGAGAACATAACCTATCCGAGCGAAACGAGCTCGAAAATATAAGCACGCTGCATACATTTTCGAGCTCGCTTCGCTCGCTCGTATATTCTTTAGTTTTTCTGCATAAATCTACAAAGTAACTGGAAGGGCGTAATCATTTTAAAAGAAAGTTAGTGGGGGCGCGTATGTTAAAAGGTTGGGAACCGCTTTTTAAGGCAATAACTGTGGCCCATCTTTTGTCAAGTTTTACTCTTACGGTTAAGTAAAGTCAGCCTCAAAAATATAGGGAACAGACTGGTCATATTAGACCAGTTAAAAATATAAAACTTTTTAGTAAGTATTTCAATGATGACAAGAGATATTTCAAAATTAACACAGAACAGAGCGGGGTAATTGCGTAACACACTAACAGCGAAAATAGCTTTCATTTTGACAGTTCAACAACATTCATTGCGTTATTTACGTAGTTGAGCAGATACATTTTTGGAACATATGAAACAATGGATTAGCAATAGGCTTCAAAATGATTCTGATTGCGATATATAGATGTGTTACGCAATTAGGGTGCAAGACAAAAATCCCTCCGGATTAAAAAGTCCTAAACGGAAATGGTCGTAATAGCAAAACGACCTATAATCAAAACGACACTAGCAAAACGTCCTGCGAGCAAATGGTCCTAAAAACAAAAGAACGGGAATGGTACAGTCATACCGCACATTAATGAGATGAGAGATGTCAGCATCATTGACGAGGTCCGAAAGGGCCGATGCCTGCCGGGGCTGCGGATTGTTCGAAAGAGTTACCGTGGCCCTGGCGCACAGGCAACTGAAGGAACACGGGTGGGTTTTAGTCAGTAAGAGTCTGACACGCCCTTCCGCTACGCCCAGAGCGGGAGAGGTCATTTGATGATAAACCACAAAAAAAAAAAAAACCCTTACATTTTGATACAATCTTATTTTTTTTCATAACAAATGATTTGACTAAATGTTTAGTGTCTAAAGATTGTTTGCTATAATAAATCATTTGATTAAAGACCAAATGCCTTAGTGACATTATCCTTGGTAATATTCTGCCGAGTAAAAATATGACCAAACAAAAATGTGCGTACTTAAATCATTCCAAATATTTTATTCAATTCATTGGTAACAGATTGCTAAAATTTGTTTTGATAATGAAATTTTGTCAAAATAATTTTGACAAAACGGCATGATCCTGTTAAGAGGACATTTTGCTAAAGTGTCATTTTGATTATAGGTCGTTAATTGCTATTAGGATTTTGATATTACGATTTGCGTTTAGGATTTTTTGATACGAAGGGAAAATACTATTGATAAAATTAAAAAGTTGAAGTTTTAAATGTACTGATAATTTTTAGCAGTGTTCGTTAATTATTTTTACCGCTGATTGTACATTTTTATAAAGTTCGTAAAATAAAATATATAACTATTTTTTCTTTTTTTACATTCATATTCATTTAATATTCTTTTTAAACAAAATCGCTTAGAAGACGCTTACTTTTCCACTTACCCATAGTAAACCTGATATAAGACGGCAGCCAATACAGGAACGTGTAGCTGACAAGCTTCGCGAAGAAAAGCGACAGAGAGAACTCGATCACGCCCGGGATAGAGAGAGCGCGCGACAGTGAGACCGCGCTCTCGGGAGACGCGCGGAGCAGCGAGGTGCGCTCTGTTGCCTCTTCTTGCTAAGAGAGAGACAACATGATTAGTAGCTAGAGAAGAAAAGAGAGAGAGAACTGGAACACGCCCGAGATAGAGAGAGCGCACGATAGTGTGACCTCGCTCTGTTGTCTCTTCTCGTTATGACATGATTTGTAAGCTAAAAACTCTGCAATACAGCAGTTTAGTATGCGTAACACACTCTCAATCACAATCGCTTTAATTCACAATTCAACAATATTCATTGCGTTATTTACTATGTCGAGCAGACGATTTTTTTTTTAAACATCAATTTATTCTATTGCTTTATTTCTTTAATAATTAACTAAACACATAAAGCACACATGGACTTTCTTGTATTTTCAAAATTTCAATGAAAAATACCTCAAATACGGTGCAGTATGACCAAAGCAACAGTAGCAGCAGTAGACACGAAGCAACAAAATATGATCTAGAGCAATGTGGCCGCTTTTCTTTAGATCGAATTTTGTTGATCCGTGTCTCAATATGAAAGTTTGTAAAAGGTATTAGATAATAGACACACTTACCGAGGGTGCTGATTGAGCCGTTATTCAAATTCCTTCTCAGTCACGAGATAATATTATTTTAAAGGAGTGGCGCTAGTGGACCGGTGTGCGCCCTCTTAAAGGGTACTGTAACTATTATTATTAATTCTGTGGTAATACTTACTTGAGCTGCATTAGACGAATGCCTATTAGGTCGCAAACTTGCCGACTGTGAAATAAAAACAAAACATTATTTATAATAATGTCACTTTTAAAATAGTACGGCCCACAGAGGGCTCCTAGTTTTCCGAAAGTAACATAAATGCGACGACCGCGTATGCGCATGATCGATCATTTTGGTTAGAACGCTGGGTAAGAGGCGCACACCTGGCGAAGTTCAGCGCCGCGCGGTTGTCACTGCCAAACAAATATCAACGTTGTGTGACTAAAAATAAAGTTAAGAATTAACAACCTGAAACGCGCGCCTCTTTCCGCCTAGACTCTGTCTCGAGCTAATGGAAATTTATTTATTTTCAACTTTATTTCAACTGCTGCAAGGTCGATATTTCTTTGGCAGTGACGAATGCGCTGCGCTGCGCCTCGCCAAATTTTCGCCGGCCCTAAGACCCATTTATTTCCCATATATTTTACTTAAATTATTAATCTCAATAGTGTCAACCATGCGTTTTTAGCATTTCTTGTTTTTGAGTATACTGTAGCGGTATCTACATCGCCACATGCGAGCTACACGTCACACTGACGTGACGCAAAATCCTGCATCGCGCAAGCAGAGTTTACCGCGCAACTAGCATATATACAACGTCCCGACATCAAACGTCGGGCAGTTGCCCACCAGACACGACACCCGTCTGGTCGGAGGATCCTCCCTTTTCTATGGAGGTTTGAGTGAACTTTACACCCTGTTCCTCATACCTCTATAATACTAACCAAATGGGATGTACCTTTTGTACCTGTTGATTGCTTCGCAAATAAAGGTGATGATTGCTTACCTGATCCCCCACGATGACGGAAGACGCGTCGTCATCATCCGCCTCGTCCTCTTCGTCTGAACGCGTTGATTGGCGGGATGGCTGTGAGTGATTGATTTGATTGATTCAATGTCAATGTAATGTAAATATTTAGAAGAGCATAATATGATTGATTCAATGTCAATGTAATGTAATGTCAATATTTAGAAGAGTATAATATGATTGATTCAATGTCAATATTAAGAAGAGTATAATATGATTGATATGAGAAGTGGCAATGTTTGGATAATGTGGGACCAATGGAGTTAGAAAGTGAAAGCTCGTGATAGGTGGCAGCACAGTCCAACGTCTAGAAATCGCCATTATTTTGTTTGTTTACTTTTATGTCGATCACAAATTAAATTAAAACTAGATAAATATGTATGAGACTTGAAGTGTAGCACTCTTAAAAGACGAGCTAAGGAGAAGGGAAGCGTCTACCACTGGTAAAAAAGCACCTTTAGCGGAAAAGACAATAAATTATGGACGTTTTATAATTTATAGGTTATCTTGTGTTTGTTAAGTTGAAGTTCATTTTTTGGTGAAGACGGAGGCGTGCGACAGAGATAACCTGATCGGAGTTGAGGATGATCTTATCTTTCTGACTGAACAAATTCACAGATGTTAAATAATATAAACACACAGACACACCTTTACCTTTACTTTTATAATTTACGTAATATCACACCACACGTGCTTGTAGGTAATAAAAATAGACTTATTTCTCTTGGGAGCATCACCTGTTTACAAATTTCAGCCATAAAAGTCTTCAGGTTTAAAAAGAATAGAACATAGTCTCAACGAATATCGGGATTTCATTTTTTTTTTCGGAGAGCCCTCTCCCGCTATTTTCGCCTTTTAACATATTTGGCAAATACTTGGGTCCCCGTTTGTTTGCAGTCAACAGCTGCGCAACGGGGAATATGAATTTAGTATGCGGAAAAGAAGTCTCTTGTTAACAATAAATGTACGAATAGTGACAGCTAGCTGTCAAATTCTTGGACGTTGGATAGCAGCGGCATCTGCAGTGAGCAAGTGGCAGTTTTAATCCCCATTATGATTCGCTTGTTATGAATGATTGATTCAACCAGTTAGTGTCGTACGTAACATTGTTTTAAATCAGGATGGTTCAAGTTGAACCGATTGATTTATGTCACTTCCTGTATTAGTTTGAAATTACTAATCTTTTAATTGATTCACATGCAAGTACTTAATTGATTCAATGTCAGATAATTCAGATAATTGCAGTACTATCTGATTGATTCAAACGTAGCCCGCGAAATTAAAATTTCTAAATTAAGAAAAATTGTGAGATTTTAATGATTATAATTCTGTTTATTAAAAAAAATACTGTCGCGAATCATATATTGATCAACATATAACCTGATACTGACCTGAAAATTGCAAAAAAACGTAAGAACATTTAAATTTCGCGGGCTACTTCAGCGCACCCTCTTTAATTGATAGATTCAAACATAATTTATGTTCATCATACTTTTAATGACACCTATTTTGGTGTACTTACCGAGTGCCTACTATTGGTAACAGCTGCCCCCAGTCCCACGAGCCTGGGCTCAGGCGCCAGGAACAGCCACACCACGGCCCCCACGGCCCCCATCACCAGCCCGGGGTAGATGAACGACAGCGACCAGTCGGAGTCCACGTACTCGGCTGCCATTATTGTACCTGTGACAAGCGTTATGACCTTTAAGAGAAGGGGTGGTCGGCAGAAGTGTATGGTCGAGTAACGCAGAAAGTTTTAATAAGTAATTAGTTATACTGAGCAAAGTATAAAAAAAAAGATAGTACAAACTCTTAGCATGCAAATGGATTCACGCATGTACAGTAAAACTATTTTCATAATGTCCCTCGGGAATCATCGCATTTCCGAATACAAACGAATGCTAATATCCATGTCCATCAATTATTAGATTTATCGTGTAATAATTTGAATTCAGAACTAAGTAATTTATTGTTGTTTTGTTTTGATTTTTGTGTGAACGAAAGTACTTAGTTCTGAATTGAAATTATTATACACGATAAATCTAATAATTGATGGACATGGAAATTTGCATTCGTTTGTATTCGGAAATGCTATGATTTCCGAGGAAAATTAAGAAAATAGTTGTACTGAACATGCTTGTGCTTAGTGCGTGTGAATGCCGAAAAACATAACAAGTGTATCGAAATATTTTGTGTCTATTTAGTTAGATAGATTTTGTGTCACAATTTGATACGAGTATGCACTTGCAACACAAATTACTAAAACAATTTAGCGCTTAACGAATTTAAAACATCTTTCTATTTCTGTCAATCGTTTGAAGATGACAGAGACAGAAATATGGTTGGTGTTAAATGCATTTAATGATTTGTTGTGCAAGCGGGCCACAATTTACTTTACTCAATACTCAATATCTTTATTGCTTTACCATAATGTGTACTGGCTGTTGCTGTGTGTATGTATGTGTGGTGTGTGTGTGTGTGGTGCGTGCGTGTGTGTGTGTGTGTGTGTGTGTGTGTGTGTGTGTGTGTGGTGTGTGTGTGTGTGTGTGTGTGTGTGTGTGTGTGTGTGTGTGTGTGTGTGTGTTCGCTGATTGTAACTATTAATACCTATGGGTTACAGTAATACTTTTTATTGATTATCTAGCTCAAATACCAGCTTCTGCCCCCGACTTCGCCGGCGTGAAATTTTTTGTTTGAACATAAAATACACCCTATGACACTTGGCAATACTGTAGCTTTCAATTAGTGAAATAATTTTCGGAACCAGCACCCTAATTACGTAACACACTATCTATCACAATCTGAATCATTTTGAAGCCTATTGCTAATCCATTGCTTCATATGTTCAAAAAATTCATCTGCTCAACAACATAAATAACGCAATGAATATTGTTGAACTGTCAAAATGAAACCCATTCCTACTGTTAGTGTGTTACGTAATTACCCCGTTAATCGGTATTTCCGAAGATAAGGTACCCCCGTACTTGATTGTAATTCTACCTGTGACAAAAATAAAATTCGATCCTAAAATTGTATAAAAAAAATATAGTCGAGTAGTTAAAAGTTTTATGTGAAACATGGCCTTCTAACTGTAATATCTCTTATCTACGTATTATATTTATAAACATTCAATTCAAATAAGTACAAGTAGGACATGTCGTTTCTGTAAGAAGTCTTTGCTATTTTACTTTTTTACTAACCCACGACGCAAAAAGAGGGGGGGTGTTATAAGTTTGACTGCTATGTGTGTGTGTCTGTGGCACCGTAGCTCTTAAACGGGTGAACTAATATAAACTAAATTAATATCATGATTATATTCTTGTTCGTTTTTGTGTTTATATTCGAAAGAATATAGCAGAGAAATCTGCGTCATGTTTACCGCAAATAAATGTTTTTTTAAGCTATTGCATAGCTTTTATCGCGGGCTTTGAGCGCGGCGACCGAATCAAGAAATTCCGTAACGAAAATAAAACCTAACACCCGCCACTCCGCCTACCATGTAGCTCGGCCGAGTGTTCGCTTAACGTGTATGTATATGGTACGAATGTACTTGAATTAATATCAAAGAAAACAGAAACTGCATAAATAAGAAATAAATAAATAATAATAATTGCATAAGTTGATAAAAAATGCTATGCAATAGCTTTACCGCGGCAGTCCCCGAGTGCCACACGTGTTTTTTTTTTGCGAATCGCCTTCGTATGTAATATTACAAGCCGTGCGCCCGATAGGATTTCACTTCGCCTAAAATTACGGACTTTTATAAAAACTTTCACCCAATGAATGAATTTAAGAATTTTATTAGGTAGAAGATAAGTATTTTACGAATTCATTACGCCCGTACTAATTTCGAACAACAGTCAGAACCAGAACAATCTCAAAGTAATAGAAAATATGTCCTTCCTGCGACGCGCGACACGTAGCACACGGCAACAACAGTGCTATCTCTACGGTCTGTCACAAAAGTATCTGATGCAAGTGTAAACCAACCCTGTTAAGGTTAAATTCTTACGCAATCACTTGTAGCGGCATCTAGATCGCCACATGCAAGCTACGCGTCACACTGACGTCACGCAAAATCCTGCATCGCGCAAGCAGAGTTTACTGCGCAACTAGCATATATGTATACAACGTCTCCACATCAACCGTCGGGCAGTTGCCCACCAGACACGACACACGTCTGGTCGGAGGATCCTCGCTTTTCTATAGAGGATAAGCGAACTTTACACCCTGCTCCTCAAACTCTATACACTCAGTAATCTCACCATTTTCTGTCAACTATTGATCAAATAACACTATTATATTGTAATTGAAAAATAATTTACGAAAATTGAGGTTATAAAATTAACCTCAGTTGTTAAATGAAAAAAATATAAAGGGTGATTTAATAAGAATTTCGGGTTTTAGCATTCAAATAATCATATTAAAGGTCCCAATTAGTAAGTGGCATCCACAGGTACGTTTTGTAATCCATTTGTTTACAATTCCATCAAATACTTTTGGAACAGAGTAATATTAATAATACCACATCCACAATGCCCACAAGTTACCAACTTACCCAGAATATTTCCCAGTGAAGTGTGAGAGTTCCATATTCCAAAGATGAGCCCTTTCTTGCTATTGCCGAACCATTTGCCCACGATAGCGACCGTGCCCGGCCAGCCAGTGGTCTGGGCAATACCTGCCCCGGCCTGGAAAATGGGCAAAAATTAATGTTGAAAACATCTTTTATTTTCAAAAACTAATTTTATAGATAATGTATGACAGGAGTCATCATCTGCCAAGCCTGTTCCCAACTATGAGGGTCGGCTTCCAGTCTGGTAAGCGATGATGTGGTCGTTCTCCACAACCCAATTATTGGGTAACACGATCCCCTTGGTAAGACTGGTTGCCTGACCGTCGGGCTTCTGAGACGACCCGTAACGACTGTCAGAGATCTATGAATGATAGCCGGGATCAACGGTTTAACGTGCTTTCTGAGGCACGGAGGAGTCTCCGCTGCGGCTGGGAGCCGAGCGGCTGGTATACTACATTTACATTCAGCCCCTGCCGCTGCCCGTCGCGCTGTTGGCAATAATTCCCCAAATACTGCTGCAGCAGGATCGAGAGAAGTGTGTGTTTACGTACTGCCCTACCACTCATTTCGCTCGAATTTCGCCAATGGCAGACATCGAAATAATTCGGCGAGAACTGAGCGACGGAGCAGAATGTAAACACGCACTGCGGCTGGCGCTGCCGGTCCTTTGACTTCCGCACAAAAAACCGCTCTTTTGGGGAGCGCAAGACAGCACGAGTGGCAATGGCAGTGGCATGAGAAGTATCGTGTTTACACACTCGTCCTGCCCACTTCCCTGCTCACTTCGGCTGAATGTAAATGTAGCGTTACTTAGCCACGAGTCCCTCGACCAGACTGCTTTTGATAATCGATGATAAAAAAAACATTTTTACACAAAAAACAACCGACTTCCAAAAAATAGGTTTTTTTTTGCGTTTTTTTTTTTGGGAGTCGGTTGTTTTCTTGTAAAAATGTTTTTATTTTTCACCTTTTAGTTGTGGTACCTACCCCACACACATTCGTATACCACTACTTGATATGTAAATAACCGTGACAGGAAATTATTAAAACATCATCAATATAAACCAAGTGGAAAAAATACGCATTATTAGGGATATCTCAAAAACTACTGGTCAGAACTTGATCAAATTTAAATGGGACCACATGTGAAGCGCCAGCTTTCAAATAAAAAAAGAATCATCCAAATCAGTTCACCCAGAAAAAGTTCTGAGCTAAAATATATAAAATAAAAAAATACAGTCGAATTGAGAACCTCCTCGTTTTTTGGAAGTCGGTTAAAAATATATTAATAATATGATTAATTGTTTACACTAACCTGCACTAATAAATAATATGATATGTTGTGTATGTTATATGTCCGTCCGATGCCGAAAAGGTAACAAAAGATGGCGGATGTCAACATGCCAAATGACAAGAAGTATCGAAGATCCACTCTCTCTGCTACCATACCTGTAACAACATAAATATAACATCACGCTTGTATTCCCCAAAGGGGGTAGGCAGAAGTGTGCAGTAGTTATGTTAAGACAAAAAACAACCAACTTCCAAAAAAAAAAAACATTAAAAAGTAAAAATAACTTTATTTTCGGAAGTCGGTGTCTTTGGTTTTCTATTTTAGTTTTTGCCACCGCAATTAAAGTTATTTTTTACTTTTTAGTATATTTTTTAAGTCAGTTATTTTTATTTTTTTGGGGAAAATTTTTATTTTTTCACTTTTTAGTTGTTACTTACCCCACACATATTCGAATACCACTACTTGATATGTTAATAAAAGTGACAGGAAGTTATTAAAATATTATCAATATATTCTAAGTGGAAAAAATACGCATTATTAAGGATAACTCAAAAACTACTGGTCAGATCTTGATCAAATGTATATGGGACTACATGAGAGGCACCAGCACCAGCAAAATCGGTTCACCTAGAAAAATGTTCTGAGGTACTTAACACACATAAAATAAAATAAATCAACAAAATACAGTCGAATTGAGAACCTCCTCCTTTTATAAAGTCGGTTAAAAATAAAATCAAATCATGTCATTTATAATTAATAAAATAGCTGCGATAGACGGAGGAAAAAACCTAAATTATTTTTAAGCTATTGCATAGCTTTTATCGCGGGCTTTGAACGCGGCGACTAAATTAAGAAATTCCGTAACGAAAATAAAACCTAACACCCCCCACTCCGCCTACCATGTAGCTCGGTCGAGCGTTCGCTTAACGTGTATGTATATGGTACGACTGTACTTGAATTAATATCAAAGAAAAAAAAATACTGCGTAAATAAAAAATAAATAAATAATTATAATTGCATAAGTTGATAAAAAATGCTATGCAATAGCTTTACCGCGGCAGAAAAAGCTATGAAATGTAAAAACCATTATGCGTCTAAGATACCGACCGCAAACTAAAGAGCTGATGATCTTGAAACGGCTGGACCGATTTTGATAAAACATGTCTAAGAACCACCGCTAGAAAACCTGCTTTCAAATAAAAAAAACCGCATCAAATCGGTACACCCGTTTAAGAGCTACGGTGCCACAGGCAGACACACACGCATAACGGTCAAACTTATAACACCCCTCTTTTTACGTCGGGGGTTAATTAAAATTAGGCGAATCAGCACTTTTTGGTCGATAAAATTACATAAGACAGTCCTCTGACACGCGCTCCCTTCAGAACTTAGTAGTGCTTTAGCTGGGAAGAAGTGGCGCAACAAACTGTCCAGCAGGGGGGGGGGGGACAAAGGTGTAAAGTACCTAAAGTCCCCGCCACGAGAAGCTATAATTTTTGTAAACACACGTTCAGGGGTCCGTAACCTTTAGATCAAATTAAAAAGAAAGAGTTTTGTAATTATTTTTATTTTTAAATAGGGATATAATTATTATAACAAACAATATAAACTAATTCGCGAAAACACCACAAACAAACTGAGACGCATTCGAAACTCGAAAGACAGCATTGACATCGTCAGCGTGACTTACTTTAAAATTGCGGCCCAAATGTTTACGTTCCATAAGTCGTAAGCATTCCCGTACCACAAAACATTAGACGACAGCGCTTTATATCGCTAAAATATAACCCGACCAAGTGAAATTGCTCGTTAGTTTCGTATTACACGTATGTTACTTTGAGTTGATTCAATTTGGGATTATTTGTTGTTGATTGAATTGTCACTATGTAACTTAGTAGAAGTGCTGTATTTACAAGATTTATAGCTACTCGTGGCGGGGACTTTATGTTAGGTTAAACGAGGGACATACTTTAAGGGAGTGTAGTACCTACTCTTGAAATTGAAAACCTTTTACTATGGAACCAACTCTGAAATATAGACAAAACCGTTTGCGGTCTGGGGACCCCCGTCGGGAACTCGTTCCTTACGCGATACTCGTGCGCACACACACACTCGTTTGTAATATGTAGATGGAGACAGAAAGTCGCATGGAGGGGGCAGAACTTTTTTTCTATACGTGACGATTATGACCAGTAAACTCCTACGGCAAGCCACGTTAAGGAATTTCGTTCCAAAAACAATCTGCTGTTCTATACAAAAGTGTAACAATACGATACAACATTCAGACTGGCAGGAACATCGATGCGCAACCTGATAGCATGGATTAAGTACATGTTTCTGGATGTGCGTTGAAATTTTTCGTCAGGTGTTTAGAATCATGCACTGAATTCATGGTTACATTTTGCGTATCGATGTCCCTGCCACCCTGTATAAAAGTAGAATAGAATATAATAGAATAGACTCTTTATTATGTACACCATAAAAATTACAGATATAAATGTAGACATTTTACATAGGGTGACACAATGGGCGGTCTTATCGCTAAAGGCGCTCTTTAAGTCTAAGTGTTTAGTACTTAGTTTTAGTATTTTTAAGTCAAAATGTGAAGAACAGTAAATTTGATTTTCATATTTCAGAGTTGGTCCCATAGTGAAAGTTGTTAATTTTCATGAGTATTACACTCCCTAAAAGTATGTTCCTTGTTTCACATTTCGCTAGTTTTAGTGGGCGAGCTGTTGCTGATACGAGCACAAGACTCCGAGCTGTTACTCAGGAATTCCTGAAGGGAAAATGTAATAACTCTTTTAGCGACACGGCCATCGAACTCAGGACATTTAGCTGTGCTTACGACCATTAGACCAACGAAGTAATCTGGTTTGTTACATAAGTACAGTACCCGTGCATTCACATATTAATGGCCATACCTGCTACATGCCTGTCTTTTTCTACAGCTCGATGTGTCACATCCAGATTTAGAGAGAGAGACACAGATATGAGTGAAAGAGACGACGCGAGACGAAGACGAACTTTTTCTACAACTCGATGTACCATATTGTCCTCGTACAGTCCATAAGTGGTAACAATTTGACATTTAATAGCATCTTTATGTCGCTGCGAGCCTCTCGGCGGGTTGGCTTCGGCATGAATTTGGACAAGACGAAAGTCATGTACAATCCTCACGTCTTGCCGAGTCCAATCTACATCAAAGGGTCGCTTCTCGAAGTTGTGGAGGAGTATGCCTACCTAGAGCAAGTCATCCAGCTCGGTAGACACAACTTCGAGAAGGAAGCCGACAGAAGGATACAGTTGGGAAGAGGCAGCGATTGGAGAACTACGTCAAGTCTTTTCGTCACCTATCCCGCGATGTTTGGATAATAAGGTCTTCGACCAGTGCGTCCTGCCCGTTATAACATACGGTGCCGAAACGTGGACGCTGACGGTCGGGCTGGGCCACAAATTTAAGGTCGCTCAGCGCGATATGGAGCGGGCTATGCTCGGGGTTTCTTTGAAGGATAAAATCAGAAACTAAGTTATCCGGAAAAGAACCGGAGTTACCGACATAGCTTGCTGAGTAAGCAAGCTGAAGTGGCAGTGGCTGGCCATGTTTGTCGAAGGACCGGTGGCCGGTGAAGCAGACGAGTCCTGGAGTGGAGACCACGTATCGGCAAGCGTATTGTAGGACGCCCCCGGCTAGATGGAGGACCGAGAACCTTAAAAAGGTGGCTGGGACAGACTGGATGCGGAAGGCGGAGGACAGAGTGTTTTGGCGCAGCATGGGAGAGGTCTATGTATGCCAAGGAGGTTTTTCCGAGGTTGTTCCGAGTTGAGCTGCACGATTACTGACAAATGCGTGCACTGACTGGACAGGGCCACGCAATATGTGTGGTTCTTTCTTCAAAATACCATTTCAGACACTAATCTACATGGTTTTCACATGATCTGACCAAGATTATATCTGGACTTTAAAAGAGACTGTGACCTCTGAGTTTGTTTCGGCCTTTCTTCTCAGAGTAGTCAGATAGGAAATGCCGACCTCATCTAGTTTAAAAAATATGATTGACGTGTAAGTGTATGTAGAAACCTACTTACAGAAATAAAATCATTTATCATTTATGGACTGCGATAAGCTGTGTGGATTGATTATGTCGTTGCAGTAAAGGCGATTTTCGTAGTGCAAGTGTTAACATTGTTGTGCGGCTGACTGTACACTGTTATTCTCAAATTAACGCAATTTCGAGTAACAGCCTCATTAAACTATCCTTGAAATGAAAAGGCAAAATAATTACGACGTCAATTAATTTAATAAAAGAACATAACACACATTGCTAGAACAGCTGTAGACCATGCAAATATTTGTTACGGCTCTGCCATCGAACCGATGACCTTGACTGTCGAGGGCATGCGATGAATCCATCGAGATGGCCTTTCATTCCATTTATGTGTAAATATTTTTAATTACCTACTAATTAGTAATAGAGTTAAGAGATTTTATAGAAGTGAGGAATGATACGCATGTGACTAAGAGACTGACAGATATAAATGATGATGGATGGAGAGGGAGAGGAAGACCACAGAAAAGACGGAGGGATTGTGTGAGGAATGATATGAAAGAGAAGGGAGTGAATGACAGCGTGACGGTTGACAGGGGGGAGTGGGAGAAGAAAATGTGTTGCGACGAGCACGTGTAACATGGGACAAGGGAGGGAAATGAAGATGACCTACCAATTAGTAATTGAGGGCAAAACTCTTGCTATTGCTTAGGCGTGTGAAAGCCTGTGTCTAGCCGACGTAGTGTAGGGTATGGATAGTAGTCTATTATAGTGAAGATAGTAGTCAAGTACAGAACAAATAGAAGTCTAATAGACATCGCCCAGTTTAAAATTGCACGCATACCTCCATGCTTGTTGCATACACATTTCAAATGTTTGTATAGTAATTTTTGTGGAGGGGCGTGCAGTTTTAAACTGTGCGATTAAAACTACACTTTACGCGAGTTCTTACATTATAAGCTAAGTTCAAAATAATCAACTTATCATACGTAAGTCAATTAAACTAACACTAATACACGTGATCTCACTGTTCGGTACAATATTTGCAACCGAACAAAAGTACTTATTGGTCACAAGACCTCAGTAGTAAGAATTGTAATTTAATTTTAAAGTATTTTTTTTTATCACATGGTCTTAATATTAATAAGTACCTATGTGTTTTGGTTTATAATTTTATTTTAAGGTATTTTATGCAAAAAATACATTAAAATAGGATCTTGCTGGAGCAAGTAAGCAAAATGGTGGAACTATTTATATTTAAGACCGTTTTATGTAGGTGCCATATTTTATGCAAAATAAAGATATTCTATTCTACAGGATAGATAGTAGTCTACAATATACTAAATAGTAGTCTAGTACGGTATAGATAGTAGTTTTACCCGAGACAAACATGGCGCCCGCGTATGAGAACAGGAAGGCAGAGTCCAGAGCGCCCAGCAACGTGTTCGCGTCGGTCGTATCTGTAACAAACAGATGCAATGCGTTACATTACATGGTGCGGGTTTGAGAGCGAATACTCTGGTGTCGGCACGAGATATACATAACTTGACGCCTGTCTGTTTGCCAAAGGCAGTGGCAGAGGTGTAAAGGACACACACATTTCGCCAGTTATGTTTAAGTCCCATTTAATAGGGGGTGATCCTATTATTCCGGTACAGGTCAAGACTTCTGGTTGATTGTGGAAAAAGTAGTGCCATCTATCGGGCACGAATCTACTCCAGGCTGCTACTGCCAAATAACACTTTACGCGACCTGGGGATCGAACCCAAGACCTCGTCTTGAGCAGTTACTCTTGTCCTTTCTAGACTAGATCACCGAGGCATTAATGGTTGGTTTCACCTAGAAATAACATTGTGGCAGTTGGTGGGGCACATTGCTCGCTAAACGAACGGGTGATGGGGTCGAAAAGGTCAAGTATAGTGACGACAATACTGGAAGGCGCAGCGTGGATATCCCACAAGGCCAAAAACTGCTGAATGTCGCTGAAATCACAGAATTGGACGTTGTGGCGTTGCTTGGGGTAGGTCCATATCCAGCAGTGGACCTATTTCAGTTAAATCGTAACCGGCCTATAATGTTCCCACTGCTGGGACACAGGCCTCCTCTCTGTAAGAGGGAGTGGGCCGTAATCCACCACGCGGGGCCAGTGCGGGTTGGTAAATGTCACAAGCCTTCGAATTTTTGGTTCTAGGACATGCCGGTTTCCTCACGATGTTTTCCTTCACCGTTTTGCCAGCTTCCGCGTTTTCAGCTAAATTACCCACGAAATTCTAGAATTAACAAAAGAAATACTCACTAAAAGGAGCCCAGTTACACCACTGGTCGTCATTCGGGTCGGTCCCGGGCGGCGGCATCAGCGCCGAACAGTTCTGATGCAGCACAGACTTCACCACGGAGATCGGCTTCCTCGTCAGGTGGTACGTCATGTACGTAAAGAACGTCAGCATGAGGACTGAGGCTTGGTACCTGCGGATGAGGAGAACGGGATCCTTAAGTAAAGTCGACCTCATCACTGCTGTACCAGTACCACCCTAAAGTTTAAAGTCGCTTGCACGTAATAAAACGACAAGGTCTATTTGTCTATGTGAAAGTTAGATAGTTTAAACCTTAGTGAAGTTTCAATTTACTGGGAATTTAAGTCAAAGGTCGTCCGAGGTCAACTATACCTACCTAAGAGGTTAATAGTAAAGACAATTATGATTGGTTGAACATTTATCTAAACTAATATGATCTAATCCTGCACCCTACTTACGTAACACACTATCAATCACAATCTGAATCATTTTGAAAGATATTGCAAATCCATTGCTTCATATGTTCGAAAAATTTGTCTGCTCAACAATCTAAATAACGCAATGAATGTTGTTGAACTGTCAAAATGAAACCCATACCTACTGTTATGTTACGCAATTACCCCCGCTAAACTATCTATACTAATCCATACGAATATTATAAATTCGAAAGTAACTTTGTCTTTCTGTATGTAACCTTTTCTTGCCTAAACTACTGAACCTTTTACCATTTCACGCTTTAACGGCTGAATGGATTTGGATGATAGGATAATATTTATCCCGATAACACGTTCCCGTGGGATAATTTCCGACATGAATGATGTAACCAATATTTTGTAACCATATTTTGATTTAAAAGAGTGTCCATGGAGTTTCTTGCCCGTTCTTCTCCATAGGTACCTACTACGCTTTGGAATGGGCAACTAGCTCCATCGTTCTGACTGACCGACTCCTTTACAATTCAAAATTGCCTGTAATGGTGGACGCACAATCGCAATCCATATAGTATTAGTAACAAATACTTAAAAAACTATGTAAGTAAACTTTCACAAAAGTAAAAGAACTAAAAAGACGTGACCCAACACACGCTGACACGTGCCTTCGTACCCAGTGCCTTATAAAGGGACTGTCCACTTTGTCAAGTAATGTTTTTAGGATGCTGTTGGAGCTGTAAATGCTTTGAGTTTTGAGTTTGGGTGTCCTGGGCTAGAACGAATGTCTAGAATTAAAAGATCTACAGACAGACGCTAGAAGAGAAGTGTTGCTAGGTAGGTTGTTGCAACATTTCTGCCTAGCTCCTTAAACACTAGGATGTTGTGTGAAGGTTGAAATTATGTTTAGAATCAACGCTTAATATGTCAACACACGACACGTTTGTAATCGGCCGACAGCACAGAGATTGTCCAAAAACAAAATAATTTGTTCGTACACATTCCTCTCTCACGTAACGGGTGCATGTCATCTTTTAGAACTGTTATTTTTCATTCCAACTCCAAAGCATTTATTGATAAATTATTTTATTTCTGCAAGTAGGTTTGTACACGTCAATCATATATTTTTTTTTTTACTAGATGAGGTCGGCGTTTCCATTCTGACTACTCTGAGAAGAAAGGCCGAAACAAACTTAGAGGTTACAGACACTTTTAAAGTCCAGACAAAATCTTGGTCAGATCATGTGAAGACCATGTAGATTGGTGTCTGAAATGGTCTTTTGAGGAAAGAACCACACAGATTGAGTGGATCTGTCCAGTCAGTGCACGCATTTGTCAGTAATTGTGCTGCTCAACTCAGGAGCATAGGTGTATTTCAATTAAACGGGCACTTTTGAATTGTCAAAGAGTCGGTCAGTCAGAAAGATGAAGCTAGGTGCCCATTCCAAAGCGTAGTAGGTACCTATGGAGAAGAACGGGTGAGAAACTCCATGGACACATTCAAAATGTTAGCGATACGTTGTCGGAAAAATAATGAAGTGCAAGAAAATCGACAAAGTAACATTTTCATTGCTTGACTGTTCATTTGTCGTTCATTTGTTAGGTGCGTTTTGTTTGTGCAGAATAAACTATTTTTCTTTCTTCTTTCTTTCTTTCTTAAATATCTTCGGTGAAATTAAGTAAGCGGTGAACTTAGTCACAGTCACAGTATGTCATGCAATTATACCGAAAGGTGATAACGTATATTGTTTATTATTAAATTAATTAGTTAATTAATTGTTACCACTAATTATAAGATATCACGACACAGTTACAAAATGCAACTGATAACTACAGTAAAACAATAATGTAACTTTAAAAACGCCTTTATTTCGTTGCCGTAAGAGCGATTTTCGTAGTTCAAGAGCTTGACGTACGGTTGATCCGACGTTACACGTGGAATATTGACATGAGAGCTAAGCGTGTGGTCCTAGGTTCGATCCCAGGGTCAGGCAGCGTTATTGAATGATTCCATTAGGAATTTCTCAGTAGCAGCCCGGAGTCTGGATTTGTGCCCGGGTGATGGCAATAGGCTCGCCCCCTATTAGGTACATGGGACTTACACATAACTGGCGAAATGTGGGTGAACCGAAATTGGCCTGATCTAATAGGAACTGGTATTTGCTCTAATTTTGTTGTAAAGGTCAGATCACAGATGTCACTCGCTCCATGTGGAATAAATCACTACAAAGTAAAAAATAATTAAGTAATTTCGGAAGTCGGGGTCTTTGGTACTGCATTTTCTTTTTTTGCCACCGACTTCCAAAATTATTTCAAGTTATTATTACATCATCAATATACACTAAGTGGAAAAAATACGTATTATTAAAGCTAACTGATAAACTACCGAAGCAAAGTTAATAAAATTCATACGGAACCACCCCTGAGGAATAACCGATCTATTAAAAAAAAAAACGAAATTGATCCACAATTGCCAGAGATATCGTGTAACAAACATACAAAAAAAAAAAACACGTGTGGCACTCGGGGACTGCCGCGGTAAAGCTATTGCATAGCATTTTTTATCAACTTATGCAATTATAATTATTTATTTATTTTTTATTTATGCAGTATTTTTTTTTCTTTGATATTAATTCAAGTACAGTCGTACCATATACATACACGTTAAGCGAACGCTCGGCCGAGCTACATGGTAGGCGGAGTGGGGGGGTGTTAGGTTTTATTTTCGTTACGGAATTTCTTGATTCGGTCGCCGCGCTCAAAGCCCGCGATAAAAGCTATGCAATAGCTTAAAAATAATTTTCGAAATCGATCCACAATATTGCCGGAGATATCGCGTAACAAACATACAAAAAAAAAAACACAGACAAACTGAGAACCTTCACCGTTATGAAGTCGGTAAAAAATTACTCAAATTTATAGACTGCGCCTGTTTTCGCATGTTTTCTGGAGCCAGCCTTCTGATGTACAATCTATTTTGCGGTTTGCAAATGACTGTGCCTCTAATAATAATTACGTTATCATCTTTTGTTTTGAATGATTCACATAAACAATACTATGAAATATTTAGGCCACATCCTTATGTCATAAATTATGTTTACATTATCATATTACATGGTCGAACATAATGTACCTTCACACCTGCGATCCCCGAAGAGGTAAGTAGAGTTGTATTAGCATAATTAGCCCATGTTCCCACTGCTGGGACCCAGGTAGGGTTCCCACCCGTACTCTAAAATAGAGTAATGTCCTCTTTTTCGTGTAGGTGTACTTTATAATTTATGACACCAATAAAGTACGCTAAAATACTCTATTTACGTAACTCTGACTGTTACTTACTTTTTCTCCCGTCTGAATGTAAAGTGGAGAGTAGAAAGGAACAAAGCTTCCCTAAACTTAATTAAAAACGATCTGATCAAATATTTCAATTTAAAGTTTGTAAGCAAAGAGGCTGGCCTGTAACTATCTTTAAGAAATACATAATTTTTTTAATGTTGCGAAAAGTAACGAAAGGGTTTTTATTAAAGATAAATAAGTAAAAAATAAATAAGTACTCTTTTTTATGCTGTGTACTTTGTTTCGTTCTACCGAAATGAAGAAATACTTTATTCGTCCCAAAGACAGGTGGCAACCCTAGACACAGGCCTCCTCTCTATAAGAGGGAGTGGGCAGTAATCCACCACGCGACACACTGAGGGTTAGTGGATGTCACATGTCTTCAAATTGTTGGTTCTAGGACATGCCGGTTTTCTCACGATGTTTTCCTTCTCCGTCTTGAGAGCAGTGGTGATGAAATAATGTAAGTACGCAAAGTAAGGTGCCTTGTTGGGTTCGAACCTACAATCGTAATTCGCCGCTGTTTCCATCTGGCCTTACGTTTAAAGGGGGCGTTCATTAATTACGTGAAACGAATTTGGCGATTTTTTTACCCCCCCCCCCCCCCCCCCGCATGGTGAGATGTCGTGTGATTTGGCTTGAATCCCCCCCCCCCCCCCTAATCGCACGTGAGATTTTTCGAAATACTTACGTATTTTTTGGGTAAGTACGTTAATCGGTGTTTTATTGCGTTGGGTTTAATAAAAAAAAATACATAATTTGCTTTAGTATTTTTATTTAAGAATACTAAGAACCGTAGTCTAGGATCACAGTGAGAAAATCGAACAATAAAATACTTAAATCAGCAACTAATAAAATTCGTAAAAGAATATTCACTCTAATTCAGTCCACGGGGACTCATGTGTGGTCTCTGGAACCAACATGTCCATGTGATTTTCAGTAAAAATTATCTGCTCCTTCAACCTCGCTCTGTTTTAGCCACAGAAGCTTACTAAGCTAGTGAGAAACATGGTTTACTTAATTTACCCAATTTTCTCGGAATTTTAAACGGTCTTAGCGGAAAAAAATTACGTCATATTTGCCGAAACCCCCCCTTACCCCCACGTGAGATTGGGTGACATTCGGCTCGACACCCTCTTCCCCCCTAAACGCCTCACGTAATTAATGGACGCCCCCCAATCCCCTGTAATAGGGGGGCGAGCGTATTAGATTACAATTATCTTTTAATGTTTAATTCATGTTTTTGTAATGACTTGATAACATTTTCATGTTTCTAATATTGATAAACTTTTAACTCTAAGTACTTATTTTGTAATCTAAAAACACAAAAATTGTTTCTACCTATGTCCGTTATAGACTTTTTAACCATCCAACAAATGTGCCCCAAACAGCGGGGTAATTACGGAACACATTAACAGTAGGAATGGATTTCATTTTGACAGTTCAACAACATTCATTGCGTTATTTACGCTGTTGAGCAGAAAAAAATTCCGAACATATGAAGCAATGGATTAGCAATAGGCTTCAAAATGATTCAGATTGTGATAGATAGTGTGTTACGTAATTAGGGTACTGGTCTCAGGACACCTAGATCTCTTTCATATCGATCGGTTCTGCGGTTATGGCGTGATAAGGTAACAGACAAAGTCAGACAAACAGTTACTTTCGCATTTACAATAGGTATCTTAAGTAGACCACGTTTCAATGCCAGTCATCTCTGGCAACACGCACTGGTCAAAGACTTTCGTCTTGAGACACTGCGGTATGTGGGACGAGAACATATTGGGTACCTTCCCGAACGCTGCCCAGCCGAGTCGGATTCGACGATTGACCTCTTTCTCGAAGTTGGACCTACCAACTGGACAGTTTGACCTAGGTAAACATACTCGTCCACAACTTCGAGTGCAGCGTGCCCGATCTTCATGAGAGTGGGTGTTACATAGGCATTTGAGATGACGTTTGTCTTGTCCATGTTCATTTTAAGACCCACTCTTTCGGAAGCTCTACTGAGATCATTGAGCATTGTACTGAGGTCCTCCATAGTCTCAGCCATGACTAACTATATCGTCGGCAAACCGAAAGTGAGTGATGTACTCGCCATTAATGTTGATGCCAACCCCTTTCCAGTCCAGAACCTTGAAGACATCCTCCAGTGCAGCGGTGAACAGTTTCGGAGAGATAACGTCTCCCTGTCTCACACCTCGCTGCAGAAGGATAGGTTACGAGGACTGGTCTAAAAGTCACCTAAAGAGCAATGGAGAGGGCTATGCTTGGAGTTTCCCTACGTGATCGAATCAGAAATAAAGAGATCCGCAGGAGAACCAAGGTAACCGACATAGCCCGAAGAATTATTGCCAAACTTAAGTGGCAGTGGGCAGGGGACATTGCTCGTAGAACAGATGGCTGATGGGGCCGAAAGGTTCTGGAGTGGCGACTGCATACCGGAAGACGTATTGTTGGAAGGCCTCCCATAAGTTGGACCGATGACCTGCAGTGCTATTCTCTAAGGATACAGCCTTGCGCGCAGCGCTGCCGCAGCGACGAAACACGTTGTTTCGCCGCTGTTTCGTCGCTGCGGCAGCGCTGTTCGCAAGGCTGTATCCTTAGAGAATAGCACCGCAGGTGAAGGCCGCAGGAATCCGCTGGATGCGGGAAGCACAGAACCGGTCAAAGTAGCGATGCTTGGGGGAGGCCTGTTTCCAGCAGTGGACGTCTTTCGGCAGAAATGATCATGAAAGTATGCATTAGTATGGATAAAAGATTCAGTTTTACGTTAATGGTAACATCAAAATAATATTCTTGCTCGAGAAAATATCTAAGTACCTAGCCTCCATTTATAAAGTCCGTCTTGGCCTCACGTCGTCTCCGTCACTCATACTGTCTCTTTCTAACGCTCTATGTGTCATATTTGCTAAGTACTGTACTGATAAATAACCAAACATAGATACAAGGCTAGGTGATAATAATAAAAATAACTGGTTACACCAAGCAATTAACTTCATTATTTAGATTATAAAAACTATAAGTTACCACACAGTCAGGTCAATTAATTGTTTATCAAATTGACACACTTCGCCAATATGCCGTGTTAAAGCCATTTAATAGAACAGTAAAAGTATGACAGTTGTGAATATGTGATCGAAGGTTAAACTACGCTTTCCGCGGTCGGTTCGTGGATGGGTGACCATCAATTACATATCGGCACCCCTCCGTGCCTCGGAAATCACGTTAAGCAGTTGGTCCAGGCTATCATTCGTAGATCTTTGACACTCGTTATGGTTAGTCAGAAGTCCGGAAGTCTAACAACCAGTCTCACTAAGGGGTATCATGTTACCCAGTAACTGGGTTGTGGAGGTCAGATAGGCAGTCACTCCATGTAAAATACTGGTAATCAACTGCATCCGGTTAGAATGGAAGCCAACCCCGACATTATTAGGAAAAAGCAGGAAGATTGATTGAGATTATAAAAACTGTAAGTTACCTACCACATGTACAGTCACCAAAAGAGATAAGTAACCAGGTCGTCGGATATAGTTGAAGTTTAGTAAGAAACAGATGGATTTTTTCGAATGAAATTTAATTTGTTTAATGAACTGTTTGTTTTCTTTTCATTAAATTAAATTTTATTCGAAAACATCCATCTGTTTCTTACTAAACTTCAACTATATCCGACGACCTGGTTACTTATCTCTTTTGGTGACTGTACTTACAGTAAGGGAATATTAATGCTTATCGAACTGAGACACTACGTCAATTTGCTGCGGTAAAGCCATTTCCTACAACAGTCAAAGAATGACAATTTTGATTTGAATGTGACCATTATGCCTGCCTTCTCGCAACTATGTTGTGGGTGGCTTCCAGTCTCACCGGATGCAGCTGAATACCAGTATTGGACATAGAGCGACAGCCTATCTGACCTCCACGACCCAGTTACTGGGTAACACGATACCCCTTGGTAAGACTGGTTGTCAGACTTTTGGGCTTTGACAACTGTCAAAAAAGTTCTACGAATGACAGCCGGGACCAACGGCTTAAGAGGGCGCACACGGGTCCACTAGCGCCACTCCTTTAAAAAAATATTATCTCGTGACTGAGAAGGAATTTTGAATAACGGCTCACTCCTTTAAAAAAATATTATCTCGTGACTGAGAAGGAATTTTGAATAACGGCTCACTCCTTTAAAAAAATATTCTCTCGTGAGATAATATTTTTTTAAAGGAGTGGCGCTAGTGGACCGGTGTGCACCCTCTATATAAATGGACAATTGGAGTTATTATGTAGTCAATTTGGTAAACAATAAATTTCCCTGACTTTACTACGACTAGTTAATGTGACCGTGACCCGTAGTAACGCATCAGTAATAGCCACAGCCTTGGATTATTCGAACTGTTTAATAATATTCTTGATAAGTTAGTACATAAAATGGTTGAATAATATGCACAATTGAGTGCAAAATACCTAGACAATGTACCTATGTAACACTTTGCAGAGTTCAACAATGATTTTCTTCTAATCTTCTTTTTCCTTCTCTTTTTAACCGACGAAAAAAATAAAGAGATTCTAAAATCGTCGCGTATATATAAATAAAAATATATAAAAACACGTGTGGCACTCGGGGACTGCCGCGGTAAAGCTATTGCATAGCATTTTTATCAACTTATGCAATTATAATTATTTTTTAATTTTTTATTTATGCAGTATTTTTTTTTTCTTTGATATTAATTCAAGTACAGTCGTACCATATACATACACGTTAAGCGAACGCTCGGCCGAGCTACATGGTAGGCGGAGTGGGAGGTGTTAGGTTTTATTTTCGTTACGGAATTTCTTGATTCGGTCGCCGCGCTCAAAGCCCGCAATAAAAGCTATGCAATAGCTTAATAAACAAAATAATATAAAATATATGCACGCATAACTTTTGATTGAGTAGTCCGATTCGACTTTTTTCCCATTTTACTTGGGATTTTCTCAGTATTGAATGAAATTATTAGGATTTTGCATACCTATAAAATCATAATTATTATATACACAGTGGACCTCCGGTAATCCGGCCCCTGTCTAATCCGGCGCCCCCTGTAATCCGACATGCCTATCACTGTTGAATGTAGGAACACAAACATTATTTTGACAAATCTTCACTAATGTAAAATAATGCATGATTGTAAACGCATGATTTTGTATAAGTTCTATAGTATTAATGACGTTAATTTTATAATAAAATGTGGAAGGGGAAAAATGTGTTCGTTCATTTTTAAGCTATTGCATAGCTTCTATCGCGGACTTTGAGCGCGGCGACCGAATCAAGAAATTCCGTAACGAAAATAAAACCTAACACCCGCCACTCCGCCTACTATGTAGCTCGGCCGAGCGTTCGCTTAACGTGTATGTATGTGGTACGACTGTACTTGAATTAATATCAAAGAAAAAAAATACTGCATAAATAAATAATTATAATTGCATAAGTTGATAAAAAATGCTATGCAATAGCTTTACCGCGGCAGTCCCCGAGTGCCACACGTGTTTTTTTTTCACATATAAAGATCCTGGCCCTACTTATTATTTTGATTTGTAATTTCTCGGATTACAAGGTACACTTTTTCAAAATATTTCTGACTATAGGGGGTCTTAGGCAGTACTCTATAATCCGACAAATTCGATAGTCCGACACTGCCCTGCAAAACGTTTGTCGGATTACCGGGGGTCCACTGTACTTAATTTTAGTGAACAGTATCACATATAAAAAAAAAATAAGCAATGCAATAGGAACTCATGGGAAACTTTTTAATGATGCTAAGTTGCATCATGCTGAGATAGGGGCGTTTTGGCCTTGTGCAGGACTTTCTGTTGTTATTTTAATTTTACTTGTTTTTTGTTTTTATTAGTGTGTTTAGTATAGTTTGTGATAATCCTGTGCTAGTCCCAATAAATACCTACTGTTTCTTTCTATGTTGAAATAAGTTTTAGCTCTTGACTGTACATATTCAATCAATAATTTTATAATTGAGAGATCTAAATATCACTGACGAAAACCTATAAGTACTTATTCTTAACTATTTCAATTGTCTTTGACATGTCTCGGGGCCTGGACTTCTGGAGCATACGAGGGGCCCAAGCCAACTCTCAGAAGCCCGTTAGACACTTTTAATCAAATGAAGCACCAACCGACGATTATCCCTGTATACACTATGCATTACTATTTTATAATAAAACTAATAAATAAATAGTTATGTACATATTAACTGCTTAACATCACGCAACGACCCTTAGGAGCCGAACAAAACGAAAAATAGTCAGAAAGAACGCTAAGCGAGAACGAAGTAAAAGCGTAAGCGCGGGCAGGCAATGCGATGCGTGGTCACCGACCAAAATGAGTTTTTTTTAAGCTAGTGCATAGCTTTTATCGCGGGCTTTGAGCGCGGCGACCGAATCAAGAAATTCCGTAACGAAAATAAAACCTAACACCCCCCACTCCGCCTACCCTGTAGCTCGGCCGAGCGTTCGCTTAACGTGTATGTATATGGTACGACTGTACTTGCATTAATAACAAAGAAAAAAAAATACTGCATAAATAAAAAATAAAAAAAGAATTATAATTGCATATGTTGATAAAAATGCTATGCAATAGCTTTACCGCGGCAGTCCCCGAGTGCCACACGTGTTTTTTTTAATATGGCTGTTATTTTGGTGGATAAATTGTGGTGTATTACGACTTCCACGCGAACGACGTCGCAGACAGAAGCTAGTACTACATCATAAGTATTAAATAATAAATAGTAGTTTGATTTGAGTTGAGATACCAATCACTAGTATTGTTCATATTGAATATTATAGACAGACTTTGATACAAGCCCGACGAAATAATATGTAATGTAAGTCAATTATAAATATCATAGAGGGCAATGACTTGGTTCCTACTATGAATCAGTCATTGTTGGTTGTAGTATGTCAGTACCTACATGATTGCACTCATAACATAATTTTATGTGGCTAGATTATAGCACATTTATTTAACAATTTTTAAGCTATTGCATAGCTTTTATCGCGGGCTTTGAGCGCGGCGACCGAATCAAGAAATTCCGTAACGTAAATAAAACCTAACACCCCCCACTCCGCCTACCATGTAGCTCGGCCGAGCGTTCGCTTAACGTGTATGTGTATGTTACGACTGTACTTGAATAAATATCAAAGAAAAAAAATACTGCATAAATAAAAAATAAATAAATAATTATAATTGCATAAGTTGATAAAAAATGCTATGCAATAGCTTTACCGCGGCAGTCTCCGAGTGCCACACGTGTTTTTATTTTTTTTAATATTAATCTTAAAGCTTGATCTATGTAGAGTACGGTCACCAAAAGTGTTAAGTAACCAGGGTCGTTGGATACCGTTGAAGTTTACTAAGAAACCAAAGTACGTTGTCGAATAAAATTAATTTAATTAATAGAAAACAAACATTTAATTTATCAAATTAAATTTCATTCAAAAACATGCATCGGTTTCTTGCTAAAATTCAATTGTATCCGACGACCCTGGTTACTTAACACTTTTGGTGACAGTACATCATCTGCCTAGACTTTTCTCAAATATATTGGGGTCGGCTTCAAGTCTCACTGGATTTAGCTGAATACCATTATTTTACATGGAGCAACTGCCTATCTGACCTCCACAACTGAGATATTGGGTAACATGATACTCTTCGATAAGACTGGTTATCGCTTTCGGACTTTCTGTATCCATACTCAGTAAGTAGTCTGTCTAGCGGGAGCCTGTCACACAGGTACGAATGACAGAGATAGCGCTCTATAAAGCCTACCTATTTGTAAACTGTAGTTCCCTTTTTATAACATAACATCACGCCTGTATTCCTCGAAGGGTTAGGCAGAGGTGTACCTATAGTACACCCAAATTTTGCGAGTTCTGTTTAAGTCCCATGTAACAGGGGGCGAGTCTATTGCCATCAACCGGGCACCAATCCGGACTCCAGGCTACTACTGAGTAATTACTGATAAAAAAACCCAATATGGACCCAATGGACAGGTCCACTCAAACTGTGTGGTTCTTTCCTCAAAAGACCATTTCAGATACCAATCTGCATGGTCTTCGCATGACCTGACCAAGATTATGGCTGGACTTTAAAAGAGACTGTGACCTCTGAGTTTGTTTCGGCCTTTCTTCTCAGAGTAGTCAGATAGGAAACGCCGACCTCATCTAGTTTAAAAAAACATGATTGACGTGTAAAAGTGTTTGTACAAACCTACTTACAGAAATAAAATCATTTATCATTATCATTTACCAATAACACTTTGACCGAACTAACCAATGAGGCTGGCCCTTTCTATAAACGCAGAGTAAGGTGTTTTGTCAGTTTACTCTGCGTTTATGTAGTTTACAGTATAAATTTCAGAATTACCACATATTTTTCAAGATAAGTTTGGCATAACGTTATTCTTATTTAATAATATATTGGTTTGAGCCATATTTACACCCAGGTACTGTAATTTGTTGTACTATTCCATTTCTATTAAAAATATACTTATTTTTGGTAATAAGTGAAGACTTAGAGAAAAGGTAAAGATACGGTTTTTATTTTAACATTGCAGTCAGAAATTGTATAGGTGGCATTGTTAGCACCAATCTAAGGCAGCTACTACGTGTATTACCTAGCTAGGCCTCATAAAAATCTTATTTTTTGCAGCCAGCCAAATAAAATAAAAATCGCCGTTATTGACACTATTAAATTGACAATATTTACTTTTCTTAAAACATAGAAAAGCATTAAGATATTACTTATATACAGCCTAAGTGACTCACCATCGTAATCGGTTGATCTGCAGTCGCGGGCAGCAATAATTACTTAGCTTCTGAATAAACTGCACCCCAAGAGGAGCGTCTCTGCTAACGCCACTCATTCTCCAGTATTTTCTTCTAAATGCCCTCGAGATTCCGTCTTGCACGAGCTTCATTCACGCCCCCTTACCACACGCATTGTTTTAAAAACATCCCTTTTGTTTACATCGACAAAAGAAACGTAAACTTTGATCACGATTTTCAGGCAAATTTACGTAATTATTACGAACGTTACGAGTCAAATCTTTCGATAGAATTATTATAGATTAAGTACTTTTTGCGGTAATTCAATATAATCGCGGTTAGATCAGGGATATCCGTGATAAAAATAATATTTTTAACCGTATGTGCACGACACGTCCACTACGACTGCGCTCCGTTAATCAGCGCATCTTCTATTTTTGGCCTTGACATTTCTGTCTCTTTCAAATGTGTGTGAAAAGACAAGGGCAGACGATAGAGAATGCTGAAAACTTGTTTTGCGCAATACACAATCCTTGACATTCATATGTCAGCAGGCTGACGTTGTCACTTGGACATTACGTTTTGTTGTTGCACTGAGAATAGACTTGAAATAATTTGTCAAAAAAGTTATGTCTAGTTTTTCTCTGTCGATCGAGGTCCAGAAAAACTAAAAATAATAACACCCTAATAACTCTTTATGATAATAAACCTTTTAACTTTTATCATTGCTAGACTGGATCCTGCACAGTCAGTATCTCACAAAACCAATAATAGAGAGTTGAGCCCGGAACTTCCAGCTCAGCTGTTGCGCTTTCGACCACAAGACCACTAGAGCTACAAGCAGCTTATCTTCTTTATCACTTTCTTGGAAATCAAACCTCTTTGCCAGTCTTATGATCGCATCATCCCATGTCATCCATTCACGACCACAGAGTACATTTTATATAGGGACACAACTATCCATTGCTATCCACGACATAAAACGTCAATCATGATGTTTTCACAGAGTACTTTTTGATATAATGGATGTTTTTTAATTTAGCTTTCAGAGGATTTAATAATTATTTAGAAATGTTTTTCATTTTGATGTGTTTCGTTTAGTTATTTAGAAAGTTAGTCAAATTATAGAAACAATGGGGATTGTACACGCAAAGGTAACTATTTAAATAACATCACACTTTTATTCCGAAAGAGTAGGCAGAGATGAAAAGTACAACGTACTCCCAAACTTTTCCAGTTAATTTCAATGTTGTAACGTGCAATTTTCAAATTTCCCGCATAGAATTAGGGTGTCCCATGTAACAGACTGAGCCTGTTGTCATTAACCAGGCACATATCCAAACTTCAGACTGAAACAGATAATTCGCTGGTGGTAACTACGTCATGGGAATCAGGAGACCACTTGACACCACGGGCCAATGAATTCAGAATTCCAAACTTATAGGTCAGGCTCAGCCAATATTTGGTCAACACTTATTTTTCCTGGTCATGTTGATGATTCCAATATTTTAATTAGATTTATTTAAAATAATGTCCATGGAGTTCCTTGCCCGTACTTCCCCATAAAAATCTCCTACGCTTTGAAATGGGCAACTAGCTTCATCTTTCTGACTGACCGACCCCTTGACAATTCAAAAGTGCCAGTAAATGTGGATTAACTGAGCTGATATGCTGAGCGATTGCCGTTTTGCGTGAATGTGACGCATATTTTTCCCCAACTCGTTATTTTTTGTATTTGTGTGTTTTTTCTTTGCGTCATGTTTACCGCAAATAAATGTATTTTCTTTCTTTTCTTTCTAACTAATGTGCTTTGAGTTTGAGTTAGATAAGTCAACATTGATGTTGTCAGTGACAGCTAGTTGTGTTGTGTGTGCGTTTCAGGTGGAACCTCATTTTCCGGTGGATTTCCCAGAGGAACAGGAAGTGGTAGAGGACGAGGAAGTTATGCTCAAGAGAGGCTACGCGCTCAACAATGTTAAGGTACTTAATTACTACTTAGGGACTACATACGTCTGCCGGGGTCGCGGATTGTTCGAAAGAGTTACCGTGGCCCTGGCGCTCAGGCAACTGAAGGAACACGGGTGGGTTTTAGTCAGTAAGAGTCTGACACGCCCTTCCGCTCCGCCCAGAGCGGGAGACGTCATTTGATGATTTCCCACCCAAAAAAAAAAAAAAAGGGACTACATACGTACTCAGAGGGGCTCGTAGCTAAGTAACAGCGGCACGGGTCGATCTTCAAGGTTAAGCAACGCTCTCCGAGGTCGGTCCGTGGATGAGGGACCATTGATTACGGCGGTGGACCATTTTTCATCCTTCCTATCCTTCCATCCTCAGCAATAAGGTTGAAAAGTGATCAACCACTAGTGTCCGCGGTGGTACACACCTAGATACCTCCGTACCTCGAAAAGCACGTTAAGCAGTTGGTCCAGGCTGTCATTCGTAGATCTTTGACAGTCGTTACTAGTAGTCAGAAGCTAGCAAGTCTGGATACCCTGTAACTGAGTTGTGGAAGTCAGATTGGCAGTCGCTCCATGTAGAATACTGGTATTCAGCTATATTCGGTTAGACTGGAGGACTACCCCAAAATAGTTGAGAAAAGAATAGCAGTAGGCAGATGATGATGGACTACATCCAACTGGAAAATATAGTAAATCAATGTATTAGTCCTTCAAAGAGCCGACGTGGCCAGTCTCCGTTTTAACATTACAAGCGCCCTAAACGAAATTTCGTCGGCGCCCCTCTGTCTTCTTGGAGAGTAGAGCGGGGCGAAAATTTCAGCACTCCGTCTATGTTTTCTTATGTTGTATGTGTAAAGAAATAGTAGTTGCTTTGTTCGCTTATGCAGAAAAGTTTGAGAATTCAGAGAATATAATAGAATAGATCATTTATTTGTCCAAAACATAAGTATACACACACATGGCATGCAAGATGTTACATACAAATTATAGAACAGTCATGTTTTGCCTTAACGGCGTACAAATATAAACAGGTTGGTTAGTTATTTTTATTACAGTAGAATATAAACATCAAACAAATTTGTCCATTATTCAAAGAAAATCAATATATAAAATCAAAAACTTAAGCAATCAAATTATAATAATTGATATACTACAGAATAGTCAGAAAGGAGACTGTCGGATGCAAGAGCAAGCGAAAAGAGCTAAAATATTTTTTGGTTTTCTAACTCCAAACGAACTTAAACAAAAGTACTCTGCAGGCGCCAGAGGTCAAGGGGCGTCTAGTCACAGCCCCTTCGGCTCCCCTTTACCTCTGGCACCCGCACTTGACATGGCACAAAAAAATCTCTTCTCAGGATCATTCAATAGTGGATACTGAAATAGACCTCTCCTATCGCACGCCATTTGACTTGACATAAAAAGAGACCAGCATCCTAATTACGTAACACATTATCTATCACAATCTAAATCATTTTGAAGCCTATTGCTAATCCATTGCTTCATATGTTCGAAAAAATTGTCCGCTCAACAACGTAAATAACGCAATTAATGTTGTTGAACTGTCAAAATGAAACCCATTCCTATTAGTGTGTTACGTAATTACCCCACAGCTCCACTCAACGGTATCAATGCATGGAGATTCACATAGAATTCGTTCATTTTTCTAGCATAACAAGTATCCTATATTATGTGATTTGGGAATAGTTCTGTTTTCTATCAGTGAAAGATGTTCTGTAATCTGATCAGTAATTCCAGAGTTAACCTTTAACAAACATTCACACAATATTTTTTTTTTGTAATCTATGGGTCAATTACACCAAAAGATAGCTGGATGTCCTGCGCGTCCAGTATAATGGTTTCAGGATGTGGTTGAGACTTCCTCGCTACTGTAGCGCGTCGGAAATGTTTGCGCAAGCTCGTACCGACGGATTTCACGCGATTTTGCGCAGGAAAACAGATTCACTACTGACGAGAGTGAGAGACAGTCGCAACCGCATTCTGAGAACTGTGGCGGAGAGTTTCAGCTCTCCAATTGTTAAGCAATTTGTGCGGCGGGTGATTGGTACTAACACTAGATAATAAGTTTGTTTTAATATTATGTTACTAACACTCTATGAATTCTTTCTTCCGAATTAAAAATCATTATTATTATTATTATTACCTAGAAATTGTATGAGCCTGATTGAGCATGATTGTATGAGCGTAGTGGGACTCAAAAGTGTTAAGACATCACCGCCATCTACATTTATGTATCTGTAATTCGTATGGTGTCCATAATAAAGAGTTAGTACTGTATTCCTAAATAAAATATTAGTTTGCTAACAACCATTAGGTTTTCAGAGACCCAGGGTAAGATTTTTTCTTAAGTACAAGAACAATGTTTCAGGCTCGCGTGGACCGTGTAAACATTGACGGACTAAAGCGTACGAAAGACGATGTAGTGATGGGCACCGTCGACGATCTATTTAAAGCGAAAGACTTCGAGGATGTCATCGTTCGTGCTCAAAAGGTAGACATACATAAAACACACACACACACACACACACACACCATTACTTACTCAAGTTACTTATACACCCCCACAAAACCCACCCTCACACACACGGCATACCCCTATTTATTCACTTAAAAACTCGGTAAGGAAATAGTGAACTGGTGCTCTGTGCGCATACTGTGAGGAACTCAAACCCTTTCAAAACGAATGGCCCTTGTCATTTGTGTCTGTAATGCAAATATGCACCTTCAAACCGGAATACAACAACGCTGCTTGGTGGCAGATATAATTACTGGTATTTTGCTTCCACGGATGAGCTCCTTTGGAAATAAAATAAACAAAAATACTAACTTAGTTTATTCCGCTTCCGCACAAATAATTCATCCACTATTTAACCCCTATTGGGGACGAATTTAGCAAAATGCTTTCTTAGTGCTCTCTTTCGTTATATATCGAACTCTTGCGCAATATTTCATTCTTCTAGATTCAGCGGGTTAGGCTGTGCGTTGTATGTAAGTGAATTTAAGATTCCTCTAAAGTAGATGTTGATTTGTGTACAGGTTCGACAGGCGCTCGACAACCTCGGCTGTTTCCGTAACGTCTGCGTCTACATCGACGTGTCCTCCGGTCCGGATGCCACGCCCGACGGACTCGAGGTTACACACACACACACACACACACTCACCATTACAGCTTCTTACAAGCCTACTCCCAACCCTCCAACCACACTCAGACATTCATGTGACCAAAGACACTTAAGTGACTACAGACGTTTTATAAAGCAAGTTGCTGATGTTTCGGGCGGGTCAAATGAATCCTTCATATGTACCGCCCGTGACACTAGGCGGGCTTGCGCTAAGACGAGTCTCTCAGTTTGTGTACTTAGGACATGTTGTGAATGAGAACCTGACTGATGACCTAGACATGGAACGGGAACGGAGGGGACTCGCGATTCGCTGTAATATGCTGGCTCGCAGGTTTGCCAAGTGTTCAAAGGCAGTCAAAACGACATTGTATAGGGCCTTCTGCCAATTTAGTTATTTAAGTTTCATATTAAGATACGAAGCAATAAAATTCGATCTATAGAAAAGCGGCCACATTCCTCTAGATCGTATTTTGTTGCTTCGTGTCTCAATATGAAAGTTTATAAAAAAGGTATTAGAAAATTCTAGACACACTTACCGAGGGAGTTTATTGAGCCGTTATTCAAAATTCCTTCTCAGTCACGAGATAATATTTTTTTAAAGGAGTGGCGCTAGTGGACTGGTGTGCGTCTTCTTTAAGCACACAACAAAAATGAATACAACCATGCAATGTAGGGGAAAGATGAATATTTAATTTTTTTGCCTGCAACCGAAATTATTGTTCGTTCGATTGCAATCTAGACTTTTATCGTTGTGCAGGTGACGTTTCAAGTCCGCGAAATGTCGCGGATGGTCGGCGGACTGAACGCATCGGTCGGAGAGGACGAGGGCAACGTAGTGATCGGTAACATACAAAATACTCTGTGGTACAGAACCCGGGCGTTAATATGACACATAGAGCTTTAGAAAGAGACACGTGGGAGTGAGAGAGACGACGCACGGTGGATCGAAAATCGGCTGTAGAAGACATAGGATCTCGATTTCTTAAATGTTATTTTTTTTGCTGGAAATGACTTCTGCTGATCATTACTGTTCTATAAAATGTCATATGAAGTAAATGTGTGCACAAATGGAAGAGTTATAATTTTTATAAGAAAAAAATGTATGGAGCTAGTATGAAAAATCGAATTATCTCCTAAACGGCATGTTTAACCGTAATATCCTTGGAGGTGGTCATAGTGCTAATTATTTATAATTTTTTGGTTGCGGATTTGACGAAAAATTTCATGCCGTTTTTTTTAAAAATCGTCAAAATATTTTCATTTGTTTTTTCATATGAAACGATTCCTTTTAGTGTTTATGTTGAAGAACACGGACTTTTAACTACACGTAACATAAAATAGCATCACTCCTATATTTCCGAAGGAGTTGGCAGAGGTTTATAGTACACCCACACGTAGACAACTATGCCTGAGCTAGATATTTATCAACACATCATGAGTTTTAAAACTTTTCATACAACCAAATTACCAATTGTTTACTCTTCTAATGAGTCCGAAAAGAAGTGATTAAGTAACTACACTGATTAGGTCTTCTAATGAGTCTTTATAGGTGATTTAATGATTTTCAATATCTCACGACAATACCAACTATGGATTACATTCAACTTTTCCTGATAAGTAAGCTAATTTGTTAATTAGCAGTGCTATGAGTTCTAAGAATAGTTAGTGACAATTATAAATTTTCATTAGCTAATGAGAAGATAACTAATGAGGGTAGTTACCTAATTATTGGCGTTTTTCAATAAAAGGGCTAAAGTTTAGTTTTATAATTTAGTTTGTTCACAACTGTGTAACTGCTAACACTAAATCTGCGACTATAAAATCTTAGAATGGAAAGTTTAATCACGAATTTAGACTTGTTTGTTCTTCTACGAAGTGAGAGTACTTCATTTGATCATGAAGTATTGTTCAGTGCAGTTGTATCCCGCATAGGCGATTGCCTGTCTGACGAAGATCGTGTTGTTCTCAAAGAATTTTGTCGGAGATTTACGCGAGCCGCTTTACAAAGGTGGCAGAAATCCAACCGATTCCTTGATAATTTCAGGAGAAAGTACGAGAATTGGTTGGGAGCAAATATTGATTGGCCGAGTTTTGTGCAAACTTTAGTTAATCAAGAACCAAGTGTTGATGAGATACCAAGAGCGCCCTCAGTCTCTCCAGAACCGTCGACATCAACGTCCATTGGAACAATGACGAAAAGATCCCGTAAACCATTCGAAGATCTGGGAAGTAAACAAAAAAAGAGAAGATCTGATGAACACACAGGCGAAGATTCCAGTGAATTGGCATATGCAGCTGCAGCACGTTTAAAAGAAGTTTAAAAGAAACTTTATATGTTACTTAAATAAGAGTTTGATAATCTTTTTTTATTTAAATTAATAAAAATGTGTCAAAAAACAACAATTTTTTTATTTAATTTTTCTTGTTTTGTGTGTTCTTAATATTTGGGTTAATAACATATCGAACTTTTTAACTTGGACACTAAAAGGGATCGTTTTACATGTAAAAATAAATAAAAATATTTTGACGATTTTTTAAAAAAAACGGCATTACATTTTTCGTCAAATCGGCAACCAAAAAATCATAAATAATTAGCACTATGACCACCTCCAAGGATATTACGGTTAAACATGCCGTTTAGGAGATAATTCGATTTTTCATACTAGCTTCATACAAATTTTTCGTAAAAAAAATATATTTCCTTCGTTTTTGGGCAGAATTAACTCGGGTGTCATTTTTGTACACAGTAATGATCAGCAAAAGTCATTTCCAGCAAAAAAAATAACATTTAAGAAATCGAGATGCTATGTCTTCTACAGCCGATTTTCGATCCACCGTGCGACGCGACGCTCGGGGCACTTCACTCGCAGAACAGTTGGCCGTTCGTTTCTGGAGGGTTCGGTTTTTGACCGCGTAGCGTACGGTTGCGGAAATCCGCTTGATGTGGGAAGTATAGGACCGGTCGTTGTTACGATGCTTGTGGGAAGCGTATGTCCAGCAGTGGACTTGCGTCAGCTGAATGAAGATGATGATGATTTACTGGAAAATTGGTCCTTGAAACTAAGGCCTACATAACAGAACCTCACTCCAGACTCAAGCAGTATTAATACTATAGTTTCACCTAATCAAAGGGTTAAAGTAATACTTGAGTTTTGAGTGAGGTTCCTTAATACGGGCCTAAGTTTTTACATTCGCGTAAAGTGTATCTTCATAGCACATTCTTATCCGCTCCGCTACAACAATATAAACAGTAGTTTCGAAGCTTAGCTTCATCGAAACTACCTCACTCATTTCTGGTGGAAAGCGCAATTATGGTTTTAACTGGCAATACTTAATGCATAGGACTGAAACTACCAAACATATGGGGTCGCGGCGAGCGCGCGCAGGCGGCCTACAGCCTCGGCTACAAGAACACTTGCAGCTTCAACATTACGGTTACTAAGCCACTGCCGCTCAAACCTTTAGATCCCGTGTGAGTATTTAGTTTTTTATTAAACAAGGCTCATTGTACTGCTGGAGCTACACGGCGACACTAAGGGGCCGCCTCCACGAGCGAGAGAATCGCGGCGATATTATTTTCGTGCCACGTATTTCTATACATTATCTTAGGGGCCGTCTCCTGCAGGGTAATTACGTAACACACTAACAGTAGGAATGGGTTTCATTTTGACAATTCAACAACATTCATTGCGTTATTTACGTTGTTAAACAGACTCATTTTTCGAACGTATGAAGCAATGAATTAGCAATCGGCTTCAAAATGATTCAGATTGTGATAGATAGTGTGTTACGTAATTAGGGTACAGAATCGCGGCGATGCGACGAGTGGCTGAGTGCGAGCGAAACGTCATCGTATCGCTGCACGCTCACTCGTCGCTACTGGCGGCGCGCCCGCCACGCTCTCGCCGCGGAACTTGGCGCTCTCGCAGCGAGAGCGCGACGAGTGCGCTGTCTTAACGCAAGCTGAACTGACAACTGAACTCTTCTACAAAACTATTGCGCAACGCTTCGTCGTAGAAACACGGTGATCCGTCCGATACGCTGGCGGAATGGCTCGTTCGTGGAGATTACCTGAGGTAGAAGCGCGGATCCGTCGCGATTCTCTCGCTCGTAGAGGCGGTCCCTTAGGGGAGCTACACACAAATGTTCGGCACTATTTATTGAACAACAAAGCTGTCTTGAAGCAATTAAGTACTACATATATTCGGCTTTCAATCGGCTCGTGCCGATCGACCAACTTCGCTTGGCTCTTGGTCATGTTCGGGTCGGCTCAGGACAACCCGAGCTAAGCCGAGTGACTTTTTTACCTATATCCGATTTTGCCGCCCAGCTGTGCCGAATAACGCTGACTGCTGCTGCAAACAACGGGATTAAACCTTGGAAGGTTTAATCCCGTTGTTTATCGCTGTATTGAATACAAAATCAATAGTTTTAAAGATGATTTCCACCATACGGCTCGCATCGCATCGGATCGGAAAGGATACGAACGGATGCGGCGACAGCCGATCGCGTCCGGCAGGATGTCGACGCATACGATCGGCTCGGACCATCGCTTGCGAACGTATCCGTGTCTGCGCCTAGTCAAATAGTTTCATTCCTACCGTGTTGAAGGGTTCTAATACGAATGAATGTGTGATCGGATACGACGACAGGCGAACGGAGCCGATCGCGCGTCGCAGCATACTTTGGGCTACGATCGCGTGTCGCGGAAGACGCCCGCGGTCAAACTGCTGTGCGCGGCTTGATAATATAGACTTTAAATACTGTGTACACGATTTAATATCGTTTAAAGATTGTAAAATCCGTTCCGATACGATGCGATGCGAGCCGTTTGGTGGAAATCATCCTTTAGTGTCCAACTTGCAATGTTTCTAGTTTATCGTTCTGTCGACCTAATTTTGCTATAGTGACGTTGACTAATGAAAGCTATGCTGCGCTGTGCTTATTAACTAAGCTAACCTTCTTGTGGTATGTGTGCTAAATATGTGATATTATATTTATATGCGGGAAGGAGTCATTACAGATTCAAATTAGTTCTCGTGTTGTCGAGAAATAAGCTGCGAATCAGCATCAGCACCCTTCGCGTGACCCTTGATTTGTTTAAAACAAAGTGTATAGCCTCACACAGCGCAACGCAGCACTATTTAATTGCTTCCTCATCATATTCTATACAAAGCGAAATTGCTCAGCATAGCGTAGCGCAGCAAAGCTTAATGTTGAGTCCCCGTGTGCGCAGATTATCGGCCTCCCTATACCAGCATAACCAGGACTACCCGTGGTCGGGGTACCGCCTGCTCGACCGAGGAATACAATTCAATGTAGGCTTCAAGACGTCGCCAACGGTGAGAGAGTACACTTCATTATTATTACGCCTGCATTTCCCGAAAGAGGTGTATATCACACCCACACTTTGCCAGCTATGTCTCTGCACCACCCTAACGTTGACTGGTACAGAATGCCTCAGGCATTAAGTCCGCCTTTGTATAATGTTTTTTAGTTACATAAATCTGAAACATTGATGGTGGAATGAGGGTGTAAGGGCCGAGACACACCAGAATGGCAGCGGCCGGCGGCGACCTCCAGACCCCACGCGCCTAGTCTCCTCTGTACTAGTTTACTTTCTACATTCGGCAAAAGGTCGCGAGGCCGCCCGCGGTGCCGCGAGCAGCCTCGCGTCGCCGCTGGCAGCCGCGGGCAGAACCACCGAAAAGACGCGCGTGGCGCGCGGCCGCTCGATTCACCGCGGGCGGCCTCGCGACCTTTTCAAGCTTTTCAAGCGATACTGGTCTTTTAAGTAAGTAGATAAAGTTTAAAATTATTTCACACTGAAAGTGCTCGGCGCGTCGCTGCCGATGCCGGCCGCTGCCATTCCGGTGTGACTCGACCCTAAGTCCTAATCTGTGGTGTAAGTACTCAAACATATCGATATACAGTCAAATTATTACCACTGATTTTCGGTTGACTAGAGTCCTTTCACAGATCATTTACCTCTGATTTTACAAGTCTGTCAAAATCATAGTGATCTTTATGATAGTTACAATAAGGATGCTTTTGGGTTGCTACCACTGACAAGTCTGTCAAAATCAAAGTGAGCGTGTGCTCAATACAATAAGGTTTATTTTAGGTTGCTGCTGTCAGAGGTAAATATTAAATAAAGGACTGTAAAGATTGTGTATGTGCCTCACAGATGAAACACAACCTGCAGTGGGAGGGGCTGATTCGAAATATGTCGGTCATCAACAAGTCTACATTTGCCGCCAGAGAGAGCAGTGGTGAGTGTCATTGCTTAATTTGCAAATACTTTATACCTACCCATTGTAGTATAGTCATTTTATTCCAAGCAAATACTAAAATAGTCAAGTACACACTATTGTAGTCTTTGTTTTGTCTTTCCCTGGTCGACGGCGCGTCGTGTTCCACGCGCGCCTCAAAGAGATGTCAGCATAATTGAGGGGGTCCAAGAGGGCCGATGCTTGCCGGGGTCGCGGATTATTCGAAAGAGTTACCGTGGAACTGGCGCACAGGCAACTGAACACGGGTGGGTTTTAGTCAGTAAGAGTCTGACACGCCCTTCCGCTCCGCCCAGAGCGGGAGAAGTAATTTGACGATATCCCACCCAAAAAAGAATACATACAACGACATTATATCAAGCTATACTTTTCCTGTTTTAGCTGACCTCGCATTGCATGGCTTTTCGTACAATCAGAAGTCAGCTTATACTGGAAATGTATAGCTTGATACATGGGCGTAATTAGAGGGGGCGGTCTGGGGAGGGCAGCTGCCCCCCCTGGAATTTGTATGCCTAAGTAACTACTGTTAAGTTATGGTAGTCACGAAGAAGATTTTAAACCTTAAAATGTTGATGGTTAAGTTCAAAATCGAATCAGAAAATCTGACAGTTTGTGGTAACTTGTGCTGGCGGCTGTACGGCCTGAAACTGCGCTAAGCGGGCGCCCGGAACGGGCACCCAGAAGAGTGATGACTATAATTGTTGATGGATGGAGAGGGAGATATGGCCAAAGAAGAGATGGATGGGTTGTCTGAGAATTATGAAAGAGAAGGGAGTGAATGATAGCGTGACGGTTGACAGGGGGGAGTGGGAGGAAACGTGTTGCGCCGACCACGAGTGACGTGGGCCAAGGGTAAGAAGAAGATGATGAGATAATCATCATGTGAAGGCGATGCAGGCCTGAAACTGTGTTAAGCGGACGCCCGCGTGGTTCCATACAAAAGTTCTCAGTTGCCGGGACCCACGCGGGCGTCTGTCGCGGGGAGGCAGGCCCCGCGCCAGCGCAACAGGGCCCGACTCCGTGTGATGAAATCCATTTCGGGGGCACGCATGGGGCCCTAATAATAATAATAATATCCTCACCACCTCGTCTTTATTTATCGTTCCCACGAACCCCACCAGCGTGTCCACGCGCGTACATGCGATGAGTACTCGTAATGATTATCTAACCAATGTAAACAAAATATTGTAAAACCATTTTTTTTTCTTGCCTTTTCTTCTCCATAAGAAACTAGCTATTGGATGGGGCAACTAAGTAGAATCGATTCTTCTATTTTCTTGTAATTTGTGACGTTCCAAAGTAATGGTCTAATTGAAGTTTTACGAGTTGACATAGTGTGTTTATGAGTAATCAAGTTAAAGCTGTGCTGAGCATAGCAACGCAAAACTTTCGTGCTATATTTTTTACACAATTTTGAACTGTCTACGCGGGATGTGCTGTCAGCACGTATTGCGTGTATATGCTAAGTGCCAGTAGGGAGATAGAAGAAAGTATGAGCGGGCTGGCACGCAGTGACAGCACGTATTGGGGGCAACTGTGGCACAAAGAATAGCCACACAAAGAGCAGCGCAGCGCGTTTTATTTGCTCCTTCGTCTATGAGGAGCGAATTAGCTAAACTGAGCACAGCACAGCACAGCGAATCATTATGATAATTACTCACCTTTAGCTTTTACAAATTAAGGTCCACATTTGAAATCGACCTTCCGGCACACAATCGACGTGGACCACAGAGATGAGGAGATCTTCCCGACGCAAGGCGTGTGGATGCAGATCAGCAATGAGGTCGCCGGCATCGGTGGTAATGTGGCCAATCTGAAGTCTGAGATGCATTTGCAGTCTAACCATACGTTGTCTGAAGATTTTGGCGTGGTGAGTACTCAATAATTGATTGCTTTCCACAATGTGTATTTACTTAAGCGCAGGCCACACCGCCAGCTGGCGAGCGTGCTGGCTGGCGAGAAAAACTATATTTATAAACTAAGCGAAGCTTTGGCGAGTTAATCGCAATTCCAAGCGTTTATTCGATTCCGCGGCCTTACATCGCAACCTTCTGGTTGTCGAGATCGCCAGTTATACACCCTCCAATATTAGTAATGTCCGCCTTCCAAGGCATGCCCTAGCCGACCGCGATGACCCCATAACCCTCCTCCAGGAGAGCAGTAGTGCCACCTGTACAGTGTACAGATACAAAAAGCTTTCGTTCCGACCTCGCCGCCGAGGTCTTTCGTTACGACCCAGACGTAATTGTCCCCCCCGACCCTTGCTCGACGAAGCGCCAGCCCGCACCGTAGCTGAGCCTGTAGCTTTAAATTCCCCGGATAATAATAATTGTTTAAATTGGATCCAGCCTGTCCCATCTTGCCGTCCTCCCCCCAGCGACGCCCTAAGCCGAGGTTCGTATCCCACAGGGGGTGTCCTTAGCGTGCAGTCGCTTAGTAATTTAGGAAATTCGCCCCTGGCTGGAGGCTTTGAGTTTGCTTAAGGCAGCCACAGGGTAGTCTGGTTAAGTAGTTACTACCTCTCAAGGTCAACTACGAGATGCAACACATAAAAAAAATTGGCGAATTAAAATATGTGGGTTCACACCGAGAACTACGGACGGACGGGCGAGCGAGCAAGCAGGCGGGCGGGAGAGTAAGCGGAGCGTTCCGTCTCAAGCGCAGGCCACACCGCCAGCTAGCGAGGGGAGCGTTCCATCTCAAGCGCAGGCCACACCGCCAGCTAGCGAGGGAAGCGATCTATCTCAAGCGCAGGCCACACCGCCAGCTAGCGAGGGGAGCGTTCCGTCTCAAGCGCAGGCCACACCGCCAGCTAGCGAGGGGAGCGTTCCATCTCAAGGGCAGGCCACACCGCCAGCTAGCGAGGGGAGCGATCCATCTCAAGCGCAGGCCACACCGCCAGCTAGCGAGGGGAGCGTTCCGTCTCAAGCGCAGGCCACACCGCCAGCTAGCAAGCGAGCGAGCCGGGCGAACATCGTTTCACCTCTTTTCATACTTCGGTTCATACCGCGAACTACAGAGATACGTTACGTCAGCGATACAAACGATGCGAACGAAATATCCGGCAATGCCAGGGATGCTATTCGTTCACCTCGTTAGCGTAGCTTATGTGTATAGTTTGGGGTGTGAACCGAAGTATGAAAAGAGTTGAAACGATGCTCGCCCGGCTCGCTCGCTCGCTAGCTGGCGGTGTGGCCTGTGCTTTAGGTGGTAGTTTTAAATATTATCAGATCAATATGGACCCTGTTGGGTACAGCAAAGTGAGGAGGTAGTAGGAGAGAGGAAGTTCCTGAGATTATACTGATGTAAAGTGACCTGGATGAGACTCTCACAGACCACTCAAACTCAAACTCAAAGCATTTATTTCAAATAAACCAATTACAGGCACTTTTGAATTGCCAAGGGGTCGGTCAGTCAGAAAGATGAAGCTAGTTGCCTATTCCAAAGCGTAGTAGGTACCTATGGAGAAGAACGGGCAAGAAACTCCACGGACACTCTTTTGAATCAAAATACGGTTACAAAATATTGGTTACATCATTCATGTTGAAATTATGCACGTGAGAACGATTTAGAAAGTTAAAAGCGTCCGTAATAAAAAGACAAAAACAATTCAATACTAAATTAAATTGAAATAAGCTGTGGCAGCTAAGAGATGACCAGTCCCTACTGATGGAAGAACAGGGAAGCATGGCTCAAAAGGGAGAAGGCCTTTACTCATCAGTGAGTGGAACAAGGCTACCAATGATGATGGTGAGGGTAAGATTGAAAGAAAAATAACAGCATTCTCCTTGGCATGAAATGATAAATGATTTAAGTAGTAAGTAGGTTTGAACAAACACTTTTACACGTCAATCATATTTTTTAAACTAGATGAGGTCGCCGTTTCTTGTCTGACTACTCTGAGAAGAAAGGCCGAAACAAACTCAGAGGTCACAGTCTCTTTTAAAGTCCAGACATAATCTTGGTCAGATCATGTGTGAAGACCATGTAGATTGGTATCTGAAATGGTCTTTTGAGGAAAGAACCACGCATTTTGAGTGGACCTGTCCAGTCAGTGCACGCATTTGTCAGTAATCGTGCAGCTCAATTCAGGAAGTCAGGACTTAAGGAGCTCAACGATTCGACGAACACTACCGAAGAAAGGACATTTGGGTAGGCCGCATAAATTACTCAAACTGCCAGATCATGATTAAAATTAACTGAGAAAAAAAAAGCAATGACCCACATAGTCCTCACATTCACAATAATTAAAATAACATAATACTTGAAAGGAGACTCTTGATTTAATACCTACTGATCATTCCGCCATTATTTAAGACTAATTTTCCAATTGTGAACCTCTTTTGATAATTAAGACTTGTAAGAGAGAATTTGAATTCCTGATGGTGATCCAATACCAATAATTTGGACTGGCTATCCACAAGAGCTTCTAGGGCTGAGCGGGAAAACATAAGATAAGATTTATTTATTTGTTTAAACATTGTGGACATACAAGAGCATGCCATGCATAGTTTGAGTCCAATCATGTTTAGCCGTAAGTATCGGCGTACAAATATTTCCATAACATTGAAAAGAAGAAAGAAGAAAGAAAGAAGAAAGAAAAATAGTTTATTCTGCACAAACAAAACGCACCTAACAAATGAACGACATTAATTTAGAGACACAAAATAGCCAAAAGCCTCGTATTCATGTTACAAAAGTTTCATAATTTTGTCTATTGCTTGATGCCAGGGACCAAAAACAATACACATTGCTCTGTGAAAGAAGAATTAAAAAAAAAGAAAAAAGAATTAACAAAAAGTAAAATCGAAAAATTACCTAGAATAGACACAAAGTTTATCATTCAGAAACGTTATAAATTAGAAATTATTTTTATGTTATAATGTCTAAATTCATATAAATATAATATTAGTGTCTGGAAAAAGATAACATTATTCAATCAAAAAAAACTTATTCAGCTAGAAATTCGAAGACACTATTGTAGCGGCATCTACAAACGCCACATGCGAGCTACGCGTCATACTGACGTCACGCAAAATCCTGCATCGCGCAAGCAGAGTTTACCGCGCAACTAGCATATATACAACATCCCGACATCAATCGTCGGGCAGTTGCCCACCAGACACAACACCCGTCTGGTCGGAGGATACTCCCTTTTCCATAGAGTAAGAGTGAACTTTACACCCTGTTCCTCATACCTCTATACTATAATATGCTTTTTGCGAAAGAAACATTTTTAATTGAAGCTTGAATGCCTTACTATTTAGCTCCATCCAACCTTTAGGCAATATGTTAAATATAGTAGGTGCTATGCAGACGATACTTCGCTCATGAGTGCCGTTTTAGCTGGATAGAGACGAAGAATGGTCATATCCCGTCAATGACGCATACAACGTCCTGTAGACATGGAAACAAATTGGGGTTTGTTTTAACAAACATTGCGGTTTCGAGAATATACATACAAGGAAGAGTTAATATCTTGTACCTAGCGTACATATAGCGGTGGGAAAATTAAGCAGTCCTATTGGTGGATTTTAGGTCCTTCAATGGTTATCACTAAACTAGTTGCTCGATGCAGGTGTTACAAGCAACAGGCGCGCTGGGCATACTGCACGATCTTCGCGGCTCGATGTTACCCGACCACTTCTTCCTCGGCGGTCCCACCACGCTGCGCGGCTTCCAACACAGAGGGGTCGGGCCACACATGGATGGTCAGGCTATTGGCGGACGGGTGAGTGATGAACTTCTCGAATGTGATACAAGAAGAACGAAAAATTGTTTATTCTATTGTCCTGGGTTCGATTCCCGGGTCGGACAAAGCGTTATTGGGGTTTTCAATCTGGAATTTCTCAGTAGCAGCACTTTTTTTTTTTTTTTTTTTTGGGTGGGAAATCATCAAATGACGTCTCCCGCTCTGGGCGGAGCGGAAGGGCGTGTCAGACTCTTACTGACTAAAACCCACCCGTGTTCCTTCAGTTGCCTGTGCGCCAGGGCCACGGTAACTCTTTCGAACAATCCGCGACCCCGGCAGGCATCGGTCCTATCGGACCCCGTCAATGGTGCTGACATCTCTTTGAGGCGCGCGTGGAACACGACGCGCCGTCGACCCGGGCCTGGTCCTTACCGGACGGCGAGCTGCCCATTGCTCGCCGTCCGCAAGCCCGCGCCTACGGTGGCCGGGAGTCGGCAATCGACTCCCGACGCCCAGGGTGTCTCTTCCTCCTGCGGCGGCTAGGGGCGCGAGGGCGTAGAGATTGCCTCTCCCTCTCGCGCTCCGCCTCCTCCTTCGCGAGCATTACTGCTTCGCAGAAGGAGGTGACGGCTTCCCATTCCCTCTCGCTCCGTACCATGGCCTGAACCAGTGCCGGACGCGAGAGGTCGCCGCCGCCGATCGCCGCCACGAGGACACGGCGGTGCTCCGCCCAAGCCGGGCAGACCTCCACCGTATGCTCCACCGTGTCCTCCGGTCGATCCACACAATGGTAACACCCGGGCGTTTCCTCCCGCCTTATTCGAAACAGGAACCTCCCGAAACATCCATGTCCGGTGAGGACCTGCGTCAGGCGGAAGGTGAGGACGCCGTGGCGCCTCTCAAGCCACTCCTCAAAGAGGGGTCTTACCGCCGCAATTGTGGCGTGCCCTGCGCTGGGTTGCGACAGTCGCACTCTCCATGCCGCCATGAGATCCCGCCGGAGCTCTATCCGCTGTGCCGCGATTTCTCGCGGCAGCGGAGTTACGCCCCGGCGTTTCGCCTCCTCGCGCCACTCCCAGACGTGCGCGAGGACCTTTGCCTCCAGATCCCACGGCGGCAATCCGGCAAGGAGGCTCGCCGCTTCGCAGGAGACCGTGCGGTATCCCCGTACCATCCGGATGGCCATGACCCTTTGGGACGCGTTCAACCGGCGGGCTGGCCGGAGCCTTAACGAACGCGCCCACACCGGTGCCCCGTAAAGGGCCATGTCAGTAGCAGCCCTGAGTCTGGATTTGTGCCCGGTTGATGGCATTACGTGGGACTCAAATATAACTGGCGAAATGTAGGTGTGTGTGTGGTGTGTGGAATATAGTACAATGTACACCTCTGCATAACCCTTCGTAAAATACAGGCGTGATGTTATGTTAGGTATGTTATTTTTTACATTTTCATCAGGTACTTTTGTAACGGTCCATATGTACCGTAAGAGCGCTTGTAGACGTCCGTTTTTTTCACCGGATAACGGACCGTGTTTTTTGCCGGATTCGCAGTGGTGTATGAATTATAATGAATGTGTGTACATGCACCGGACATCGGTCCGGCGAACAATTTACGCCGGATACACCACCGCTTCCCCTCGGCGCGACGGACACCGGTCCGGTGTAAGAAAGGGCGGTCATCTACGCCAGTGTATTGGTGCGTGTTGACGCTGCCGGACGTATTGCCTGTTTTCTGTTAATTGAGTGCTGTCTACCTGCGTTCTTAAAAATGGGTGATATTGACATGGAATTGTTAATAAGTTTGGTTGAAAATAGGCCTGTACAGTGGGACAAAACCCAAGAGTGCTATAAAAATAGACAGTCGAGTTTTGTCGCTTGGAGAGAAATTTGTCTTGCGTTAAATGAAGGTTTTGAAACGATGTCCGAGAAAGAAAAAAATTATTTTGGTAAGTAACATTTTATTTTCATTATTTTTATGCATATTGATTTTGCCATGGTACACGCCCTACTGGTGACATGAAATATTCTGCATATTTGTTACGAATCATATTTGCTGTTACATTACCTCGTGTTGAATGGGAACGAGACAAATGGCATAGAGTAGACATCATGTGTGAACTAGCATTGTCAGTAGCATTATTAGCAATACCCTCTACTTTATGAATTATGTTTTGTAATAAGCAGCATGTTTTTACAATGTTAACAGCAGTATCTGTTGAAACATTTAATGGTCTATGCAAAATCCTCCATTTATTGGATAAAATACCAAATGCGCATTCGACGTAGCGGCGCGCTCTTGTGAGACGATAATTATTGATTTTTTTTTTTAATGAGTCAAGTTGATGCCCGCTGTAAGGACGAAGTACGTGTTGTTGTAAAGCGAAAGCTTCATCAGCAACAAATACATAAGGTAACTCACTGCCTGCACCTGGCAACTGCTTAGGTCGAGGAATATTTAATTTATCGCCTACTATTCTTTTCCAAAATTCTGTTTCTTTAAATACTGCTGAATCGCATTCTTTGCCGTAGGCTCCAACATCAATAAAAACAAAATTATAGTTTGTGTCTACCACAGCCATTAATACTATTGAGAAATAGTGCTTGTAGTTGAAAAACATTGATCCACTTTCTTCTGACTTGATGATTCGAATATGTTTGCCGTCAATGGCTCCCAAGCAATGAGGAAAATTTGCATTCGTCTCGAAATTTTTTGCTATTGTTAACCATTCGTCTTCCGATGATAGTTTCATATAAATTGGAGAAAGGGTTTCCCACAATGCTTCAAATACTTCTTGTACAATACAGCTGATAGTTTTTATACCCATTCTGAAACTGTAATGTAGATCACTAAATGTGTTCCCTGCAGCTAAATATCTGTAACAATTTTTTCTTTTTTAGGCAAAGATATCATAAAAAAATGGAACAATGCAAGAGATAACTGGATGAAATATCACAAAAAAGTTAAGGAATGTAAATCCGGCTCTGGTGCAAAAAGTCTACGAAAATATAAATTCTACGATCAAATGCTCTTTTTGTGTAAAATTGTGACTCGCCGAACAACGGAAGCAAGTATTACATCAGAAAAAAACATCACACAATCTCACAATAAAGAAACTGACTCACAAACCAATAATGACCCTACCGCACCAGCCAATACTTCCGATAGAACAAAAACAAGCAAGAAGAGAAAGACAGACTGTAGCGAAGTTGATCGACAAATGCTTACTTTAATTAAATCAGTTGACGATGAAGACAAGAGTAAGAGTATGTGTTTTTTCAAAAGTATTGCTCCGATTGTAGACAAGTATAGTGACGACGATTATGTTGAATTCCAATATGAAGTCATTAAAGTTATGAGAAATTTAAGTCGGAGAAATCAAGCGTCCATGCAGCAGCAAAATTACAATTACAATATTAATCGAGGCTACACTACGGCTACACCCGACTACAGGATACACGAATATCAACCAACACAACCCATTCCATCGACATCCAGGATGCCCTATGAATATCAGCCAACACAACTCATTCCATCCACATCCAGGATGCCTCAAGAACTCATGCAGTAAGATGATTCCCAATCTTCAATTATTACTGAATTAAGTTCAATCACATCGCCTGATTACGATTTCGATTTTTCTAAAACTCCTTAATTTCTTTTTTGAGTATAATAAAACTATTACTACCTACAAAATTTTGTTTTAATTAATACAGGTAATCCCCTTTTCTATAATTTGAAATTGGACATCTCTTTAACATACCTTAGCGTAACGGCTAATCTCTCTGCCGGGGAAATAGATTTACGCATGTCAGTATCCTCGTGTCTTATTTTATCATATATGGCTGTTAATAATAGTTGAAAGGTTTCTTTCTTCATCCGAAAATAATTGTAAAATTTAGTTTCATCTTCTTCCAACTGCGTAAAAAGAGTTTGAAGTGCACCATATTTTTCCCTTTCCAATAATATAGGATGCACCCACGATGACCTTTTACGTTTTTCTATTTCTTTTTGCTTCTTCTTGTACAAATAGTAGGCCAATACGAGTTTTTTTTTCTTATTATTCGACATTTCACACTTGTGTAATCTCTGACTACCAGTTCAAAACTAACGCATATAGACGGCAGTCCATCCATCCGGTAAAAAAAATATGTATACAAGGATAGCCGTTTATTGACGGTCCGTTATCCGGTGAAAAAAACGAACGTCTACAAGCGCTCTAAGGCCGCTTGTAGACGCTGGTTTTTTCCATCGGACCACGGACTGTGTTTTTCATATTTGTATGAGTTGGACATCGGTCTGGCGTCCAGTGCATGTACATCACAACACACAATCCTATCACCATCGCAAGTCCGGTAAAAAAAACGGTCCATTATCCGGTGAAAAACAACGGATGTGTGCGAGCGGGCTCACCCTGTGTGCAGGTATACAGTCTTACCAAGGGGTATTACCCAGTAGCTGGGTTGTGAAGGTCAGATAGGTAGTTACTCTATGTAAAATACTGGTATTCAGCTGCATCCGGTTAGACTGGAAGCCGACTACTGTTGGAGTCGGCTTTCAGTTGGGTCAAGGCTAGGCAGATAATGAATCCTGTGAGTAATGTGTGCAGGCATACTGGGCAAGCGGCGTGCACCTGTACGCGCCCCTGCCGCTGCGAGGCGCTCAGCAAGGCGTCTTCAAGTTGGTGAAGACGCACCTCTTCCTCAACGCCGGCTGCCTCGCCTTCCCAGGTCAGAACCTCACGTTAGAACTAGGTACTCCTCTCTCTATCTCTGATGCCCGGTTTCACTAACAATTCGCAGCACCTAAATGCAGGGGCTCCGAGGGTGGTCGGTGGCCCCAGCGCCCACGAGAGTTAAACATGTGCGGAACACCCGTGAGCATAGATGTCATAACTGATCAATCATTCGGCTTTGACTGGCATCTCTTTAGCATCACTCGCCATGCGTCCACGTCTAACTACTTCGAAATCAACATACATACCTTCCTATTAAAAATGAAAAACTGTTCGTTGGTAAGCGCATCAGTTGAGAACGGCTGAACCAATTAGGCAAATTTTTTGTTTTAAAATGTTCGTAATACTCCAAATCACGTCTACTCCCTCAGCACGAAACTCGTGGTTTCGGTGGAAGTTATGAGTGTTTCGTACTCCGTATCACTTCCGGACATAAGATTACTTCGGGGCCCGAACTAAAAATGAACGACAATACGATTTAACAGTTGTCCCTACTTCCGTGCGTAATGCGTGCGTGTGCGTAATGCGTGCACTGACTGGACAGGTCCACTCAATCTGTGTGGTTCTTTCCTCAAAAGACCATTTCTGATACCAATCTGCATGGTCTTCGCATGACCTGACCAAGATTATGTCTGGACTTTAAAAGAGACTGTGACGTCTGAGTTTGTTTCGGCCTTTCTTCTCAGAGTAGTCAGATAGGAAACGCCGACCTCATCTAGTTTAAAAAAACATGATTGACGTGTAAAAGTGTTTGTACAAACCTACTTACAGAAATAAAATCATTTATCATTTATCATTTATCCGAATTCCGATATACTTTCTTGCCCGTTCTTCTCCATAGTACCTGCTACGCTTAGGAATAGGCAACTAGCTTCATCTTTCTGACTGACCGACCCCTTGACAATTCAAAAGTCCTGTAATTGGTTTATTTGAATTATATGGTTTGAGTTTGAGTTGAGTTTGGTATGTATTTTCCCGTTCGAAAAATATAATTTGGCGCTTGTTTTGACGTAACAAATAACTACTTTCAGTCGGGCCCGTACGTTCGTTGCCGGACTTAGAGATTAGACCCTCTGGTTATTACGGAAATTAAAATTGGAAAAGATTCCTGGAAAAATTTCAAATTCGGGAAAAACTAAACGTCCTTTTTCCTACAGAAATTTTGAATGTATTATTGAAATTTTGACATGACAACGGCTGTCGGGTCAGCTAGTAAGCTATAAAAAAGACCCAAGAGGGTATGAGCTGACCACCCATGAGGTTTTCTAAAAGTCGGCGCCCCTGCCTAAATTTGTATTGCCTAATAAAGTGCACTTTTGGATTTTCAACGGGCATTACCTATTTTTAGGTGTCACGTAGAGTTAGCGAAAACAGGCATCACTCTTAAATTATCTCTTTGCCATCAAGCTTGCTCGTTTGCCGTCCTGCTAGCCTATTTAGAACATTGTTATCGGTATCGACCGCGCAAGCTACAATTTGGGATGAACGGTTTTAGTCCGCTAGCACAAATATGATGGAGAAGTTTGAAAAAAAGGAAGACATTTGACATGCCATGGGACAACACAAGCTTAAAATGAATAATGCTCTAAGTACTCTACTTACTCTAAAAATGACTTATTTGACTTATCGCCCTGAAACAGAGGCGCGGGGTCTCGGTAAACCACGAAGGAGATGGTGGGATGGCTTAGATGTCAGCTTAAGAATTGGAAAAAAGTGGCGTAATATCGTAATCCCATGTTGGAGTGTCCAAAGTGTCCATAAACCTGAACTTCTGAGGATCTAAAATATGCCACTGATGCCGCGATTGACGTTGCTACCTACTGGGCCCAACTTAACTAACAGTATAATTTGTAAAAGTACTACGAGTATATACATTTACCATCGACTCGAAATGAAAAAGATTACAACGAGAATAAAGATCACTGTGATTTTGACGAGTGATGCGAAATCAGAAGTAAAATAGCTGTGAAAGGATTATAATAGAACGACGGTAGAAGGATCTTTTGACGTGTGGCGAAAATTGGAACTAACGCCGCCATGTTGTTTTTTAAATAAAATTTTGACTATTTCACAAATGTTAACCAACAACGCCGCCATGTGTCAACGACATTGAAGTGCCAAAAGACCATTCAACATAGCGGTAGCAGGTTACTCAGGGTGGGCAGGGCGTGCATTTAAGCATCGCCACTAGTGGAGGCTATTCATTCATACGTTGTGTTGATCTTTCTCTTGCTTCATGTTTATTACTATATTAATGTATTATATGTAGATAAGTATATGTTTTATGTATGTATGTATTGTATATGTAAGTGGTATACCACTGACTACCTGCATTATTGTGTCTCCTTTTCCCTTTAATCCATCCAAAGGTTGTCTGTACAAGATCGCTATTAACGATACGATTGCCCATTGTGTCACCCTGTGTAAAATTTCTTAATTTATATCTGTAATTTTTATGGTGTATGTAATAAAGAGTATTCTATTCTATTCTTGTAGCACTGTAGTCGCCCTTTCACAGAACAATCGGACTTCAAACTGTCGTCTCTGTCACCCCTGATCGACGCGCGAGTGGCGTGCGGCGCGGGCGTGTGCGTGCGCATCGGGCGCGCGGCACGGCTGGAGATCAACTATGTCATGCCGTTGAAGACGCAGTCGCGAGACATACATGTCAACGGCCTGCAGTTTGGAGTTGGAGCGAACTTCCTATAGGTACTGATGACTCTTGTATGAAAAACATTGACAATAACCCTGTCAGTAGTATATTATTGGGCATTCTGTCCCACCTGTCGCGCAGACCGAACTAGTTCGTCTACGCTCCGTTGTGGCAGAATGCCCAATAGTATACGGATTCGGATAAATTACGCATTCTGAAAAGACAGGAGTAGTATACTATTGGATATTCTGTCCCACTTGTTGCGCAGACGAATTAGTTCGCCTACGCTCCGTTGTGGCAGAATGCCCAATACAATACGGATTCGGATAAATTGGGCATTCTGAATTTCACCCATCGAATTCGCTGCCGCTCCGGACGGTGTTCCAGAATACCCAAAAATGATCGTTCGACTTGATCGATCAAAATACATACGCTCAATCGAACACCGTCCGGAGCGACAGCGAATTTGATGGGTGAAATTCAGAATGCCCAATTTATCCGAATCCGTATTGTATTGGGCATTCTGTCACAACGGAGCGTAGGCGAACTAATTCGTCTGCGCAACAGGTGGGACAGAGTACCCAATAGTATACTACTCCTGTCTTTTCTATAGCGCAATGGGGTAAATATAGTAGCCGACCCGTATCGCACTTTGATTTGACTTGTAGGGAGAGGGAGGCCTTTGTCCTGGCAGGGGGACAAATCAGGACAATACAGGCTAGTTAGAAGCGTTTCATACGAGAATGAACTATATTGAGATAAAAATAATGTCCATATTCATTTATGCAAGTGTGAACAAGCGTTTCATGCGAAGATGAATTTTAACCTCATACAAATAATGTTCAAATTCGTATACGACGCCGACTAAGCAAAGTCCAAGTGCAGTCTGGGAATCTCGTCCTAAGCTACCAGCGGTCAGGGCTCCAAATATAGCGAAAGCCCTCACCTATGCATCGTGTCCAGTACTCCTTTCTCTTCTTTCAGCTGCCTAACGAGAGCCTCCACAGGTGTTGATCGAGGCTCTTGGCTATTATGCCATTGACTATGATAACTAAAGTTACATGCTCTGTGATGACAACCATCGGCAAAATGGTCGCCAAGTCTACATCCCACATTTCGATCAATTTCAAGTTTCAAGTTCATACAAAAGTGAAATCATTAAAGTTTGTCGAAGAATCGATAGTTACTAAACGTGTGTGTAACCTGCACTATCCGCTCTAACTCCTTCAGTTCTCGCTAGATGGCGCCCAATGCTAGCCGCTGATTTTCTGTTAAATAATGACATAACAGGTGCCACAGATAATGTCTTTGTTTTTGTAAGACATGTCATTTATATTTTTATCAGTATTAAAATTGTATATAGTTACTTTTTGTTTTATTCAACAGTGATTATCATAACAGTGGAGAAATAAGAGGTCTAAATTATCGAAACAAATGTTTATTAAATAACAACAACACTTTTATTCTAATATTTACAAAATTGTCTAACTTAAAACGTAATGCGTGCTTATCAAAGTCGAAATATCAGTACGCTAAAACCCGAATTTTAGAACAAAAATCAACGATGGATTAAAAATAAACTCATGTCAACAGATATGATTATAATACCAGCTAATTATTGTCCCACTGCTGGGCAAAGCCCTCTTCTCACACAGAGAAGACACGAGCATTGATCACCACGCTTGCTCAAGACGGGCTGGCGATTTCAGACTTATATTTAACTATAAGTTCGGCGGGGTAATAACGTAACACACTAACAGTAGGAATGGGTTTTATTTTGACAGTTCAACAACATTCATTGCGTTATTTACGTTGTTGAGCAGCACATTTTTCGAACATATGAACCAATGGAGTAGCAATAGCCTTCAAAATGATTCAGATTGTGATAGTGTGTTACGTAATTAGGGTGCTGGTTTCCTCACGATGTTTTTTCTGCACCGATGTCCAAGATAAACTCAGAAAGTACATTTATGCTGTTGACAATTCAGTCAACCAAACACAGCAGCTGGTATGCATTTGACAATTTGTTATAATTTTGTGTCGATTTTTTGTTCCATAAACGGGTTAAGTCTCAGTTTCTAAAATATATGAAACATCGAGTATTTTAAAGAGACCGTCACACAGGTATGAATGACGGAGATGACGCGTGACGTGAGACAAAGACGGAACTTCTTTTAAACTCGAAGTGACATTTTAGCAGCCGTGTACTGTTGTGGGTGGTGTTCCGTAGTATTCAGAATCTTAGAAAATTTACATTCATTGTCACTTACTCAATATTCTACTTAAACGTTATGTATTCTAAGTCGATTTTTGAGTGACCATCATTTTGTCATGGAATTTCAACTATATCTTGCATGACATTGAGTTTATGGTTGCAAAATATGAACAGCTTTCCAAAGAAAAGTATGCGCTTTGGGAATCATTGTCTATAGTCAGTAATACGAACACGCGATGTTCAGTTGTAATATAGAGCTGTTACAACCATGGAAGTACATGTTTATTTTGTATTAAGTACCATTTAAAAAAATAGTAGATTGTTATACAAGGGTCGAAAGGAATCAATTCCCATACGAGGCATTTAGACGCCCGAGCGTAGCGAGGGCGGCTATAGTCCGAGTAGGAATTGATGACTTTCACCCGTGTTAAACACTCTACTTTTCATTTCGAATTTAAGGAAAGTAAAAACAGTAGTTATTCTAAAATGTCTATTAATAATTAATGCATGAGACTCATTTTTAATCAAATATTAGTCTCTAAAACTGATATTTTGAATTTCGGTACAGCATACAGTTTTTTTTTCTTGTGGCTTCGCACTCTTTGTGCATTCAGTCAATGTCACATTTAGTTTCTTTAGTACGAAGAAAACAAAGTTAGGAAAGATTAGAGTTAGTATCCAGCCAAAATATGTAGTCTTTTTTAAATTTTAAAAATAGAACACACCGCGTCACCGCCGTGGGCCGTCCCGCTTAAGGTGGATCCACAGTTGTAGCCCGCCAAATTCAAATATTCTTTGGTTTTTTGCAAATTACAGCTGTGTCAGTTATGTTTTTGGTCACTGCAAATTGCAAAAAACGTAAGTAAATTTGAATTTCGCGGGCTACCTTAGCGCATCCCCCTTAATAGGTATTTTTTTTAATTCACACTGGCTGTTTATACACTCTTAAAGCCCCCGGCGTTTCTTTTAATCGATATTTTACTTAATTATGTAAAAACTTTCGTAGCCGACAACCTAACCAAATTTAGTTCTATTTTTAAAATTAATTCCCGCCCTAGAGAGGGAAGCAATTACTATGAGTTTTTCCCGCCCTAAGACGGGGAGCAGCGTCTTCCACCCGCTACTCGGATCAAACAAACACTACTTTCCGTGTATGAGAAATGAAAAATATATATTAACAACTCTATGCAATTCCAAAAATCGTTTAAAAATCTTTGAGTGACAAATTACGACCGGCGGCCATTGGAGTAGGGAACCCGTCACAAAGAAAAAGCGCGGCAGAACAAAACTTAGAAGCTTAGGCTCTGTGGGGGGTTACTCTGTGGCGCGACGTTCGTGCCAATTCGGAAACTCGAAGATTACCGAAGCACCTACCTTTTCTAGTTTTCCTGTAGTTTCGCTTTATGCAGTCTAGTTAAGTTGACTTTAGAGCCACCATTATTTTGTAATGGAATTTGAACTATGTCATGTACAAAATTAAGTTTAAATTTCCAAAACATATTTATCTAAGATTCTGAATTAAAGTATTTAGGTGTTTACATCAGTGGTTTATTGAATACGTCGTGGTAATGCAGCTTGGTTTGTAGCATGTCGTCTTCGCTGATGTTCGGGATGAAGGACGGCGGGATCATCGCGCCTGCTATCGACCTGCGGGAGAAAAATACATTTAAGCGTTACTCTTAAATCAGTTAATAACGGCTCGGTAAGCGTGTCTAGAATTTTCTAATACCTTTTATAAACTTTCATATTGAGACACGACGCAACAAAATACGATCTAGACGAATGTGGCCGCTTTTCTTTAGATCGAATATTGTTGCTTCGTGTCTCAATATGAAAGTTTATAAAAAGGTATTAGATAATTCTAGACACACTTACCGAGTCGTTATTCAAAATTCCTTCTCAGTCACGAGATAATATTATTTTAAAGGAGTGGCGCTAGTGGACCCGTGTGCGCCCTCTTAAATTCTGAAAATGAAAGGGAAGAGGAAGTACTGACCTGGCCTCAGAGTTGAGGAAGTTGAAGGTGGAGCAGGCATGCTCTGTTGGCAGCACCTCCACGTTGAGGCCGCACACGCGCGACGCCTGGAACACGCGCTCCCACAAGCCGCGGTCGCGGGAGTCCAGACCTATCACCTGCACACGGGATATAGAATCAAAAAAAATCTGCCTGCGTTTTCACGTTGGTGTCAGCTTCCAGTTTAACCGGATGCAGCTGAATACCAGTATTTTGCATGGAACAACTGCCTATCTGAACTCCACAACCCAGTTACTGGGTAATACGATATCCTTTGGTAAGACTGGTTGTCAGACTGTTGGGCTTCTGACTACCCGTAACGACTGTCAAAGATCTACGAATGACAGTCAGGACCAACGGCTTTACGTGCTTTCCGAGGCACGGAGGAGTCTCGGTATGTAATGGATGGTTATCCATCCACAAAATGACCGCGTCAAGCGTAGCTTACCCTCCGATCGACCCATGCGGCTGTTATTATGTAGCCACGAGACACAGGATATTGAATATTAATATTATTATACCCGAAGGTTGACTGGCAGAGAATGTCTTGTGGCATTAAGTCCGCTTATGTACCACTGCTCAATTGTACAAGTTTTAATAAAATAACAAAAAATATTAATGATGAAACGGATAGTAGTTAGGTCCTACTGAATATCCGGATATTCGCCGAATATTGCCATGGCGCGTGTAGCAATATGTAGATACTAACAAACTACTACTACAGCCCGCGACTTCGCCCGCGTGAAATTTCAGCCCCCAACCCACCGCGTCGCAACCCATTACCCGCTCGCGCTGTTAGTTTGTTTTCGCTTAGCGTTATTTCTGATTTTATTTTTGCTCCGCTCCTAAGAGCCGTGATGTTAAATTACCTAAAACCTTCCTCAAGAATTGGGCTATCAAATGCAAAAAATAAGCTGATTCAGCCATCGTCATTTATGAGCGAAGAGTGCAAATAGAAACTGCGAACCTTAATCTTTAAGGATATACTGAAAATGATTTGTTATCCAAAGATAAACTACGGAAGATTGGCAATTTTGTTTTTTATTTTAATTTCTCAAAATTTTGTTTGCAAATAGTGCAAACAATATTATAAAAACTGTTAATAGTTTAAAAAATTGCCGAGTTATATAAAAATAAAAATGTTTTAAAATAACTACTAAACAAAGACGGCACTATCACAGAAGTGCCGTCACGAGTCACGACTATGTTACTTCATTCTGGCGCCATACATCGTCCGTACCGCGCTACAAGGACAGGAATAAAAGTGTGCAGCTTCTCCATATTTCCATTGATTTTACAGATTTTGTTTGATTATTTCGTTTTACTATGCCTTCTTTGAAATTACATTATTTGTTCGAATATTTCTAATACTAGTCATCATCCCTATTTGGGTTAATATTTGTCTTCAAATAATTGTTTCTTTTATAGCATAAAAAAAAACTTTATTTTATTTATCGTGCATGCTATGGTCTCCTATACCACCTGTGGTCACCTACTTAATACCTGATGTTGCCCTTTATTTATGTGTATATTGTACACCTATATATTTTGTTGGAGAACCTAAATTAATAAATTTATTTTATATTCTAGCATCCGCCGGATATTACTCTAAACGGATACTAGACACTACACTAAAAATAAACTGGATAGTTGCTGGATATCCATTTCACCTCAACTATCAACTACTCACCAGCAGATCAATCTTAGGCTCCAGCAGTTTGAAGAGTCGCAGCGACTGCTCCGTGATCTCCTCCGTCGTGCTCACCTGCCATGACAACACCGTCCTACCAACAACAATAACATATTGACAATTGACACCCAACAACAACTCTTTGTCAACAACATTTAAACACCAATTATGTTAGTAGAGATGTTTCTTACAGTGCTACAAGAATTTTTTGGCGCTTAAATGACATCGGTGGGGGCGCTGTTGGTAAACATATTTTTTGAGAATGTATGAAAAACATCAAGATGGATGGATTAAGAAAACCAACAGCAGGCTTAGCACGAGCTGGGCGTCGGGAATCGATAGCCGATTCCCGGCCACCGTGGGCGCGGGCTTGCGGACGGCGAGCAATGGGTAGCTCGCCGTCCGGTAAGGACCAAGCCCGGGTTGATGGCGCGTTGTGTTCCACGCGCGCCTCAAAGAGATGTCAGCACCATTGCCGGGATCTTGAGATACGTTAATTTGGTCAATATGGGCGACCATGCATTGTTTATGCATGATAATGCTCGGCCCCACACAGCTCATGTGGTAAACGTGTACCTTTAAGACGTGGGAATCCATCAAATGGAATGGCCAGCGAGAAGCCCTGACCTAAATCCTATCGAACATGCGTGGGACGAGTTAGAAGCCAAAATCCACCTCCAGTCACACTTCATGCCCTGAAAAATGCACTTATTGAAGAATGGGAGAATATTCCTCAGCATAGGCTGAGGAATCTGGTACTCAGCATGCCAAAACGTGTAGAAACCGTATTGAGACCACGTGGAGGCAATACGAAATATTGAATGATACAAAAAATTGGTTTCAATTTCGTAAACCCAGTTTAAGAGTTAATTGTTTTTTGTCCAAATGGCCCTATTTTGCTTTTTCCTTCTTAAACACATTAATTTATATTATTGCTTTATGCATATCTTGCACACTCCATGTATCCTTCATTTAGTCTCTTCCCCACCATCCATCAACATTTTTTCATTTCTCTTAGTCACATGCATTTGAAAGACTATTTCAATTGCAGTAATCAAAGTCAACACTTACTTTGGGAATATCGCCATTGGTCCGAGAACAGTGAGTCCATTGTTCAGCTTGAAGCCGTACTGAAACAAAGCACAGTTAACTGATGACTGCATGCAGGGTGGATTTTAGACATCGGGAGTAAGGGCATACATTGTAAAAAAAAAAATTGAGTACTATGAAAAGTACGGGAAAAGTTTTTGCGATTTGTGGCATAATCAAAATCAAAAGACATTTATTGAAACTAGGCTGAAAATCAGCACTTTCTAAACTCAACATTACATAAGACAGTCCCCCGGCACGCCCGCCCTTCACCAATTCCTAGTGCTTTAGCAGGGGAGACGAAGCGGCGCAACAAATTCCCCAGGAGCACAGCTGTGTGTTCAGTTCAGTTAGAAGAACTTGATTCTACACAAGTATGGAAAGTAATTAACATTACGAAACACAAAACATTAAATGAAATTATTAGTCATGTCAGCTATCACACGCCAATATACCAACAAAAACAGGCTTTTCTAGTACTCTAATCTAAGTTGGTCTAGAAGAGTGTCTCAAAACGGTGAAGGAAAACATCGTGAGGAAACCGGCATGTCCTAGAACCAAAAATTCGAAGACACGTGACATCTACCAACCCGGAGTGAGCCTGCGTGGTGGATGACAGCCCAGTCCCTCTCACAGAGAGGTCTGTGTCCAGCAGTGGGAACATTATAGGCTGATTATGCTTATGCAATAAATTAAAATGTGAGAATTTACGTTTTTCTAGCTGACTGTATTACTTTTCCAAAATTTGTGAATGCAGTTAGGAAATACTCAAAAAGTTAAAGAGAAAAAAAACCCTAAAAAATCCTTGAAAAGTTTTTCTGTTGCTACAACAGTTGAGGTACCTGACCCTAGTGCCCCATTTAAAAAATACATCCTGCTGAGCCTAAAATGCATTAAAATAATTTTGCAACATTCATATAATGTATATACGAGTATGTAAGTTAATACATTTGATTGAATATTTATAATATTTGTGCTAAACAAAGGTTGGTTGCATTGTAACTTTATAATGACATGACAATGACATTGAGTTTGTGATTCCAAATAATTTGAGCATAGATTTAAAGCCATTTGGTTGGTTGAATAGAGTTTAAAGTTTGAATATCATTCTGGAATATGGACCTCAGTTAAGTAAATTTTTGCTTACTGTGGCATATGTGTCGATCATCAGTCCAGCTTCAGCCTCCTGATTGATAACGCGCACTGTGGTCTTTCCCTCTCCTTCGTACGCTGCCTTCCCGCGCAATGCACTGCAATTTAAAAAAACTTAGTACCGCCAACCAGCACCGGATTTACGCCTACAATGCCCTAGCCTCGGGGCCCCACCTACCCAGCTACCCCTACCAGGTAGCTTGCCGACAGGTGGACAGGGCCGGATTAACCACGTAGCAGATGTAGCAAATCCTGTATGCCCCACAATTTAGTGGGCTCCGCACTCATATCACGGTACTGTAGAGATATAGCCAATTTGGTGCTTAAATGCAACCTTTTACGACCAATTACGAGACAAAAATTAATTTTTAAAATGAATAGCAGAAAAGAAAAACAGTAGGCATCAGATTTGGCTGAGAAGCCAAGAGAGGACAAGAGAAAAATATAAAAATTAATTACAAGTAGAATGATTTCTACGAATAATTATTGAACTTATATGACAAACTGGTTTTATTTACTTGTCCCAGATACTGTGAGCTTATTAAGCCCTCATAGTACTTATACATCCGTAGGTCCAATGGAATATTGTCTATGAATGGTCTAAAGAAATCTGACCTCCCCGAGATGGGATGCGAAAAACTTTCGAACTCTCTTCGCTAGCTCCTGCACCATAGTTTCTCTTATTTCTTCAATTTTTAGCATAAAACAACAAAGCAACTCAAATTGTCAAAAAATCTAACATCTCTGAGGTGGGCTGCTAAAAATATTCAGGCTCGCGTCAGTCTACTGCATCTTAGTTACTCTTAATTCTTAAACATTCTTGCAAGCAATTCATATTACCGTATAAATATTCGAACGAAATCTAGCCTATCCGAGGCGTTTTTGTTTTGTTTGAAGAAAGTAAGTTGAAACTCAGTTGAGTTTTAAGGAATACGAGGAACGGTACGTCTTTGTTTAGAAAGGTCGATTTTTGACGACTGTTGGCGTAACTTAAGTCTGTAAAAAAATATGTTATTTGTACTAGTGCATTCATTAGCTAAATTTGCAAAATGGCTTTCGGATAGGGGGGCCTCAAATTGTCAAGTGACTAGGGGCCCTGGGTCTTTAAGTCCGGGCCTGAAGCCAATCACATAGTTACATAAAATCGTACTATGTTGAGTTCCTAGTATATTCAAACACGATGATTCTTTTTACATATTTCCTCATTTAAAAAGGGGCTTCTTTGTCAATAGTTTTAGTAAAAGAAGTAATAAAAAAAGAGTTGAAAAACAAAAATTTTAGGTTAGGTAAATATTTTTATCAAACTAACCTTAGCAGAGGAGGTGCATTCTTAATTATTTTCGCCCGTCTGATGGAATTCGATAACATTTTGCTATGGTTTGATTATCTACGTTAAATTAATCCTATTTTCGGTAAAAAGAATCCTTTGCGCAGTTTGTTTTCGTTTTGTTCCTTTATGTCATTAATGTCATAATAGTCAAATGTCAATCATCACTGTCATACATCATACAGCCATGGAAATAGTAAGTACTGTTTAGATATCATACGAACAGGAACGAAACCAATTTTTTTTTTAATGTAAAATAATAGGCAATTTTCAAATAAACCTCTTTCCCACGTAGCGGACACATGTCACCGTTTCAAACTGTCATTTTAATTTAACATATTGGCAATATGTTGTCGGAGAAATAGTATGATGCAAGTAAAAATTAACCTTGAGGTGTTTAATACTACCTAATTAATTAACTACTTATCTTTGATTGTAGCTATTTATTGTCAGACAAATTGTTAGGGACTGCAGTGAGCTGGCCGAATAATATAAGCGCTTAACCAATAGAATCCCGGTGGCCCTCTGTAGGGCCGGAGTGGCGCCACCGTCAAGCCCCGCTGGCCCTCTAGAGGGTCGCGCGGTCGTGCGGTTAAGTAATCATAATTATTGCTTCTAAATGAGGGCTAATATCGTCTTTTGAGCATTTCACTGTAAGGGCTTTTTTTTTTTGGGCTGACGAACTGTCTTGTTCCACGACATACCGGTGGCGCTACCCCGGCCCTACAGAAGGCCACCGGGATTCTATCGGTTAAAGAAAGAAAAAATATGAAGGCAAGAAGAAAAATAATTTATTTAGGACACGCACAGGAAATACAAACCGTAAAAAAGAAGCATTTACGATTAACACAACAATACAGTGTGGCAACATTTTGTGTCTGTATACATATTTTGTATGTATATACATATAGGTATCTATGAGTACCTATTATCGATTTTGGCTAATTTTTAAACCGTCAAATATCTTTTATCTGAGAAAGAAATATGATGGTTTGACATATTTTGTATAGAAAATAAAGTAGATATGTTAAACTGCCATATTCAGGCTTCCTGTTCATGACGCCGGAGCCGCATGGCGCCGGACAGCATGTTTGTGTATACGAATGAATATCACGATAATCCGCACTTCCACCGCACCGGAACCGCCTGTAGGTACACGGTACATTGCATTTATGTCTTTAAATAAAAGTCATCCGACGATTGAAAAATCGGCTTTAATCTAAATTAGATAATACTTTTGTATTACCTATATTTCATTTATATACATACCTATAAATTACATATTTTTAAATATAACAATAAAAAAATATAAAAAATAGGCCACCGATATCGGAAACAAGGTTCAAGCTACCAGGTCAGGTCAGGGCTCCAGAGAGAGGAACCTCTTTACAATACGAGCCGTGTTCAGAAGTAAGTACCTATCACTTTGTAATCGATATTCAAACATTTCCTTTTTTAATAACTTTGCAAACTTCAATAAAAATGTGATCATTGCAATTATATAAAATTTCTAGAAGCAAATAAAAACATTTGTTTTATTATTCATATATTATTTACTTTACTATTGTGAATCACATGGGCTGATGGCTAGTTCAAACAATAATAATTTTCTATACTAATTAAAATTATGGTTGTACGTTGTTTTATACACAATAGTTATATAGAATTTCGTTACATATACCATTTTACTCATAGTTATTATCATTTCATAGAATAATCAATACGCAGACTACTTACTTTGAGAAGATTAAAATCATTGATTTTTGTTACAAATAAAATTTAAAGTATCCATATTCACATCATAGAATAACAAATCAAATATTCTTTATCCTCATCTTTAGTTAATATAAAACTTATTACCAAGAAAATCATTTTATCGAGTGACAGTTTCTTAACAGTTCAATTCATATATCTTTGACAAAATGCATACCCTCAAAATGTTGTTAGCATTGTTTTAATTTAAACTGGCATCGAGTTTTTGTTTTGGCGCGGCCTCCTATTTCTGAATGGCAATAATAATAAGGCGTAGTCAATTCAGCCCCACTTGGCGGGGCTCCTACTTCTGGGTGGTTAACCTAAACAGTCCGAGTCGGGGTGCCGCAAATCCCGAGCTCGCTTCGCTCGCTCTTGCATCCTATCCCACTGTTATTATTAGTCGCCATGTCATTGTACAAAGTACCTCGGCTATGATTTCAATTGGCTCTGTTTAATATGTGCGCTACCTTAAAGTAGCAGCCATTATTTCGATTTTAAAATTCCTTTCATTATGAAGCTCATATAATACAATTATTGCTAAAATATTATTGCTGTCAAGTTATTTTTTTAGTAGCAAATAGTTAGTCGCCCTTTAAGTTGTTAACCGCCTGGGCCGGCAGTCTCGACATAGATAGCGACAAAAATCTGTCGCTAAGTCGTATCGATATCAAATTCCTTTAATAGATTTTCAACCTTATTCTTTGGAAATAAAGTTGAAAATCTATTAAACGAATTTGACATCGATACGATTTAGCGACAGATTTTTGTTGCTATCTAATGTCGAGACTGCCGGCCCTGGAAAATAATTAGCCGTTGTTTTATAGATAACGTACGTAACATGATTTTCGTTGAAATAAAATACCATGGAAAAATACACCGAACAAACAATATTCGTTAAAAAATAATTCTACTACATGATAGATAAGTTTGTTAAATAAAAAAATGTGATTATAAAATTCATTGAATTGTGTTTCTGTGAAATTATGTTTTATTCAAGTAAATAGTCGTTGAAACAATAATATTTGAAATAAAAATACAAGGACCAAATATTATATGAAACATTGCTACGAAACGAAATTCTATGTTTCTATCTGCGAAACAAGGGGATGCTTAAAATTATAAACTCGATGTTATCAATACCTAATATAATAAATGCGAAAGTAGTTGTCTGTTACCTTTTCACGACCAACAGCTTACTGCGTGGTATCGTGCTACCCAGTAACTAGATTGTGGAAGTCAGATAGGCAGTCACTCCATGTAAAAATATTGGTTTTCAGCTGCATTCGGTTAGACTGGAAGCCGACCACAACATAGTTGAGAAAGACAGGCAGATGAGGATGAGCCGACAATGACGTTAAAAAACTTGAATATTTTAATTTTTCTTCTGCATTCCTCAGCCCGTCTCCATACTGTTATCATCGACCCTCACAAGTTAAGGTTGCAGCACAGTGTTATGCATTCCGTCTATCTGCACGACCAGCGCGTTCTGTCGGATGTCCGACGTGCGTTGGAAGCTTAGATGCCGCCAGACCTTTGTGTGGGATGTCCGATTTGGGTTGGAAGGCGACTGAGGCATTCTGTCCAATTTTCGTTAACCGTTGGACAGACAGATTGTTTAGGATCTCCGAGGTGCGAATGTCGCCAGCGGACGACTTTTGTCGGATGCCGATAGTGCGCTGGCAACCGACAGGCGACTATTGTAGGTTGTCCGAAGTGCGTTTGACATCGACAAGCGTCTTTTATAAGATGCTCGACGTGCGTTTGACGCCAACTGACAACATTTTTCGGGTGCCAAGTATGTTTAGTGCACCGGCCGACGATTCTTGTAGGTTGTCCGACGAGTCTGGGATACCGACCGACGACTTTTCTCGAATGTCCAACGTGCGTTTGATGCCAACCGACGTCTTTTGTCGGTTATCAGACGTATTTAGGACATCGAGTAACGGCGTTTGTGGGATATCAGACGTTTGTATGTCCGACGAGGGCTGCGCGCTAACCGGCGACAAATCACGTTTGACGATCAATACATGTCGGTTATGTTCCTTAGGTACCTGCGAAAGAAGTGATAGAAAGCATTGGTTAAATATAACGTCAACAGTGTACAATAACATATTGTTAAGTTCGTATTTTATGAAATCACAAATGGTACCATAATTACAGACTTAATGCACGTGAATATACTTTCCCGAACAAAATAATGCTTCAAAATTACTTTTTTTTTCTTTTCAAGTACAATTTTTAATGATTTCAGTGTTAATGTTGGGATTGGGCGCCATATTTACGATATAATTTATTGTGTTTTTGATAAAATTGTATGAGTTTAGATAGTGTATAAAACTGCACTTAACTAGGTATTGTAGAAGAAGTGATAGGAAGCATTATTTAAATATAATGTCAACGGTGTACAATATTTTAAACTTCTTTATTCTATACCAATGAATTCTAACCCAGAATCTGTTTCATACATTAAAATCTAATCTGGACACGTTACCGACTCACTGGCAGCGTGGCAGAGCGACATGAAGGACGAGCTTGCATTACCACACGCAGACAAGATCGTTACATACAAATTACTGCTCGACGAAATCGTACAATGATCGCGATGATGTTGGTTACGAGACTTCATAGCTCTTAATGGATGTTAATAAGCGATCAAACCATCCGAAATCGGCTGCATGAAGTCAATCTCCGTTCCCGAAGGCCGCTACGTGTACCTCCTATTGAGCCCCGCAATCGCAGCGCCCCGCAATCGTAGAGCCCCTTTACAATGGGCTTGTGAACACAGAAATTGAGCAGAAAGAGAGTGGTGTTTGGTGTATTTTTCTGACGAATCTCGCTTTGGTATGCGGTCAGATACTAGACGGAAACGGTATTGGAGGACCCCTGGACGACAAGAACGTTTAAAATCATACCAGGAAGTCTATGCATAGAGTGGTGGAACAATCATGATATGGGCGGGTATTTGGATCGGCGGAAGAACCAAACTGATTTGGATCAGAGACGAACTCAATGCACAGATTTACGCTGAAAATATTGTATCAGATGTTGTCATTCCTTTGCGGAACCAATTTGGTGCTTCATTTCTGCTTATGCATGATAAGATAATGCACGTCCACACACTGCCAGAGTCGTTGCAAACACACGTGCCGCAGCTAATATCCATGTCCTACCATGGCTTGTCGCCAGACTTGAACCCCATTGAGAACGCATGGAATATGCTTTAAAGAAGAGCTCTGCCAAATATGGACGCCGCACGCTCACCAGAAAACCGTTTTCCGCTCATACAACGGACGTGAGCGGCCGACGTGGGCGGCCATTCCGCAACGCGATTTGGGTGAACTCATATTGAGTATGGCCGTATCGCTGCGATTGTGTTATACGCGGCGGAAACGTAATGTAATGTCAAATCTATCAGAAGTCATGTCATCAGACGTCATATCACGTCACGTCACATAACGGTACAAAGATTTTTTGGCGCGTGGCGAAAATCTGAACAAAAGATCCTTGTAAAACTCTAGCATAATTACCCGATTCCTCGCATTACTCGTGTCCATTTTACTACTCGCTTCCCAGCTACATTTTGCAATATAGTTCATGAGCTCCTTGACCTCCGTCCGCAGCTCGCTGATTGTCTTGTCTTTTTGTCTGACGAGTTCCACCAAGCTCTTCAGCTTCTGACTATCTTGGGCACAGCGTTCAGTTAGCTGGATGATTTTGACCGCTTGATTGCCAGTCTGAAATTAATAAACAATAATACACTGCTACCTGGATCTTTTGGCGCTCAAATGCTGTTAACAGGGGGGCGCTGTTGGTAAACATTTATGCAATTGTTTTGTGAAATGTATTGAAAAAACAAGATGGCGGTGTTCGTTCCGATTTTGACCGTACATCAAAAGATCCTTGTAAGTACAGCTTAATTAATATTTTATGTTCGTCCGTGCCTCGGGAAGCACGTTAAGTCATTGGTCCCGGCTGTCAATCCTAGAACTTTGCAAAGCCTAGCTGCGTAACATACTCACAATGACAATGCTTTTCATTTTGACACTCCAACAATACATATACGAGGGGCGTTCAATGTATTCTCGGTATCGGCATGAAAAAAAGACCTAAATTCAATTAAAATTATTCTTATTTTTTTATGTAATCCCCATCATCAACATGGTCTTCACATGATCTGACCAAGATTATGTCTGGACTTAAAAAGAGACTGTGACCTCTGAGTTTGTCTCGGCTTTTCTTCTCAGAGTAGTCTAATAAGAAACGCCGACCTCATCTAGTTTTAAAATATGATTGACCTGTATAAGTGTTTGTACAAACCTACTTACAGAAATAAAATCATTTATCTATATATACATATATATATATAAATAAAAATGAATCTCGGAAATGTATGTACGCGCATAACTTCCGAACTACTGCACTAAATTTAGGTGGGTAGGGTAGGGTAGGTAGGTAGGTAGGTAGGTAGGTAGGTAGGGTAGGGTAGGGTTGGTAGGTAGGTGCGTAGGGTTGGTACGTAGGTGCGTAGGGTTGGTGGTAGGTAGGGTAGGGTAGGTAGGTAGGTTAGGGTTGGTAGGCAGGTTAGAGTAGGTAGGTAGGGTAGGGGGGATCCCCCACAGCGCATACTTCCACGTAGTTTCCCCCGGGCAACGCCGTGTCTGACCACCGTAACGGAGTGGCAGACCGGCGGCTAAAGTGCGCTGTGATTCGCAGACAAAAACGAGGTCGTCTGCGGATATGCCGAAAAAACCAAGCCGTGCCGCCTCTGGGCGTTTTAATTCGAATCGCTCCTCCCAGGGTGATTCAAACGGCCCTTCTCAGGGCCAACCCGACGGCCCTTCTCAGGGCCAAACCAATGGCCCTTCTCAGGGCCAATCCAGCGGCCCTTCTCAGGGCCACGCCGGCGGCGCTTCGGCGTCGGAAGCTGACCGCGCACCATCTGCGGCCAGCTTTTTCAGCAGGCCGGACGATTTGTCGGACGCCGACGAGTCCAATATGGACACGTCGGCGGCCGAAAACGACCGCCCCAAGCGGAAGAGGGCCGGCATGAGGCTCGGGTCCGAGGGCTCCTCGGAGTCGGTCGGATCTAGGGCGAAGAAGAAGTCGAAGTCTAAAAAGGCTTCAACTTCTCCTTCGGCTTATGCTCACGAGGTGGGCTTGGTGGACGCCGAGCGCCAGCTAAACCTGGCGAAAAGGGCGCAACTCCAGGAAGACCTGGAGGAGAGGGTCGCAGCCAAGGAGCGGCAGGCGCAAGCCGCCAGGTCGAGGGCTGGCTATGGTGCACCCAATGTGCTATATGCTGACCACTCCCTGGAGGAATTGGAGCGCATGGCAAAGGAGGACAAGGAGGAAGTTCTGGAGGTCGCCTCAAAGTCCTCCAATTTGAAGGGGACCTTCCAGAAGGCCCTCAAATGCCGGGCCGCCAGCATGCACGGCATCGTGATGGAGCTGGTGAAGCGGACGGCCACGGACGAGACGCGACAGCTGCAGGCGAAGGTCGATCGTTTGCAGGCGGAGGTCAGCCAGCTGCACCAGAAGCTGGCTGAGGTCACGGCCCGACCTGCCCAATCTGCCCCAGGTGCGGTGGTGGAGGGCTCCTCTTCCCCTGCCAGCCTTGAGGCAATTATCCGTGGGGTTGTCATGGAGGAGAGGGCCTTCATCAGAGGCTGCTTCGCGGGCATCGAGGACCGACTCTTGCCGGAAAGGCGGCTCCGCCCGCCGCTAGCGGCGGATATGAGACCACCGCCGACGGAGCCGGAACCTGCGCCTCTGGGAGGCCTGGCATCGGGCGAGCAGCCCCGGGCCCCAAAGCCCTCCAAGGGCAAGGGCAAGGGCAAGGGGACTACGGTGCCCGCTCAAATGCCCACCACGAGCGCGGAGGGAGCGTCTGGGTCGTCTGCCACTCCAGCAGCCCCCCAGAACTTGCAGGGAGAGGACGCCCTTCTTCCCTCCACCACCCCGTCCAACCAGCCGTGGACGAAAGTGGTAAAGGGGGGAAAAGGGAAAAGTCGACCCCCAAGCCCGCTGCGACTGCTCCTGCAGCGAAAAAGGATCCAGCCGGCGGGAGGAAGCTGGTTCCTCCCAAAACCGCGGCCGTCGTGGTGACCATCACCCCGGAGGCCGTGGAGCGGGGCGAGACGTATGAGTCCGTCCTAAGACGGGCTCGTACCAACGCGGATCCCTCCCGGCTGGGGATCGGCAACATCACGTGTCGCCGGACCCTAGCCGGGGCTCGAATTTTCGAGTTCTCGGGGGAGCAGCGCGGCGCAAACGCGGAACTCTTCGCGAAAATGGTGCAAGAGGTCATCGCGGATGCGGCAACGGTCGTCAGGCCTGTAAAGACCGCAGCCTTGGAGGTGGCCGATCTAGATGATTCGGTCACTAAAGAGGACGTGGTGGCGGCCGTTGCGGCGGCTGGAGGCTGCGACGCTGGCGCGGTGAAAGGTGGAGCCATCAGGCTCGGCCGCCGCGGCATGGGCACCATCCGCGTCGAGTGCCCGGTCGCCACGGCTGGGGCCGTCCTTACTGCGACCAAGGGACGGCTGCTTGTGGGGCTCAGTTCAGCTGTGGTCCGGCCGCTTGAAGAGCAACCTACGCGCTGCTTCAAGTGCTTCGCGTTCGGCCACACCCGAGTCACGTGTCCCTCCAAGTTCGACTGGGGAGACTCATGCTTCCGATGCGGGCAGGAGGGACACAAGGGTGCCGCTTGCCGCGCTACCACGCTGCGCTGCGCGGCGTGTGCCGCCAGTGGCCGCCCCGCGGACCACAGGATGACGGGCAGGAACTGTAAGCCTCCCGCGAGGAAGGGCATAGTGCCGGCGCAGGTTCGCCCTGCTGCTGCCACCACCGCCGTCGTTGTCGCCGCTGCAGCTCCAGCGGCGGTAGCCGAGGAGGGATGTGCGATGTTGGAATAATGGTTTCCAACTACCGCATCCTCCAGGCGAACACCAACCACTGTAGGGCGGCCCAGGACCTGGTGGTGCAGGTTATGGCCGAGTGGTTGGTGAACGTAGCGGTGGTCGCCGAGCCCTACTCAGTCCCCGGCAGCTGGCTGGGTGACGAGGACGGCTTGGTGGCACTAGCGGCGCGGTCTTCCACAGACTCCCCTCCCCTCTCGCTATTAGAGCGGGGACCGGGATACGTGGCCGCCGCGTGGGGAGAATTAGCCCTTGTGGGCGTCTATTTCTCCCCAAACCGCCCTCTTCAGGATTTCGAGAATTATCTCGCAATCCTGGCCGCCGTAGTCGGCAGGGCGGTGCCGCGTCAGGTCTCCGTACTGGGAGACCTGAATGCCAAGTCGGTGAACTGGGGCAACCCGGCCACCGACGCTCGCGGGAGGGCAGTGGAAATGTGGGCAGCCTCCTCTGGACTCTCCCTCTTGAACAGAGTTGTGCCTCCTTCGCAAGGAGGGCCGCCCAGCAGACTCCCCCTCGGCATACCGGCCCATCGTGCTGCTCGATGAGGTCGGAAAAATGTTCGAGGGGATAATCGCTGCCCGCCTGAAAAGTCATCTGCGGCGTATCGGGCCGGACTTGTCGGACGCTCAGTTCGGTTTTCGGGCTGAGCGTTCCACGATGGACGCGCTGGCCCGCCTTAAGGCCCAGGTGAAGGGGGCGATGGAGGCGCGGGACGGATTGTTGGCTGTGTCGTTCGACATAGCCAATGCCTTCAACTCCGTTCCCCACTCCACCATCCTAGAGGCGCTCCGATTCCACGGAGTGCCTCGATACATGCGTCGTCTGCTGGCCAGCTACCTAGAGCATCGGACGATCGTCCTGGCGAATAGGACTGGCCAAGTCCGGCGGTACGCCGTCGAGGCTGGCGTTCCGCAGGGGTCAGTCATAAGACCTCTCCTCTGGAACATCGCCTATGATTGGCTCTTGCGAGGAACTCTCCTCCGGGGCACGAGTGTCGTCTGCTATGCGGATGACACTCTCCTCACCGCCCGGGGGGGGAGTTTCAGGGAGGCAGCCAACCTGGCTTCGGCGGGCGGATCCTTGGTCGCGGGGAGGATCCGCCGCCTAGGCTTAACGGTGGCGCTGCAAAAGACCGAGGCTGTGTTCTTCCATGGACCTCGGCAGCGCCCCCCACCTGACGCCCACATCTTCGTGGAGGGCGTCAGAATTGAGGTGAAGGCCCAGATGAAATATCTGGGCCTGGTACTCGACAGCAGGTGACGTTTTGGCCGCATATTAGCGGGCTGTCGTCACGCCTGCTGAAGGCCGCAGGCGCGCTCTCGTGGCTGCTTCCCAACCTGGGGAGGCCCAGCGCGCGATGCCGGCAACTTTACGCCGGCATCTTGAGGAGTATGGCCCTTTACGGGGCTCCTATCTGGGAGGACTCCCTCCGAAGGAGGGAGAACGCCGCCGCATTGCGGGCACCCCAAAGGGCCATAGCCCAGCGGGTGGCGCGGGCCTACCGCACGGTGGGCTTCGCGGCAGCATGTGCTCTAGCCGGCACCCCTCCTTGGGAACTCGAGGCGTGGGTGCTTGCCAGAGTATATGAATGGACGGCGGGGCGGAGGGCGAGAGGAGAACGCCCAGCCCCGGAAGAGCGGGAGGCCGTCCGGCGGGAGGCGAGGGACGCCATCGTCGTCCATTGGACGGGGGAACTCGCCACCGCAGCCTTCGGCCGCCGAACCCTCGACGCGATTGGGCCTGTCCTGCGAGACTGGCTCGAGCGGTCGCATGGGTTCCTCTCGTTCCGTCTGGTGCAGGTGCTGTCCGGACACGGTTGCTTCGGATCGTACCTGCACCGGATCGGACGGGAGGAGACGCCGTCGTGCCACGACTGTGGCGCGGCGGAGGACACGGCGCAGCACACCCTCGAGGTGTGCCCCTCGTGGTCCGAGACGCGCCGCAGTCTCATCGCGGTGATCGGACCGGACCTCTCACTCCCTGGCTTGGTTAACGCCATGCTGGGGGACGAGGGGTCCTGGGCGGCAGTCGCCTCCTTCTGCGAACACGTCATGTCCCAGAAGGAGGCGGCGGAGCGCGCGCGGGAGGAGGATCCTCACGCGGCGCTGCTCCGAAGGCGGAGGAGGGGTCGAAGAAGACGTCAGTATGATAGTCATCTCCGACTCCTCCCGGGTGGAGACCAGCAGGCAACGGGTGCGGGGGCACCCTTGCCTGTATTGCACAGGCCTCCACCAGTGTCGGACGGGAGTGGCCAGGTGTTCCCGGCCATTCCCGAAGCCCCCCAGCTTGGGGGGCACGCGGGGCCCGCCAGCTAGGCGGGCAAGCGCCGGGAGGGTTGTGGATGTAAAGGCTGAGCCGGTTTCCCATGGCCCTCCCACCACGGCGATGTGGGAACACCGCTGAGTTTTAGTGGGTATACTGTCATTCGGACAGGAGTCCCACATACCCCGTCTCGTCCCCCGACGAGCGGAAGTGCATAAAGCATTTCTCAGCGGAAAAAAAAAAAAAAAAAAAAAAAAAAAAAAAGGTAGGTAGGGTAGGTGTTAGATACTTAGTGCGCCCTGTGCGAAGCCGAGCCGGGTAAAGCTAGTAATTTGTAAAAGTCCAAGTATAGTTAAACAGTACTCACCAGGTCAGCTCTGTCGTTTCCTGCCATCATTGTGTCACTCACCGAAACCTGCGCGTTACCCAGTGGAATCAGGTATTCATTCGGCTGATCAGTGTCTACAGCTAATGAAAGCGAATCTTCGTTTAGTGGATTTTCTTTCGGCTCGATCGGATCTGTTTCTGATTTTATAAAAAAATCCGCTGTCACTGGATTTAAGTCAGGATCGAGTTTTACTGGAAATTTCATTGAAGGACTGGATATTACTTTAATCTGGAAATAATTAACAACGTCATTCGTCTGCCTTTTTCCAATTATGTTCGGGTTGGCTTCCAGTCTAGCCGGATGCAGCTGAATACAAGTGTTTTACATGTAGCGACTACCTATCTGACCTCCATAACCTAGTTACTGGGTAATACGATACTCCTTGGTAAGACTCGTTGTCAGACTGTTGGGCTTCTGACTACCCGTAACGACTGTAAAAGATCTACGAAGGACAGTCGGGACCAACTGTTTAACGTGCTTTGCAAGGCACGTAGGAGGCTCGATAGGTAATGGATGGCCACCCATCCACGAACTGACCGCAGCAAGCGCGACTCTTGCGGCTATTATTTTTTAGCCACGAGCCCCTCCCGTCATTTATAAATAAATTATAAAACAAAATCGTGTAAGGTCCACATAAGTGATAAGTCGATAACGTGGTTGGTACACAGTGTGCGGGGAATCCTCGAAAAACGATACTTAGTTGTTAGAAAAAGTGGTGACGTGTGAAGTTAAAACCTTTTAAATACGATGTGACAGACGGAACGTGTCACTAAGGGCCCGTTGTTTGATCAGTAGTCAAACATACTAATAGTTAAAATGCGTTAGTTAAACTAACAATTTGTTAAAAATGATAGAAGTACGGTGTTTGACAAATGGTTAAATTAACTACAGTAAAAAAAAAAACTATTTGCTATAAAAGTTAACCATGCGCAGACAGAGTAGTTCCAGTTCGATGAGGCCTCAGCCCGCGCCGTAGCTGAGCCTGTAGCTTTAATTTCCCCGATTAATAATCATGATATTATAAACCCTTTGATCCAGCCCGTCCCCAATATCGCGCTGCCCTCTCTCAATGACGCCCTAAGCCGAGGTCCGTACCCCACAGGGGGTGCCCTTAGCGTGCGGTCATCTAACTTGTAAGTTTAGTTTTGAATTTTTCCGCTCCTGGCTGGAGGCCCTTTCGAGTAAAATCTAAATGGCAACCACAGGACAGTCCGGTTAAGCAGCCACGACCCCCAGTGGTCAAAACTGAGAGTTGCCATATCAAAAAAAAAAAAAAAAAGACAGTGTAGTTAAACTTTGACAGCTATTGACTATTGTCAAGTGACTAATTGTTAAATTAATTTAACTATGTATCAAACAACGGGCTTTAATTCTCTTTAGCGAGTGATTGGTTAAGAATTTAACTCATCAAGCATCGTTAATGAGACACAATTGATTATCTATTGTTTTGGCCCTCTAGCGGGCCACCTCGGGCCTGACTAGTTAAGCTGAACTGGGTTTTTTTTCCACTTTGGCTGATACTTTTGGAACAGATCATAGCTAATGGTAGATAGTTACCGGTGCAACGTCGCGTGGCTGCCCACCATCTCGTTTAATTGTTTTAATTGGTAGTGGTTGTAACTGCACCGTGCAAGTCTGCAAATAATACCGTAATACTATTAGGATACACTAAAAAAAACTACTAGAGATTTTAAAATAAACATTCTATCTATCTACTCTAATATAGGTCTCTTCCTTTACCTAATTAATAATAGTCTCCACTGTATCTACTTTGATATTATTCGTTAATTTATTTCAACATAATAATAGGTCTTTACCTATGAAATTGCCGTTTTGTATGAAAAAATTTAAACGAATTTTTTTCATGAATTTTTTATTTGTATTAATCGAAGTAATCACCCATGCAATCAATGCATCTTTGCCATCGCAGTGGCAGTTTATTGATGCCCTTCTTAAAGAAATCAGCTGGACGGGAGGCAACAAATTCTTCAAAGGCATTTTGTACTGCCTCTCGGGTATTACATTTTTTTCCCGCCAAGAAGTTATCCAAATTCTGGAAAAAGTAGTAGTCTGTAGGCGCAAGGTCTGGTGAGTAGGGCGGATGACGGAGAGCTTCCAACCCCAGTTCTTGCAACTTGGAGACCGTCTGCTGTGCAGTATGAGGTCGCGCGTTGTCGTGCAGGAGCAGCGGAGACGAGTGATTGACCAATGCTGGTTGGAGATGCGCCAGCTTCTCCATCATTGTGTTCAGTTCTTCACAGTACACATCTGCAGTAATGCTCACCCCGTTTGGTAAGAAGCTGTGATGAATCACACCGGCGCTAGACCACCAAACAGTGACCATCACTTTTCTAGGGGTAAGTTTTCGTTTAGGGCATTGTTTAGGTGCTGAACCAGGATCCAACCAACTTGCTGAGCGCTTACGGTTATCAAACAGAATCCATTTTTCATCGCAGGTAACAATGCGGTTCAAAATTCCTTCATTTGTGTGTCTGTTGAGCAGTGCAAGGCACGTCTCGACGCGTACTTCGCGCTGGCGATCATTGAGTTCGTGGGGCACCCATTTGTCAAGCTTTTTTACCTTGCCAATTTGACGCAAATGGACCAATATTGTTTTGACGCTAACGTCGAAAGCTGCTGCTAATTCAGCCGTAGATTGTGTATCATCAGCTTCCACAATCGCCTTTAATTCGTCATTGTCGACCAAAGTCTTCGGACGACCGCGAGGTTCATTTTTCAGGTCGAAATTTCCAGAACGGAAGCGAGCAAACCAATAACAGGTGGTGCGTTGGTTTGTAGAGTTAGCTCCGTAAACGTCGTTGATGTTGCGTGCCGCTTGTGCCGCGTTGCTGCCACGACGGTACTCATATTCCATAATTACTCGAATTTTTAACGTATCCATGATGACGAAAAAGATTGAAATGCGATGAAAATGTAACACTAATCAATAAAGAAATGACTACTTTTAGAAAAAAAAATCCATGTTTTTAAAATAAAATTAATTTGAAATTAGAATTCATAGCCAAACAAAAATTATTTTGATTTGAAATGGCCAGTACTGCAGAACGGCAATTTCATAGGTAAAGACCTAATATATCTTACATAATTTAGTTTTATAATAATACTAGCTGCCGCAGAAATCTCGATCCCGTGGGAATATCGGGATAAAAAGTATCCTATGTCCTAATCCAGGTCATAGTCTACCCATGTGCCAAATTTTATCCAAATCCGTTCCGCCGTTTTAGCGTGATTGAGTAACAAACATCCAAACATCCACACTTTCACATTTATAATATTAGTAGGATAGTAGGATAATCAAATAGTTAGTCTTTAAGTCATTGATAATATTATATCTCCTTTTTAATTTAGCTTCTAATTATTAAATCTATTGTTCTCTCCTTTTTAAATGTTTGATGTAAATTGGTGACGTGAAACACAGGTTTTTATAAACCTAGAGCAGGCAGGTCTACATTACAGTTAGTATTAAATGTTTCCTCGATTGTAAATAATGTAAATCATAATTTTATTTTATAATTGAATAAATTATTATTTGTGCATGAGAAGCGAAGTCTGAAGCACTGGGCCACCACGACTTGTTCAAATCTGGACGACAAGGGCCAATGTGACTTTTTCAATTCACAATGTACTTTTCGATTTTATCTTGAACATTACAGACATTGTGAGGAAACCTGGACTTACAGTGGATTTGCCAACCCAACTTGAGCAAACATGGTGGTCATTGCTCATGCCTTCTCCGGATGATTTTTTATACGTAGTATAATAATAATTCAGACAACCATTGATCCATTAAATTTAAATTATAAATAATAATTAATCTTCTATACAAATAAATAAAATTGAAGTGTCTGTTTGTAATGTCAAAATAACAGCTTTTTACTAAATACATATGAAAGTATACATATATGGGACTTATAACAAAATACCAATTTTTAATATTTTTATCTGTCTGTCTGTTTGTTGCGGGTAATCTCCGAAATGGCTGGACCGATTTTGACGGGATTTTCACTAGCATATAGCTGATCTTATAAGGAGTAACATAGGATACTTTTTGTACCGGCAGCACGGTCCCGTTGGATAATTTCCGACATCCACGCGGGCGAAGTTATTTATTATTAATTCCCTGGAGTAAACTAACAAGTGCTAATGTAACTTTTTTATACAAAATGGTCATATTATTCTAATGATATTTTGTATTTTCATGGTTTCTTTGATGTTATTTTATTTATGGAGACTGCTGCGTACACCTGTTATAGGCATAAAAACACGCAGTATTAAAAAAAGAAACTAATTTCTATTTGTATGAACTGCTGTAGGTGTACCAAATAAATAAGTAAATAAATAAATTATATTTATTGTAATACTGATTGTTTATTTATTTAAGTGAAAATCTGTATAATAGTTGTACACTTACAAGAGCATATTAATTTTTCAATAATGCGGTTAATCGGTTGTGGAGGTCAGATAAGCAGATGACCCCCTGTAAAATACTGGTATTGAGCTGCTTCTAGAAGATTGAAAGCCAACCCCAACATTGTTGAGAAAAGACTAGTCAGATGATTCTTACCACTGGAAATATGGACGGCACTACGTCAGCTTTTAACATTTGTCTTGCGTTAACATTATGAAAGTCAGCCGGCTTGAAGTGTAGGCTGCATACAACAGAATCGGTTGTTATCTTTTGTGAAACGGGAACTATGTCCAGCCATTTTTGTTTAAGTTCTTCTTGTAACGGAAAGCTGTTGCAAACATGAAAATGACACTTTATTCATGGGATGCATAGGCCTATACAGGGTTATTTGTAACTCAATGTATTCCTTGCAGGACGTCTTAGTCGGATTAAAATAGAACAAATTAAGCCACGAAATGTTGTACCGAAATTTAGTTTTTTTTTTTGTAATTTTTGTCGGACAAAAATAAAAATTATGGAAAATAAAATGTTTAATTAAGGGTCTATGCCAAAGTTTTAAGCATTTTTGAACTTTTAATTAATAACTTAAATTCCATTATAGTCGTGCCGTTAATAATTTTTAAATTTGATTTTTCATTAAAACACAAAAAATCTATCTAACTCAAAACTACTGAATTTCGGTAGAACATTTGGTGGATTAATTTGTTCCATTTTAACCCTACTATGACGTCTTGCAAGGAATACATCGAGTTACAAATAACCCTGTATATAGTAAGAGGTATAGTAATCTACGTATTAAAATATTAAATTCATTGACAGACCACACACAACTTAAACCGTTGGGTCTAGATGCATGAAATTTTGCACAAGAGTTCTTTATATAACGAAAGTGAGCACTATGGAAGGATTTTTGAAAATTCATCCCCTAAAGGAGTTAAATAGGGCATGAAAGTTTGTAGAAGTTCGTCATTGTTACCGTTGGGCACACGGTTTGTACAAGCATAAAATTGTTAGGTTTTAGCACAAAATATGTACTAAACCCTTCAGTTTTCAATTTACTTAACATCTGAAGCTCAGAATATAGAAAGAACTTCTGTATTTTGAGGTCCTAAGCATGGTCAACTTTGCCATTAAATCAAAGTCAAAAAGAAATAAAAAAATCTTTTATATCACTTAGATACCTGTGAAATGATATTCCACTATATGATTCATTATTACATTTCTTGATGCAACAACGTTTAACCATTTTTACATTATTATTCAGACTGTTCGAAATTAAAAACACAAACAAATCAATGACACCACTGGACCACAGAAAACTTTTGCGGACCTATTTAAAATGTACTCCATAGATAACTATACTAGATGTACTCTGTGTTGCGGATACCACAAACGATAGTTATTACTATAACCTTTCACGTACCTATGCAAACTTTTTATTTGAACCTGGAGTGACACTCATGTCATGACTGTCATCTGTCAGTTGTTGGCTCCCAACAAACAACAGCTGGCTCACAGAGTCAACAGAGTACCTTTTTAATACTGAGCGGATTTTCGCCACGGTGTTTTTGTTTAGCACGTGTGTTAATTGTTAGCTGTTTTAGAGTGATTGTTGATACTTTTGTGACTTGATATTATTTACGCGTTTTGTCCTTGTGTTCGTAACCAGGTTTGTATTGTAACTGTTTTATTTTAAGTCTTGTTTTATCCAAGATGGATAAGAATAAACTCCTTGATCCTGACCCACCCGATAATCCAGGTCGTTTTACTCCTTTTTCTCCGAATCCACTATCTCATTTCGCGGATGTTGTCTGTAGCGTTGCAGAGATTGATGTATCACAATCCCAAAATAACTGACGCAAACGTCCCGGAGACGAAGAAAATGACACCCTCCTTTCCAAGCAAGCAACCAGAAAGCCAAATTGGTCGAATTAAGTACTTTGTAATGGATAAGGCTACTTATGTTGTTCACATTTCTCATATAGAGAATCAACCAAATGGTGGCACCACCCTACATCCCGTTAATTTTGGTAAGTTCTTTAAGAATAGCAACATTGCGAACATTGTTTGTGGTGCTGTTAACAGAGTCGGTAGAACCTCTGTGTCAGTGGAGTTTGCTTCCCCTCGGGACGCCGAACTCCTTCTTGATAAACAGTCTGTTGTCCAAATATAGTTATGCTGCATCAGTCCCTACATTTAATATCACAAGGATGGGTGCTGTTACCGGTGTTCCCTCAGATATTATGGAAGAAGAAGCTATAACTTATTTGTCTGTTCTCTCAGGTCGCGGAAAAATACTGAAAGTTCGCCGTATTAACAGAAAAACTAGAAAAGATGGGGTTAATGAGTGGAAACCCATGTGTCCTGACTTTTGATGGACAAGTACTATCAAATAGATTTACTGCTGTTACACATCCCTCCCTATTGAGCAGTACATATACACACCCTCTCCCTCCCTTTACTCTTGTCTCGGTAGTTTGGAAAAGCGTCAATAGGTTTAGATGTGGGTGCTTCCTATCAGTATCTTCACCAATTACTAGGGAAACAGCTGAACATTTTTTTGGCAAAATTGCTCCACCATATTATGTTCCACTCTCTTTTGAATGTCTTAACATGTCTCTGCCAAATGTATCAGAGAACCCTTTTGATGTGCCATTTACTTTGGAGGAATATAATGTGGTGCTAAAACATGTCCGGGACTTAGCCCCTGTTATTAATGGCGTGCCATATTCTTTTATAACCTGATCTGGCGACAAGGCTACAACCTATTTTTTTTAATGTTTAAATTTTATGTTATACGCAAGGTTGGGCTCCAGATCAGTGGAAATTACAAATTATAATCCCAGTATTGAAACCAGGCAAACATGTAGATGATCCGAATGGCATTAGGCCAATTGTTGCTTTATCCTCACTCCTAGCCAAATTACTGGAGCACCTTATTAAAAACCGTCTCGAGTTGATTGTTGAATCAAGCTAATTAGTGCCGAATTACCAATTTGGTTTTAGGAAAGGGCTTAGTACAATGTGTTGGTATTTTCGTTGCAGATATCCGCTTAACCTTTTTGAAAAATGAATCCGTTGTTGCCACTTTCCTTGACATCTCCTCTGCATATGACAATGTACTTCTTCCTGTACTCAGGCAAAAGCTTGCACAGCTGGGTCTTCTGGCTAAGAGGATACAATGCATATGTGAGCTACTGTTATCCCGCTCATTGGTCCTGAGAGTCCAGGGAGAGGAATTCGATAAAAGGCACATATGGAAGGGACTCCCACAAGGGTCTGTCCTCAGTCCCATACTTTACAACCTGTATACGACTGATCTTGGGTCCTGCTTAAATAACAATTGTCAGATCTTACAATATGCCGATGACATTGTTCTCTACGGACAGATTCTTCCATAGCTGATGCCGCGTCATCTTTGTGCTTCTCTCTGGATTCTTTGAATCAGTGGCTTTTAAGGCATGGCCGTCACTATCTGCGCCTAAAAGTTCTGCAGCTATTTTCTCTCGCAAAAGTCTCATTCTTCATGTTTCAGTGAACATTTTAGCCTAAAATATCTATAAGGTAAAATTTTTAGGCGTTATTTTGGACTCGAAATTAACTGGCAAATATCATATAAATCTTATCACACAAAAATGTGAAAGAATTATCTCAATTTTAAAAGTTTTTGTGGTTGTTTGGTGGGGTGCTCACCCCTACAAAATGAAATTTGTATAGAATGCCTTAGTTCGTAGTGTTTTAGACTACGGGACATATCTCCGGATTCCGTGCAAAAAAGTTGCCTTGGTTGGGCTGGATAAGGTTCAGTCTAAATGCCTTCGAATCATCTCAGGTTGTATGAAGTCCTCTCCCGTTGCATTGCAGGTCGAGTGTGCTGAACTTCGTCTGGCCCTAAGACGGCAATATCTGGCTTCCCGTTTTTTTTTAGGCTAATATGTAGTTCTTCTCATCCTCTTATAAGAAAATTGAATGAATTAGATGATGAGAATGAAGCAGAAGATCAAATTATTGAAAAAAATAAAGCAGTCCCCCTAATTCAAAAACCCTTTAATCAAATTCTAAATTTAGTACGCCCGGTTGTTCAGTACCCCAGATTACCCATTTTTAACTTTGCCTACGAAGTTTTAAGTTATATTCCATTCTTTTTTTGGATATTTGTGTATCCATAAAATCCCCGTCAGCGAATTTTACTTTCAATGCAGTGGTGAACGAGCGATGGAATAGTTTCCAATTATTTTTTACGGATGCTTCGACATTAACAGATCTTAACCGCATTGGAGCTGCGGTCTTTTACCAAAGCTCTAGAATAATTTTACAGTTTAAATGTCCTAAGGAGTCTTCTGTATTCACTGGTGTGTGTGTGGCTACATTGGAAGCTTGTCTTTTTATAGGGTCACACCAAAATATCGAGAAAGCTGTAATTTTCACAGACTCTTAGCTGTCTGCAAGCCTTAGTACAATCGCCAGCAGGTCAAGCTACACGAAACTGTCACATACCTCCAAACGATTTAAAACCTTAAAATGTTGATGGTTAAGTTTAAAATCGAATGAGAAAATCTGACAGTTTGTGGTAACGTGATGTGCTAGCGACTGTACAAATACCTTTTAAAAGTAAATTGCACAGCTCACATGTTTAAAAAATTAAAAAGTCATTATCTTGTGGTAGTAATCAAAAAGAAGCTCAGTTAGTTTGGATACCTAGTCATTGTGGCAATAAGGGCAATGAGTGCGCTGGCTGATGCTATAGCCAAAGATACTTGTTCCTCAATAGTACCTGATCTCAACCACAACATTCATTAGGGGTATGACTTGCTGAATCTTCCACAAATCAAGCTCCAATCTTCATGGAAGGAACAGTGGAATAACACTGGAAGAAAAGAGGGTAGATTTTATTATGTAGTACAACCAACCATAAAGTAAAAAACCCTTGGTTCTACGGCTACAAAAAGTCTCCAAAACTGTCCGTTCTTTGTCGTATCCATCTAGGTGTTTGTAGTACTCCCGTGTTTTGCAAAAAATCCGTGTTCGGTACTCCTCTCTCTGCGTGTGCGGGTTGGAAGAGGGCACCTGGATCCACATCTTCTTTGAATGCTCAAACAACGTCGCCGTCTCCCTAAATTTAAAATTCCTCTTCCGACTAATTTCCCCTCCTTGCCAACATATTCCTCCCCTGAACTGCTTGTGGCGTTGATGACCTACGTCTGTCATAATAACATAAAGTTTTAGATTAATCTGTCTCTGTGGGTGTGGTACAAATACAGTGTACTGTGGGTGTGGTACAATAAATATGTATTACAATATACAGGGTGTTTGGAAGCTGGGTGCAAAGCCTAAAGGGGGTGAAAGTTCACACCATATAGAGCATTTTGAGCCATATATTTCTTAGACGTTAGTCTATATTCTATTGATGAATTATAAATTAATACAAAAGTCGAAAGTATCATAATTTTATTGATTTGAAATGAAAATTTTATTAAATTGACTTATGAGTATGACATTTATTCTTATATATTTTTTGTTTTTTATTATTATTCTGATTTCAATGTAATTTGGATAATTGTAATGATTTAAATATGGATTGCATGCATGTTGTTTCTTATATATTTAGTTATAGAAATTCAGACACGATGTAAATATTGTTATTGAATAAATGAATTGAATTACGGTGACGAAGTCGGTTTTATTTTTATTTTTGACTGCTATTTCTTGTTTTTTTTTAAGTAAAGGTATAGCAGTTAAAACAGAAGCAGACTTCGTCTCAGACATGTATGGCTTAAAATTCTCTAAATGGTGTCAACTATCACCCCTTAAGGCTTTGGACCCGGCTTCCAAAGAGCCTGTATAATTATCTTTACTTTTTGTTTGTTTCAGTCCCGTACTAACCCAGCAAGATCTACATTGTGTTCAACTAGATCAATCGATGAATTTTACTTGTCTTCAGTTGTTTCTTTTTTTTATGCACACTTGTTTGTCCAATTCACTTTAGACATTGGCAGAATAGTCGACATCGGCTTTGCTTGCCATTTAATAAAAATAGAATAGAACAACAGTTGTCACGCACACGGTACGATTGTTTTGGTTATCTGCGTTGTAGTGCGTATGTAAACAAGATATATAATGGGACATTGTTATGTATTTGGTTGCAAAAGTCGAGCTGAGCGCAATGATGTAGACACAACGTTTCATCGGTAAGTGATATTGTTTTTGTGATGTTATCGAAGTATTTAAAACAGTCATTAGACCCATCATTCGTTATTTTGATACGATAGGTATTATCCGACCCGCAAAATCGAAGTGTTTTTATTTTCTATTTGTTTTCTCGTATTATTCCATTACATTATACAGGGTTATTGGTTATATCTCAGCAATCAGTTATTGGGATTTAGGAGAGGTCATTTGCAACCGAATGACCCCTGATGACCCGTATGTAAATGTCAACCATTTTTGAGTAATTTGACATTTTATGTTTTTTAAAGATATTTGGTATATTTGATATCTTATCGTTGGATAGCTGAGAAGTTGTACATGTTTGTGGAATGTTCCGCCGATACAGTACTTCCGTGTTTTTTTTTGCAGAAATCGACTATTTTAGTCAAATAACCTGCTTAAAATGATAGAAAATTGTAACGATTTGTAAAACTATTTAAAAAAAAAAAACTATTTGTAAAGATATTTGTCATTTTATGATTGATTATTATGCATTTAAGGAGAAGAGAATAATAATTAAAAAAGAAATCATGCATTGCTTTTTTTTAAATAAATTTTCAAAGTTGTGTACCGCAAAAAAATATAAAATGTCAAATTGCTCGAAAATGTTTGACATTTGTATAGGGGTCATCAGGGGTCATTTTGTTGCAAATGACCTCTCCTACATCCCCTTAATGGATTGTCGACATATAATAAATAACCCTCTATATTACCAATGGACCGCCATATTTTATTGCGGTTTATTTCTTAATTTACTTGGGATGGGTTATCATCGATTAACGGATACCAGTGCCCGCCAAGATTATCCATTGTAATTTAGGTAGGTATTTCTCCTTTCTCCCAACTCGACAGATGGAATTACCTAGCGTCAAACGGGGTGAATAGGAATGCAGGGGTGATGCGGGACGAAACTTTAAAAGGGATTTTAATATTGAAATAATATAGTTTGTTGCCAAAAAGGGACTCTAATGTGTTTACTGTATTATAATTAACGATTAAGTGCCCTTGTTGGCAACCAACTATATTATTTCAATGTTCAAATTCCTTTTAAAGTTTCGTCCCGATTCACCCCTGCATCCATATTCACCCCGTTTGTAAAGTACTTAGAAAAAATATAAACCACCCAAAATATTTTGGCATCCATTGATGGATCTTTCTATCTCGCTCGTTCAGCCTACAAAGATGCTGCGCTAATAAAAACTTTATACTTCCGCACGGCCATGCTGAACGAATTGTGTTTTTGGGATACCAGCGTAGCAAAAGAAATTGCCCACGCTTTCACTGTTTTATTTAATAAAAAAATTAAAAACATAATTTCGGTTTTATATTTTACAGTTTTCCTAAAGACCTCGCTTTGCAAAACGTATGGATCGCAGCAACAAGACGTAAAACCGTGAACGTCGGTCACGCAAGAATTTGTTCCAAACATTTTGAAAAGAAATGTTTTGTAAAGACTAAGAAGTTAACTTTCCTTCAATCCGGTTCTGTTCCTACTATATTTGTACAAGTAAGTAGTTGTAGTTCAGACTTTTTGTAACAAATTAGTAGGCGGCATGTCATTTGTGAATCGCGCAGGTAGGCGGCACGTTATTTGTAAATCGCGCAGGTAGGCGGCATGTCATTTGTGAATCGCGCAGGTAGGCGTCATGTCATTTGTGAATCGCGCAGGTAGGCGTCATGTCATTTGTGAATCGCGCAGGTAGGCGGCATTCATTTGAGAATCGTAATATTTGGAGGAATTTCTGTTTTTACTGCCTTTACAAAAAGCCTGCACAAAGCTGATATTTACCTAAGAAAAAAATCTGTTTCAGAGAAGTTATTTGTGTTGTTTCTTAATTGTCTTGTGTTTAAGATATTAGTAAATAAATAATCATTTTTAATGTATTTTATTAAACTACCTAAAATTTGCAGCTAGTATGCCAATAATAATATGATGGTATTGTGTGCAGACTGCTGATACGGTGCAGGTACAATCATTGCCGGTACCAAACGATGCAGCGGAGAAAACGCCGCAGACAGGCTCGCCGCGCGTCGAACCGGTAACTATCTATAGTACACATAAACTCAAGCCTTCCTCAGAAACTACAGAACGCCACCTCCTACAACCCTTACATACTCCTTGTGCTTCTTTCACGTTCATACATCTGGTCATACACGCACGCCGGTTGCGAGTACTGCGCACCTAACCTTTCTGAAGAAGATCACCAGTAAGATCACTGTATATTAAAATAATTAAATCAAAGCACTCAATTTGTAAGTGGCAGTACATTTTTTTTACCTATGTGACAGTACAATTTGGCATCCACAGGTACGTTTTCTGATCCATTGTTTACATTTTAATCAGGTAGTTTTGGAACAGATTATATGAGAAGCTATATTTATGAATTACTAGCTTTTGTCCTAGCTTCTTAAAACTACCTCAGCCCCCGACCCACCGCGTCGCATCGCATCGCATCGCCCGGCCGAACTATTACTTCGTTTTCGCTTAGCGTTCTTTCAGACTTTTTCTTTTCGCTGGGCTCCTAAGAGTCGTGGCATGATGTTAAAATTAAATAGCCTATACCTTTCCTCAAGAATTGGTCTATCAAATGCAAAGACAAAAAATTACAAATCCGACTTGTAGTTCCAGAGATTAGCGGGTTCAAACATACTCTTCAGCTTTATAATATTAGTAAATATAGATTATACTCAACAGATTTTTTATTTTATTTAGTGTACTTCGCAGATCGCGCCGATCGCAATCGCTTCCCAGATGAGCACGCCCGTGCGGCCGCGTGGCTCGGCGCTCCCCTGTGGACCGGTGAGTGGCATGTCCAGAGATTAACTGGTCCCAATTTTTTTTAAATATACCGACCTACTCAACCTACCAAAAAAACGTAACTAACATAAAAACTGCAATTATGTCATACTACGCCTATGTTGAGTCGCTACTGCGATATGGCCTCGTAATGTGGGGTAATGGTACCAATATGGATAGAGCATTTATCGCACAAAAAAAGTGCATCAGAGCAATAAGTGGTATTAAACCTGATGACTCATGTAGACCAATGTTCAAGAGGTTTGGTCTGCTACCTCTACCATGTCTGTATTTAAATGAGGTGTGTATATTTGTAGTTAACAACAAACATTTATTTAAATCAGCAAATGATGTAAATCCCAGAAACAGACGAGATCCTCATAAACTGGTATTAAGTGATTTTCCAAGACTTGCGAAATACAACAAAAACTGCCTTGCAATGTGCGTACGTATTTATAACAAAATACCAAGTCGCCTTAAAATATTGAACTCGAGGAAATTTAAGACAGAATTACACAAGTGGCTTATTGAATGTAATTTCTACAGTTTAAAAGATTTTATGGATGTGAGATGTTGATTCCTTTTGTCAAAATATAAATTTTTGCATGCTATGTTATATCTTAGCGAAACATGTTGAGCTACTGTAATAATATTAACATCAATGTATACCATGTTTTACGCAAATAAATGATTTACTTACTTTACTTTACTACCAACCTATCAAGAACTATACAAATTATTAGATTAATCAAAATATGGTTACAAAATATTGGTTACATTGTTCATGTAGAAATTACGCATGTGAGAAGCGTCCGTAATAAAAAACACGTGTGGCACTCGGGGACTGCCGCGGTAAAGCTATTGCATAGCATTTTTTATCAAATTATGCAATTATATTTTTTTTTATTTTTTTTATTTATGCAGTATTTTTTTTTCTTTGATATTAATTCAAGTACAGTCGTACCACATACATACACGTTAAGCGAACGCTCGGCCGAGCTACATGGTAGGCGGAGTGGGGGTGTTAGGTTTTATATTCGTTACGGAATTTCTTGATTCGGTCGCCGCGCTCAAAGCCCGCGATAAAAGCTATGCAATAGCTTAAAAGACAAAAATAATTCAAATATTTGGCAGCTAAGAGATGACCAGTCCCTACTGACGGCGCCCGTTCACGAACATGACGTATGAATTAGCACCATCCAGCTCAACTATTTTGTAGGGAGCTAAATGATCCAACACATGCGCCACCATCAGCGAGACATTAGAATGAGCATGACATACTTTCAGCCGCCAGGGCAGATTCAAGTCGATGGAAGACGTACCCAGTAAATGGTAGCTTTATAGTATGGACACATTTATGACAAAATGGTTAACAATAAAAATATTCTGATAATAATAATTCAGGCGTGATCCGTATTACAATTAGAGTTGTGGACGGGGCGCTCACTAGAATCGGACTATCCTCCATTGCCACTTTTTTTCTGTGAACGGCGTCTCCCAGGTCGACCTAGGCGGTTGTCGACTTCTTAACCGAACTTTCCCTGTCCCCCATTGCTTGGTGCGCCGTCTCATACGGTCCGGTCGTTTTCACAACTCCCCTGATTCACGGAGTGGGGCAATGATATCACTGAACGTTGCGTTCCGTTTTACGTTATAATTTGCTGTCCCCGACATATACTGGACGTTGTAATTATTTATTTCCAGATTAAAGTCACATCCGGTCCATCAACGAAATGTCAAGTAAAAAAACCACTTGGTCCGGACTTCAATCCAGTGATAACGGAAATAAAATCCGAAGTAAATCTGATCAAGCAGGAGGAAGATCCACAAAGCGATGACTCGCTTTCATTACCTGAAGACACTGATCAACTGAGTGACGCTGATCAGCCGAGTGAAGACCTGATTCCACTAAGTAATGCGCAGGTTCCGCTGAGTAACGCCCCAGATCCACTAAGTGACGTGAAAGTCGAAGAATTGGCAGTTGGATTGGATGAAGTCGAAGTTACTAGGCCGGGGGAAATGACCACGCCGGTGGAATTGACCAGGCCGGTTGAAATGACCACGCCGGAGGAATTGACTAGGGCAGCGGAAGTGACCACGCCGGTGGAAGTGATCACGCCAGTGGAAGTGACCACGCCTATGGAATTGACCAGGGCAGTGGAAGAGCCAACTGTGCCGTTGCCGCTACATCTCAGACAAGAGTTATTGCGAGCAGGGAATGACTGTTTCAACCTGGTAAGTACGGTTTATCTATAAAATGCTACAAAAGAACCCTTTGGCGCGTGGCCAAAATCGGAGCTAACGCAGCCATCTTGTTTAGTCATTTTGGCGCCAAAAGGTCCTTGTAGCAATCTACTTGAACTTTTAATCGTATTTAGTAACTTGCCAGCTGCATGCGTAGCATGACCACTTTTATCTCAACTCTACGAAGCGAAGACCTAATAATATCACTTTCTGAACAGAGTAATTCTTTTCTTGAATTTTGACATCGCGCTGTAGAAATCTTTCTACAATCTGTCATTTTGTATTTCGTTTCTTCCTTTCTGCGGGGGTCATGCTACGCATGCTGGAGGGATACCACGATAACAATCTTACAAAAAAAAGTTGTGAGGTGAAAAAAGAATGAGCTTTTCAACTCAACTTAACTCAAAGCATTTATTTCAATTAAACCATTTACAGGCACTTTTGAATTGTCAAAGAATCGGTCAGTTAGTCAGAAAGTTGAAGCTAGTTGCCCATTCCAAAACGTAGATCTCTATGGAGAAGAACGGACAAGAAACTCCAAGGACACTCTTTTTAAATCAAGATATTACAAAATCAAAATTTTAAATCCTTAAAATCAAATTTATCCAACATCTTGTTGCGTTTAAAATTTACTTGGATCGTTTTGTGATATTAAGTTTTAACTACAAAGAGTGTTTTGGTATACACAATTCATTTTAGCCAGTGTGGGTTGGATCCTTTTCGTTTAACTACGTCCAATTGCAAGAAGGATCATAGTCACTGACTATGATCCTTTTATACAAATTTCATATTAATTGATCCATTAATATGTTTTAGATTTGAGTAGAAATGCCACTATCGTCACTCATTTTATTACGTAAAACGGAGTTTAAACGGGATTACAGTATAAATGAACAGAGCAGGGAAGCAACTGCAAAAGTTAACCTCTAAAAGTTCATTGACAGCTGTCAAAAAAAGCGGCAAATAAAGACCATAGTGAACTGACTTTGCTTTTACATTGTCTACGACGAAGACCTTTCTCCCTTGTTTCGGTACGAAATTTATTTGACTCTAGTGACGATCATGGTTCCTTGTAGCCTTTTTCTGAATATGTCAAGTCATAGTAAGTTTATTTTTCTAACAGATGGCGTTATTAACTAAATTTGGACTAAACCATGACTCTGATCTTTTTACCCCTAACTTTTCTGTATGCAACTCCAAAAAACTTTTCAAAAACTTTAGAGTGGTAGATGGCGACCTGCAACTGGAGTCGGTAACCCCGACAATAAGAAAACTTCATGGCAAACCCCAATGTTAAGTCTATTGCAACAAAGCGCGGCAGGTTCTTTGGGGGTTGACTCTGTGAACCGACGTTCGTGTTAATTCGGAAACACGAAAATTACCGAAGCGCATACTTTTTTGGTTTACATGTAATATTGTTCATTAATTTCAGATTCGCATACAAGCAAACCAAATCAATAAGCTAAGTTTGCGCTGTGGAAAACATCGTCAGAACCTGCACAGCTACGTGCAGCTCGCCAGGCGACGAGACAAGAAGATTAGCGACCTGCGGACGGAGATCGAGGCGCTCAGGAGCTTTATTGGGGAACGTGGCTGGGAAGCGAGAAGTATTGGCGGAGGGAAGATAGACGTGCGAAGGATACAGGTAATTATACTGACATGATGTGACGTGACGTGATGTCAGATGACATGATTTGACATAACATGACGTCAGATAATGTGAAGTGATATGACGACAGATGACATGACGTGGCGTGACGTGACGTCAGATGACATGACGTGACATTACGTCAGATGACGTCGCATGAAATGACATTATATAAACGTAATATATACGTCTGTATTCCTCGAAGGAGGCAGAGGTGTGCATTGAGATCTAAATGTATGATACAGTTTCTGAGTTAGAATGGAGAAGTATGAAATATTGTACACTGTTGACATTATATTTAAATATTGTACACTGTTGACATTATTTTTAAATATTGTACACTGTTGACATATTTAAATAATGCTTTCTATCACTTTCACAGATCCAGAGCTCCAAAACCGCCGTAGTAGAGAAGAAACCCAACCGACAATTATTGATCGTCAAACGTGATTATAACCGACCAAAGTCGTCGGTTAGTGCCCAAACCACGTCGAACAAACAAACGTCGTCAGTCGGCGTCAAACCCACGTCGGACATACTACAAAAGTCATTGCTCGATGCCCTACATACGTCTGACAACCGACAAAAGTCATTGGTCGGCGTCAAACACACGGTTAACACCCAAAAAAAGTTGTCGGTCAGTATCCCAGGCACATCGGGTGTTTTACAAAAGTCGTCAGTCGGCGTCAAACGCACGTTAAACATCCAAGAAAAGTCGTCGGTCGCCGGCCAAGGTACGTCGAGCATCCCAAAAAAGTCGCTGGTTGACTTACAACGTACTTCGAACATTATCATACAAAATACATCGGTTGGCGTCAAACGCATTTCGGACATCCAAAACAATCCGTCGATCGCCGTCCAACCCATATCGGTCGTGTCACATACGTCGTCGGTTGGCTTCCAACGCACGTCGGACATCCGACAGAACGCGCTGGTCATACAGATAGACGGAATGCATAACACTGTGCTGCAACCTAAACTTGTGAGGCTCGATGATAACAGTATGGAGACGGGCTGAGGAGAACAGGAGAACAATTAAAACATTCAAGTTTTTTTAACATAACTGGCGAAATGTGGGTGTACTTTATGAACACCTGTGCCGAACCCTTCGGGGATTACATGCGAGATGTTATGACGTGTTTGTGTTTTTATTGTTGACCAAAGACAATATAACTTTTCTAGTCAAGTTTAATAATCTGTCGAAGAATGACACTTCTCATTTGAATATGCGGACACATTAATAAACAATTCATTTCCCTGACTTTACATGCAAAAGTTTTGCCTTTAAGGCGAAACCGCTCGGTAGCCCGCGAAATTCAAATATTCTTGCGTTTTTTGCAATTTTGCAGGTCAGTCTGGTTGTATGTTCATCAAAATATGGTTCGCGACTGTAACGAATATGTATTTATAAAATAGTGATAGTTAACATCATCAATACAACTCTAAGAAATCCTTTAAATTTATGTTTCAAAGTTTGCCTCCTCACTCGATAGATGGCGCTCCGGACCAAAAATTAGAAGTCGCTATGGTTTCGTTACCGAGGCCGGTATAAGACTGCTGTGATCATCGCGTATGTGTTCATAAAATATATTTTCACTAAATTGTGAGTTTGCGAGAAAGGATATGTTCCAAAATGTGTGGAGCCTAGGCCAGGTCTTTGTACACTGTACTTAAAAATAGGGAAACACATTTATAACAGTTCTCAAATGTCCAATTACTTTAAAATGGCTCTGTGTGCTGGTAGACCACAAGAAATTACACTTGATATTGCAACACACAACAATAACCCGTCATGGCGGTAAGCTGCTATTTTGATTGATTTATGACGTTTGACACTTTTATTGACACTGTTGTGACAGCTGACAGTTCTTTTTCTGTTATCAATGGTCGATCTGTGTTTTACTGTCATTGTTTTTAAGCACAGAGTAACTAAATCGGTGAGACGCCATGTTGAAAGTCGATATTAGACGATGTTTCAAAATGGGCCAGGTCTATGTATACTACCAAAAATAAAGAAAAAATTCGGTAGAATTCGGGAAAAATACAGATAATTCATTTAAATGTATACTTTTGTGGTAGTTACTTGATGATTATCAATTATTTTTATCGACTTACACCGTGGCGTCTCACCGATTTTGTTACTCTGTGCTTAAAAACAATGACAGCTTACCGCCATGACGGGTTTTTGTGGTGTGCCGCAATTTCAAGTGTAATTTCTTGTGGTTTATCAGCAAACAAAGGCATTTTAAAGTAATTGGACAGTTGGGAATTGTTTTAAATGTGTTACCCTATTTTTCAGTATAGTGTGCAAGGACCTGGCCCAGGCTCCATACATTTTGGAACATCTCATTTGACAGACAGGTAGCCTAGGACCTGGAGAAGCACATCTGAGGCTATGTTTAATCCTGTATTTATGTATTAAAATTTTTTGAAGTAAAGGTTCTTCAGCAAGCTCAGGTGCGTAGTAGTCGCAACCGGCGTGCGTGTATTACCAGATGTATGAACGTAAACGCAAGCCAAAGGAGTATGTAAGGATCGTAGCAGGTGGTGTTCTGTAGTTTCTGCTTACCCCCGTGGGGAGAAGGCGTGAGAATATGTACGTATGGTATACAAGACAATACTTATTGTTTGAACTAGCCGTCAGCCTATATGTTTCACGATGGTGAAGTAATGTAAATATTGAATTAATAAAATAAAATATTAAGTGTATTTAAAGTATTTTATTTGCTTCTAAAAACTTAAACATAATTGCATCGATCACATTTATTTTACATAAATTCTTAAAAAATACTTTTTGAATACATAGAGTAAATTATTGTGTTATTTAATCTATAATACTTATAAAACTTAATACATTTAACGGCGCTGTCCAGAAAAAAATTTTTTTTGCTAGTTTTTTTTTATTACGAAATTTTTTATCAAAATTCTTACTTTTTAGTAAATTAACCGGTATTTAAAATTGTAAAAAATAATATTTTATTAATTTTTTGTCGAGTTTAAGCTGAAACGGACAGCTCGCTACACAATAAATATACAAGTAATTCACAATCACAGACAAGTATTTATTAAGCCAGGAATACACAGCCAGTAACTTAAAAGCATGCAAGTAGTTTGCATGTCATTGTGGCATAACGAAATTGGTGATAACTTTTGTATGTCACAGTGTCATTGCAAGCTATAGTCTGTTCCAAAAACATCTGATGAAAGTGTAAACCAAACGTTGTTTAGGTTAAATTCTAACGCAATCGCTCACTAAAGGGAATTAGTAACATATTCATGTTTATTTGGAAGGTTACAACTTCAAATTTCACTACTTTTTCCAATAGTTATTGTTCGTAATAACATGATTAAATTGTTATTGAAAATTCATCGACAAAAATGTTCGTTTTCTGATTCATTTATCATCAAAAACTCTTTGGATCAGACCATACTTGCATACCTTGTGCAAGTTAATTGCATGTGTATTCTTTTGGTTTTACTAAAGATACTTCACAAAAAATAAAAAAAATCAGTAGGTATTTGGTTTTGACAAACTTACCTAATAATAATACTTAATGATTAGTAAATCTACGCCAACGTCGCTAGTAGCGAGCTAGTGAACACAAGAATTAGCCAGACGATATGTACTTAATATCTTAATTATACAGGATTACGCGACACTACAAGACTTTGACAGCAGTAATCCGACAGCAGTCATAGAGTCACGACAATAAAAATCACTGTGATTTGACAGACTCGTCAGTGGCAGCAACTCAACAGCAACCATAGAGTCACGAGAATAAAGATCAATGTGATATTGACAGTGATGCAAGATCAGAGGTGATCAGAGGACTGTCAATATGTTTTATTTATTCATATTTACTTTATTCAGTCAGAAATTAATTGTTATGCAAATTGACTACCAACTTAAATTGTCCGTAAGTATAATCAAATCACTACTGTCATTCTTTGACAGCTGTATGAAATTGCTATAACATGGCGAATAGACGTAGGGTGTCAATTTGTTTAACAATTAATTTCCCAAAAAAAATATTTTATATGTTTTTTGGTGTCAACTGAATGATTTGTCAATTTAAATACAAGCTTATCTCAAGAATGATCTCTTATTTACGACACCCTGTATATCTATAGTGAATTAATGATAATTATTATACAATAATTAAACTTACATTATCAGTTTCTATTCACAGCTAGTAGAATTATTATCACATCTTATTTTTAAAATATCTATAGTATGCATAATGCTGAGACCAGCGAATATCGTATCGTCACGAGGCTTCGCGCTGTCACACGATACGAGGTAGTGACCGACCACAGAGCACGGAGAGGCTTCGGCGATCGCTGCTAGAGGCGGCATTGTCAACGCTAACACTTTCCATACAAATCAAGTGTGTCATCGTTTAATCGCACTAAAGTTATGGTTTACTAAAGGAACGGTGGCCGTAATATTATAACAACCGTCCTAAAAAACTAATTTTTACCAGTTTTTGACATCAAGGTGTCAAAAAACTCTGTATTTGGACAACCGTTATTTTGTGACTGTTCACCGCTTTCTTAGAAAACCTAAGCTTACGTCACTAATGACGTCGAAATACTGATGGCTATGAAGGTGGTCCGTGACGGAAGTTGTGCGCTCTAAGCACTTTCGGCGCCACGAATTTTATTAGCACTGCCATTTCTAGACGCTGCGATTCCGTGCTCTGTGAGACCATCCATTATATTGTGTATTTGAGAATTTAATTTCAAGCTTTTTATATGCCATAATAAAATATTTTAAGCCAATTTACTATTCTAAACATGAAATCAGTCAATTTGTACTCGCAACACGTTGCGCTACAACAAATGTTGCACGTAACGTTGCGCGTCACGTTGAGTGCGCGTCGCCGGGCGCTTGTTGCTGTAACAGCGTCCAGTACAGACCGCGGCGTTTCACCAGCTCGTCGTGCGAACCGCTCTCTGCAACCACACCTGTAACATACAAGTGTAACGTATGTTAAATGGGAAATAACATTAAGTGTGTTTTATTTTAGCCGTGAGAATCGTAAAAGGTCTAACGTCTGTTAAAGTATTTTTGTCTCACGAAGCGACACGAGCTTTACTTGTGGTTGTCAAGTGCTCAAACACGCTGTGAATGTGTGTTTAAGCGCAGGAGCTCTCAGTACCGTACGAGACAAAGGCGAAGTCGGAAGTGTGTGTGTTACGTGCCGAAGTTACTCCTCTTCACGCCCACATTCACAGCGTGTTTGTACACTTTGTTACCACAAGTAAAGCGCGCGTCGCTTCGTGAGACAAAAATACTGTAACACGCGGTTGCATTCAAGAGCAAAACTAACTGACGATTGTCAAAGTAATTTGAGTGGCTATTATTTTTTTCTGTCAGCCAATCGCAACACTTTCCATGAGTGTTACAATCTATCAGATAAGTAGGGTTCCATGCTTGAAAGGTGTTTAACGGTTGATAGGTAGCTAGGAAATTTTCGAAGAGAACGTGGTACTATTCAATGATAAATAATAAAAAAATCAAAATCGGTTCATCCGTTCGGGAGCTACGGTGCCACAAACACACACACCCCCCCCACACACACAGACACGTCAAACTTATAACACTCCTGTCGTTTTTGCGTCGGGGGTTAAAAAGAAAACTGTAATATAGTTTTGGTGGTACGGATACCTTAGTGCGCAAGTCCGACTCACACTTTAAGTAATTTTTTTATTGATTCTCCTTTCAGAAAACGTGTGCATATATTCTATTGGTTGATTCAAGCCTCTGAAGTGGCAGTAACCAATCAAAGCGCAGGATATATTACCTTTATCAATGACGCAGATGATGTCAGCGTGCCTGACGGTGGCGAGGCGGTGCGCGATGATGATCGTAGTGCGGTCTGCTGCCGCCGCCTCTAGCGCTGCTTGCACCGACTGCGAGTAAAGGAAATATGTAATTAATTCTGTAACTTGCGTAATATTAAGACCAATTCGTTCAGCTGTGCTCATGTGAACCGGGTTCAGACAAATTGATAGATAGAATACTGTTGATTGTGTAGGTACACCATATAAACTGTAACGGAATAGATATTAAATGTAAAAAAATTACATCTTATCGGCGCGGCGGCGGCGGTCTAATCACTAGAAGCGATCTTTTAAAAACCAAATTGATGCCCAAATATTGATTTTAGCCTCATTTTCAGCATCGGCTACCCCGAGAACCCTAAAAGTGATACATATGACGAAAATTTTGAAAATTTTTAGGACTACCATCTTGAATATTTATTTTGATCTCATTTTCGGCATTATCAACGCCGATAACATTTTTTTTTGTCGATTTACGTGAACACAAATGTATAGTTTGTTTTTACGACTTCAGTGTTTGATCAATAGTAAAGGTTTTCATAATGATGAATAGATAGAATTACACGTTTTCAGGACAAAAAATAAGCTTGTATGATGATGGGACTGCGTACCTTCTCGCTGGAAGCATCCAGCGCAGACGTGGGCTCATCTAGCAGTAGTAGCGCAGGTCGGCGCACGAGTGCGCGCGCGATGCCGAGGCGTTGCTTCTGACCGCCTGAGAGTGAGGAGCCGCTGCCGCTGCCTAGTACTGTAGCATAGCCCTGAGAGGAACAAGATACAGCATGATGACCTGGTCTATACCTACTTACAAATGAACGTTACAACAACAACAACATCAACAACAACAAAACATCAACAACAACATTTACATCGTATATTATTTTATTCTAGATGGCGGTATATTATATTACTTTCTAGCAAAAAAATCTAATATGTTTACCTAAATAAGTTATTTAAAATCATTAGAAATACTTGGGAAAATGGGATACAAGATGTGGGGTTGGTATGTTTTGTTATTGCTGAGTCCATTATTAATTATTATGCTGTGTTGATATGACGGTGACACACTTGGCAACTCTTGTTTTTTTAAAAATAATCTTTACGAAAACTCAAAATATTGTTTATCCTAATATTTAATTATGAACCTAGTATGTTGCCTTAATACACCTTTCAAAATGTGCTAAAGTACAACATTGCTCGCGGTTGTTAATAACTAGAGGTCGGAAATCCGGATGCATATTCACCTAAAGTTACGATGTTGGCTAATATGAAATGCGCTTTTGTATCGAAAAAATCTTAAGTTTAACTAACACACACTACCCCTCCTCTTACACCCTACATACACACATTTGCATCGGGAGTTAAATATTAATTTTAAATAATTCAGCATCATAATAGTTCTGCAATCCAAGAATCCCGGGATTTTTTATTAATACAAGTAATTTTTTAGAAGTCTCTTCCATACTATACACCCGACTAGTTGTGCATTTCCGGTGTTCCTGGCATCCCGGGTTTTCTTTTTACAAAAAAATATGTTTTAAGAAGCCGCTTTCATACTTTCATACCTAATAATTAACTTTAAGTAAATATCCGATCTCTGTTATTAACACATCGATCGAGTTTTAGGAAATGTTCAGCTTTATAGAGCATTGTTGTGTGATTTGTGGATAACGTCACCATTTGAATCGTATATTACATTAGTTTGAGATGTAAATGACTAAATAGTAGATTGGATTGTATAGCCCAGGGTTTCTCAAACTTATGGCCCCACGTAGGTACTCCTGGTTAAGTTCCCACACGACTGCGAACCCCTGCCCCCCCAGCTATATAAGAAAATAAGCTTTTATATTTTAATAAAAAGTTTAAAAAATATATAAAACGAATGGCGAATGGCGAACCCCTAAGAGTTCGCGTACCCCACTTTGAGAAACCCTGGTGTAGCCTATCTGGGTTCATCAAAAATATAACACAACTCACCATGGGCAATCCAGTAACAAAGCTATGCACATTAGCTTGCTTGGCAGCCTCAATGATCTCGTCCATAGGAACCTCTCGGCCGTTGTCTCCGTATGCAATGTTCTCCTGAATACTCCTCGAGAATAGAGAGGGCTCCTGTTGTACTAGACCGAGCTGCGTGCGCAGTCGGGGGAGGGTTAGGTCGCGCTTTATGTCCTTGCCGTCTAGGGTCTGCAGGAAAAATTAAGAAAATATTAATTACCAGCTTTTGCCCGCGGCTTCGCCCGCGTGGAGGTCGGAAATTATCCCACGGGAACGTACTACCGGGATAAAAAGTATTCTACATGTTAATGATAAATGATAAATGATTTTATTTCTGTAAGTAGGTTTGTACAAACACTTTTACACGTCAATCATGTTTTTTAAACTAGATGAGGTCGGCGTTTCCTATCTGACTACTCTGAGAAGAAAGGCCGAAACAAACTCAGAGGTCACAGTCTCTTTTAAAGTCTAGACATAATCTTGGTCAGGTCATGCGAAGACCATGCAGATTGGTATCTGAAATGGTCTTTTGAGGAAAGAACCACACAGTTTGAGTGGACCTGTCCAGTCAGTGCACGCATTTGTCAGTAATCGTGCAGCTCGACTCAGGAAGTCAGGACTTAAGGAGCTCAACGATTCGACGAACAATACCAAAGAAAGGACATTTGGGTAGGCCGCATAAATTACTCAAACTGCCAGATCATAATTGAAATTAAATTAGAAAAAAAAAAGCAATTACCCACATAGTCTTCACATTCACAAAATTAAAATAATATAATACTTTACAAGTAAATACTCATGTCATTGTATATATAAAATTTATCAATGTCAATGTGTATATATAAATTCGGTAATAATGTTTGAAGATCATGTAGATCGGTGTCTGAAATGGTCTTTTGTTAATCCAGTTTATAAACTATATGTGTTCCAAATTTCATCTAAATCCGTTCAGTCGTTTTTGTGTGAAAGAGTAACAAACATCCATCCATCCATCCGTCCATCCATCCTCACAAACTTTCACATTTATAATATTAGTAGGATGCATAGTCAAAGATCGTATAAATCATGGAATCAGGCGTTACTTTGCTTTCAATCTATTTATTTATTCAATTCACATTGCGTTCGTTTAATTATCATCATCTACAAGTCATCTATCTAGCCTTTTACTTCCAGTCTAATAGGACCAGTACTTCACATGTAGCGACTGCCTATCTCACCTCCAAAACCCAGTAACTGGTTAACACGATACCACGCGGTAAGACTGCTTGTCAGATTTATGAGCTTCTGACTGGCTTGTAACGACTGTCAAAGATCTTACGAATGACAGCCGAGACCAACAGTTTTTCCGAGTCACGAAGGGGTCTCGGTATGAAATGAATGGCTATCCATCCCTAAAATTTTGAAGATAAACCTCCGCTAGCGTCAGACACATGTACCTGACGTGGCAGCTAATAAGTTTCCCTTGATCGAGTGACCCGTTCGACTTTTACTTAGCCACGAGACGTTCTGGAGAATATTTTTCCATTACTTTAAAAATTATAATGTTTCTCACCACAGTCCCACTATCAGCGTCATAGCTCCTCATCAGCAGGTTCAACAGCGTGGACTTGCCGCAGCCGCTGGGCCCCACCAGCGCGAGCGTCGCCTTCGGCGGCACGCGCAGCGACAGCCCGCGCAGCACCGGCACGCCGGGCCGGGACGGGTAGCTGAACGAGATGTTGGAGAACTTCACCTCGCCGACTGCAGACTGAAACGGAAATGAGGATATTTAATAACACAACTCATAACATCATGCTTGTATTCCCTCAAGGGCTAGGCAGAGGTGTTACTTTGGTACACCCACAATTCGCTAATTATATTTAAGTCCCATGTGATAGAGGGCAAGGGAGCAAATCTGTTGTATCTTGTGTTAAAAAGTTCGTGTATTTAATAAAACTCATTTAATTTTTCTTTGCATTAGTGCACCAAAACTTGAACACCAAAAAAAAAAAATGTGACATAAAATAATTTGACTCTTATAGTCTAAAAAGCCTTGTACTCTAATTCATTAATCTTTAAAATGTTTAAGATTATCATTATGAGAGCACTTCGGTCGTTTCCTGTATCCACCCCTTTCCTTCTCATAATGCTTAAGAGACGATATATTTCGACGAAGGACACTTCGCGTCAGGACACCGCTGAAGTCCGCATACTCATGATTACGTGCGCGCGCGCGAAATTTCTGGAACTTTTATAATCGCTATAATGTAGGCTGCTAATATTGCAACCTATTAACTTTAAGTGAAAATTTATCGTGAGTGAAGTACAGTGATCTTGTGCCGAACAAAACACCGACCAATGAAGCCACGTGGAGCCAGCTGAACCATCCACAACAGTATTCCAGGTCAGTCCTTTCCTCAGCGATGAATGCTCTCTTTGAACGCGTCACGCAATTAATAAAGAACCCGCGCACTATACCTAAAATCTCCCCGCAAACATCATATTAGCACTAGATAATAAAACCCTCCATTTAGGTTATTCGAATAACATTTAACAGAAGCCTCTTTCTAGGAAATAAATGTAACAATAAATGAACAACAATTGTTAGCCTCCAGCAGGGATTCCACCAGATGAGTTAAAAAGTCTACCAAAGAAATAGTTTTGAAGACATTCATGCCTTTGTTGGCCACTTTCGTCTATTTATTGACTTAGTTATTTGCTAGATTACAGACTTGTGGTAATTTTAATGTAGATACAAAATGTTCCTTACCCATTCCGCCTCATCCTTAGTAGTTTCCTCCGTGATCACTTTCGGTTCTCTCCTCAACGCGTTGAGTATCCTGGCTCCGGACCGCCTCGCCGCCGCGAAGCTCGGAGCAAACGATAGTGCTGCAGCCAACATCCACGCGCCGTAGATTAGGGCTTCCGATACGCTGAGGAGGAAAAGTGGGGTTTAGTACTGAAAATCATACAAACAGAAACTCATAGCTTTTTCCCATATGGGTATGCAGAAACTACAGAATGCCACTTTCTATGATCCTTAGACAGGTACTCCTTTTGCTTCATTTACGTTCATACATCTGGTTATACATTCACGCCGGTTGCGAGTATTACGTCGCTGATCTTTCTGAAGAACATCACCAATAAGGTCACTAGATGTTTCTGATCATATTGCTAGCTTATGTGCGGATGGAAGTGAGTCCGAGGAAGTACTACCACTATTTCTACTTTTACTGCCAAACAGCGTTGAATGTCCCCATCTGAAGGGTAGGAGCGTCCGTGGATGGGTGACCATCTTTACATACCGAGATACCTCCGTGCCTCGGAAAGCACACTAAGCCGTTGATCCCGGGTGTCATTCGTGGAACTTTGACAGTCGTTACGGGACATTAGAAACCCCGGAAGTCTGACAACCAGTCTTATCAAGGGGTATCGTGTTAACCAGTTACTGGGTGGTGGAGGTCCGATAGGCAGTCGTCCATCTAGAATGGTATTCAGCTGCATCCGGTTAGACTGGAAGCCGACACCAATATAGTTGGGAAAAGGCAGACAATATGATGACTTACAGTATCGCATATTCGTAGGGCAAGTCCTCTCTCGCGATGAGATACCCGGCGTACGCCAGCGACACGGCGTACCCGAGGGTAGGCGAGCACACGCAGGCGCCGTACACGGGGCCGCGCACGCGCCGCGCCGGCGCCGCGCGCGCCGCCGCCTCGCGCAGCGACACGGAGTAGCGGGACAGGATGGTTTCTTCTACACCTGTGGAAGAAAACCTGATTTAATTATATTCTCCTGACCTAACGGTGAAACGAAGCAGGGAATAATACAGAACGCACAAGGCGATGTCGCCCCTTAGTGAGGCAACATACTAGGTCCAAAATCAAACCTTATAAAATGTTTACCCCATGAAATGATAATATCTGACTGTCGTAGAAAATCACCATGAAAACTAAAACGACAGTTCTGTTTTCCAAAACGGAAGCACAGTTATTAGTACATATCTAGGTACCTTTATGTCGCAGCACAAATCAAATGAACGGTATGCTAATGAATGAAAAATTCCTAATGGAAAACTTCACTATAATACTTCCGAGCACCTTGAAATCACCACCAACCTGTACAGTGCCCGCGTGGTGGATTAAGACCCACTTCCATGGAGAAGACAGCTAAGTAACAGCAGACGAAATTTTAAAAAGCCAATGTACAATGTATACTGACCAAGACTGTGCACAGTGCGCACGTTAAGCACAGCTTCCGTAGCAACTCTGCTCGCGTGCTCAAGCGCGGCTCGCTCGCGGCGCTCGGCGCGCTTGTTCACGTAACCCTCCAAGTAGATGCCGCCCATCACCTGCAATATACAATAACTATATTAGGAATTGTTGACAAATTCTTACAGCAACGGGGTGGTGATATGGCACATTAAGTTTCAGACAAGTTCGTCTTTGTCTCACGTCGCGTCGTCTCTGTCACTAATACGTGTAACAGTTTCTTTCTAAACCTCGATGTGTTACATGCAGTAGGAATTTTTAATCAGTGCGCAAACTGTAACCATGAATTCAGCACATGATTCTAGACCCTCTAGCGCAGAAATTTCTCGTCGGTTATCATAGAAACAAAAAGAAATTGCTGTTTCATAGAAAAATGCAATAACTACGCGGTCAAATGTATGGAACAACTTATAAAAAAAAATATAACTGACGAAAAATTTCTACGCTACGGGATATAGAATTCCGGGTGTTATCATTGTGTGGATCGACCGGAGGACACGGTGGAGCATACGGTGGAGGTATGCCCGGCTTCGGCGGAGCACCGCCGTGTCCTCGTGGTGGTGATTGGCGGCGGCGATCTCTCGCGTCCGGCCCTGGTTCAGGCCATGGTACGGAGCGAGAGGGAATGGGAAGCCGTCACCTCCTTCTGCGAAGCAGTAATGCTCGCGAAGGAGAAGGCGGAGCGCGTAAGGGAGAGGCAATCGTTGCGCCCTCACGCCCCTAGTCGCCGCAGGAGGAGACACCCTGGGCATCGGGAATCGATTGCCGACTCCTGCCACCGTAGGCGCGGGCTTGCGGACGGCGAGCAATGGACAGCTCGCCGTCCGGTAAGGACCAGGCCCGGGTCGATGACGCGTCGTGTTCCACGCGCGTCTCAAAGAGATATCAGCATCATTGACGGGGTCCGAAAGGGCCGATGCCTGCCAGGGTCGCGGATTGTTCGAAAGAGTCACCGTGGCCCTGGCGCACGAGCAACTGAAGGAACACGGGTGGGTTTTAGCCAGTTAGAGTCTGACACGCCCTTCCGCTCCGCCCAAAGCGGGAGAGGTCATTTGATGATTTCCCACCCAAAAAGAAGGGGGTATATAATCATATGCTGAATTCATGGTTATAGTTTGCGCACTGGTATATTTATCCTGTATACACCCGAGTACTGTAGTAACTACTGTAGTATTACTATAGTATATAGTATAAGTAAATTCGAAGACATGTGACATCCACCAACCTGCACTGGGCTCGCGTGGTGGATTACGGCCCACTCCCACTCTCCGACAGGAGGTCTGTATCCCAGCAGTGGGAACATTACAGGCAGATTATACATACTGTAGTAACAAATTTCACCGATTTCCTAGTTTATAATTATAATGTAACAGTTGACAGAGGGACCAGTGATAATATCCCATTTGTGTGTATTGCGTCTATGCATAACATACAAATCCATGCATGTTAAAAAAGTGCGCAATTTTTTTTGACGATCTTTTTGCAATTTGTGTTTGAATATACTTTTGCCTAGAATCCTAAGAGAAGTGAAGCAAACTCACACAAGGTACAGACAGGAGGCTGACGAGGGTCATCTTCCAGGAGTAGAACATAGCGAGCCCGACGCCCAGCGTCATCGTGCTCACGCCTTGTAGCATTGTGCCCAGTCGAGTACCTATAGAGAAGAATAGAGGTTAGGTTAATCATCATCATTCAGCCGAAAAACATCCGCTGCTGGCACAGGCACGGCCAGAAAAAAATTTGCCCATTCACAGATCCAAGACTAATGACCTACACTTAGAACAATAATGGCCTTAGCATGTTTCCTTAGGGAACTCTACCCCTAAAAATAATTCACCTCAGATGAGAATAGTTTTTGTGTTATTTAACAGTGAAGCGAAACAGCAAGCTATAATAACAATAAAGCATTTCGTCTGAGTCTAAAACTATCCCTTTTGGCATAAGAATAAGTATACCAACAATGTCGAAAGCCTTAGACGGATTGATTTTCATATGGCCATCATTATGTTACGTTGGGTCTTAGAAAATCTTCGGCTCTGTCGTTGTCGTGGTCGTCGTCTCTGTATGACAGTGTCTTCCTAAATCTCGTTATGTCATATTAACGCCCGGGTACTGTTATAATTAAATTATAACATAACATCACGCATGTATTCCCTGAAGAGTTAGGCAGAGGTGTACCTATTGTATTTACACGTTTCGCCAGTTATGTTTAAGTTCCATGTGAAAGGGGTAAGCATATTGCCATCAACCGGGCACAAATCTAGACTCCGGGCTGCTACTAAGAAATTTCAGATGGAAAAACTCAATTACACTTTGCCCGACCCGGGAACCAAACCCAGGACCTCATGCTCTTTAGTAGCGCTCGCGACCACTAGATCAACGAAACGAAACGAAATTATGTTATCATATAAACTTACCAGTGGCTCCTTGTACGGCTGCGCAGTCGGTAGCAAGTCGCGCACACAGCGCGCCCACCGAGTTTTTGGACAGGTCGAACCAACCTTGTTCCTGGAGTGAAAACATTATTTAAATTATCGAAAGGGTTTGTGTAATTTGTATGATTCTGATACATAATGTTTTATTGCCTATGTCTATGGATCTTTATGTGTAGCGTTACCCTACATTGATTATCTATGTGAAAAAACATCTAGGTAATCTATTCTCTTTTCTATTTCATTTCTTTTTTAAGAAACAGCAGCATTGTTTTCCATATTAAAAAGTACGAAAGGCAACAAAAGAAGAATGATGTAAGTACTAACATTCCTCAAAATATTAACATATTTTTTCTAGTCCCCACATACCTGCACGAGATAGTTCCTGAATGTCATCTGCCTCAACCTGTCCGTCAACCTAGACCCGGCTAGGTTGAAGAGCCAGGCTTGTAGGAAGGTGACCAGGCCACAAGCCGCTGCCACGCCCGCAAACAGGCTCGCGTATAGTTGTGACTGGGAGAGGATGGCGGCCTTGTCTGACCACGCGAACATCTGAGGAGAGTATAGTTAAGTTAGATGGAATCTTTAATGTAAATTACTAATTAAAAGTACAGAACAAGTGTACACGGATATTTAAATAACGCTGCCATCTTGCTTTTTCGATACAATTTTGCAAATGATTACCAACAACGCCCCCTTGTCAATTCAACCGCCTAATTTGAAGCACTGTACAGGCTTTTAATATTTCACATCTTATATAAAAAATGCTTATCTTTGTAGAGCGTCGTCTCTGTCACTCGTCACTGAGTGACAGTCTCTTTCTAAAGCTCCCTGTGTCATATTAACGTCAGATATTTTCAATGGTGTACTTCGTCATTGACGGTCACCATTTGCATCGTATAATATGACAAAGATTCTAAGTATGCTCGAAGATTTTATTTGCCGTGTGGCTGCCTCTTTCTCGAAATCGGTGTTGAGCTGTTAGAGCTATATATGCCAGCAGGGAGGCTTTAGCTCCATCGGTCATCAGTAAGGTCACTCCGGGACGTTGAGCTGTAGTCCGTACAATGTATACTCACTCCATACAGCTGCGAGAAAAGCAGAGCGAACACTGGCATGGTGGCACCGACCAGCAGGGAGGCTATAGCTCCACCGGTCAGGAGCGGCCATTCTGGAGCGTTGAGCTTTAGGAGGGACCAGCTAGAGACTGAGGGCTCTTTGTCTTGTTCTGGTTCCTCTTCTTCGTCGTCAGGTTCCTGAAGAGATGAAGAGAGTAAGAATATAAGAAGAATGTAGTGGTAGAAGTAGTGACAGTTGTGGACAATAAGTCTATTACTTCATGAAGTCAGTATGAACCATTCAAATAATTGAAGAGAGTGAGGGCGTTCTTTGTTTGAAGTCGAACTATCTTTTACCAACAATCCATAGGCTCAAGGTATTAAGGATGAAAACTGTCAAATAAAAAGTTTAATGAGGAAATAAAATAATGAAATGAAATGACAAAAAGAACTATGCAATTATGAATTGAATGGAATAATATTTATTTCATGCGTTTACTCACAATGTGGTTGAGGGCTTCAGCAGCGGCGTAGGGCATGTGAGCCGACGATACAGTGCTCATGCGAATAGAGTTGCGCGCGAAGTGGTGCAGCGACTCTGTGGAAAAAACACAAAGATTAATAAAAATATGTCCTCTGGACTAATTGACATCACTGGCATCGGTGAAGGAAAACATTGTGATGAAATCTTGACTTGTGATGAACTCTTGAAATCGGTCTGAAATTGCTAATCCTTCTTGGGCAAATGTGGTGATCAATGCTGATGCCTTCTCTGTATGAGAAGAAGCCATTGCCCTGCAGTGGGACCATAATAGGCTGGTATTATATTCCGGACTTAGCCAATCTCAACAGAGACTATCCAAGTATGCAGGAGATATTATAGTTCATATAGAAAAAATATTTTATGAAAACACAGTCACACATTGTTTAGTAGGCTTCATTTCACAAATCACGTTGTGAATATGATAGAATTAGCATCGATTTGGAAATACTTAACTCAACTAATGTTAATACAATCTATGTGGGAGCACAGTGTGCGATTTCTAAGTATACCGAATGAAAGAAAAATCACATAAATTGGCTCAAAAATCACAGAGAAATCCATGGCTGTAAAATCAGGGAAATTATTGTTAAGCAAATTCACTACGTCAATTGGCCATTTTATGAAAGTCAAACTAATTCAAGTTGATCAAGAGTAAATCAATTTGCTTAGCAACAATAATTTTCATCATTATATTTAGTATTACGCTTTATACATTCGTCACTACTGAGTTGATGTTAGTTACCTCGAGTAGACTGTCGACTGATGCACCGAGTGAAGTGTTGTACATCGTCAGCGCCGGTGACGTCATCATCGTCCAGTTCGGGCTCTGAAGACAGTGTGGTGGCGATACTCCTAGAAATTAATTAAAACATAATTAACAGAACCATACTTGTATTTCCGGAAGGCAAAAAGGCTACAATGGACAAATTACTAATATAATATTTTTTGCAAAATTTAAACATATTTTCTCTCTCTTATTAGTACAGCCGTACGATAAGCTGTTGCTGGCTCCCTTACATGGTTCCCTGCTTATGTACATGATGGTCGATGGTGGTCCACATTAATTTGTTGGTTATGTCCTCCTGCTGTAGCTTCCAGTACATGCCTCTCTTGTTCATGAGCTCCTGCTGGCTTCCTTGCATGACTCCCTGTCACGTACACGATGGTCGATGGTAATCTACACTTACTTGTTGGTCATATCCTCCTGCTGTAGCTTCCAGTACACGCCTCTCTTGTTCATGACCTCCTGATGGCTCCCTTACATGGCTCCCTGCTTATGTACATGATGATCGATGGTGGTCCACACTTACTTGCTGGTCATATCCTCCTGCTGCAGCTTCCAGTACATGCCTCTCTTGTTCATGAGCTCCGTGTGGCTCCCTTGCTCCAAAACGGCTCCTTGCTCCATGTATATGATGCGTGTCGCGTTGACGATGGTGGACAGACGGTGGGAGACTACGAGGGTGGTGCGGCCCACGCTTGCTGCGTCGAGTGCTGCTTGGACCTGGTGGGGATGGGAGGTTTTAGATTGGATACAGTTTAAACGTTTTTTTTATGTAAAACTACTGAAATCTGAGGCAAGGAAAGCCACAGACCGCACTACCAGATAGTTTTCCCGACCACCGTATGTGACCAAACCTTTGTTATGCAAGCCTGAAAAGTTGTGTTTTGGCGCGAGTACTTGTATTGAACGCTGAGCGTAGGGAGGGTATCAAAGATACGAGACGCAGAATAACTTTGCTGCCGAGCGAAACACACAACTTTTCATCTCACTACAGCGAAGAAAATGCTAGGTGCAAGAAAACAGCTTAAATAATATATGAAATTAGTGTTCATTTATTTTAAAAGATAAAAGTAAAATTAGAACAATTGGTAATATTGAAATTTATATTCTTTTTTGGAAATTTTATGCTTGTGTTTGTCACTTGTGTACTATTACTAGGTAAATTGTTTGGCTTTGTGGAACATTGCTCAATTTCATTGGATTCCATTTTGAATGTACACAGACGGATTGGCATGATATTCAAAACGATTTTCTATCGTTCTGTCTTTGGTCGTCGTGCTGGTCCACTGAAAATGAGGTTGGCGCACTAACGTGAAATAAGCTTAATTAAAGGAAATAAGTATTAAATGCATTTTCAGTAGACTGGCGGTATAGAAAATGTTTGAATAGAAAGTTTAAAATTAAAAAAAAATCTTTCCACGCTAACGGATAAAATGCATTTTTGCACTCAGATTTCGAATGATAAACATAATCTTTCCGAGGTTGTGAGGTGAAAAAAGTATTTTAATTCACGGGAGCCCCGGGTAACACAGATTGCCAGTTTTCCAGAGTTCTTCAAATTTTCAGAAGATAAAATAATTATTTAATGGACTTCAAAGGATTGAGCTCAAATTGCATAAAACAGAGAAAAATGGAAATATTGAAGTAAGGCATTTGCCCTGTAATGGTATACAACTAATAAATAAAAAAAATCATATTATGTACTGACAAGAAGAAATCGATGTAACATCATTCACATCAGAATTATTTGCGTTCAAACTATGATAGTAAGTAGGGAGACACCAAATAAAATAATGAAGTGTACCCTGAGATGATTGCTTATAGCCGCTATATAAATGGAGATAAGGGCATGTTGATGATGATAATGAAGCATAAGAACAAACCTGTCTCTCAGCAGCCGGGTCGAGTGCAGACGTCGGCTCATCCAGCAGTAATATCGCTGGCCGCCGCAGTACCGCGCGAGCTATCGCCAGGCGTTGCTTCTGACCGCCAGAGAGCTGCGACCCACCTGACCCTAATATTGTGTTGTAACCCTGGAGAATTGAAAGGAGACATGATATTATAGGTATAACATTAAGATTCTGAAGATATCGGAGGTGTATTTTACACACAATTTTTGCCGGTTACTTATTTTAATTTCAATTTACAAAGCCACGCGTAAACCCCGGGAGTTTTGAAAAAAATAGTAAATTAAGTATGTTTCATTAGTCAACGCACAAATTCAAGCTCGCTCAGCGCGCTATTGAGCGGGCTATGCTCGGAGTTTTTTTGAAGGATAAAATCAGTAATAAAATTATTCGGAAAGGAACCGGAGCTCTCGACATAGCTTGCAGATTAAGCAAACTGAAGTGGGCATGTTTGTCGAAGGACAGATGGTCGGTGGAGCAGACGAGTCCTGGAGTAAAGAGCGCGTATCGGCGAGCGTAGCATGGGACGTCTCCCGGTTAGATGGACTTTAAGAAACTGGCTGGGATAGACTGGATGCGGAAAGCGGAGGACAGAGTATTGTGGCGCAGCCTGGAAGAGGCCCATGACAGCAGTGAACTGCGATAGGCTGAGTTGATCAGTCAACACTTGAAAGGTTATGAAAGGCCCATGTTTGAAGGCGAGCCGTTTGCCATAAACTAGGCATAGTAAATCCAGAGTAGCTGTTAATGAGAAATTACTATTGGATAAAGCCAATTATGTACTATTAGTAATCCTTGTGAAAGAGCTCGCCCGGGGATGTACAACCACCTATTTCTGCCGCCAAGCGTTGCTGTGGGTGTGGGTGCCGGTGTAATACCAGGGACTTTAGACGCAGGCTTTGTCTCTGGGACGGTAGAGCACCTGATGGCTCTGGTAGGTATTGCAGATGTCCATTGTGCTGTCAATTTGTTTGTCATCGATACAAAAAAAAAGTAATCCTTAAAGTTATCAGATTTGCACTTACGTTTGCTAGCTTGGTGATAAACTGATGAGCGTGTGCAGTCTTAGCGGCGGCGATGACGTCCTCGTCGCTGACGTCATCCAGGCCGAAGGCGATGTTCTCGCGGATGGTGCCCGTGAACAGCACTGGCTCTTGACCCACCACACCTACACATAGGACAAACATACTGTGAATAAACATCGATGAAGTAATCGCAAAGCACCTTGTAATACCATAAGTAGATAGTGCTGTGTGGATCGTGAAGAAGACTGATGAAAAAAATTATTGTGTAGATGAAAAAAGTGACGAGCAAGGATAACAATAAAATTAAAAAAATATATAAGTTTGCAAGTGGCACTTGTTACAAACAAGTTGATCTGGAATGGTTAGTTCCGGTTAAGGCATTTGAAGGGGTGTGATGAAACTGGGTGATACGCATGTGACTAAGAATTATCAATATTATTATAAAATGAATGTTGATAAATGGAAGAGGGGAGAGGAAGACCAAGGAAAAAATTCACGGATTGTATGAAGAATGATTTGAATGAAAAGGAATTTTATGAAAAGGTGGCGACTAATAGGGAGAATATAGTAGGAAAATAATATTTTACGCAGACCCCAAGTAACAACGTACCAATTCTAGTCCTAAAGTGATGTAAATCCAGTGCTTTCAGCTGATGTCCGTCTACGGTGATGTTGCCGCTCTCGGGCTCGTACAAGCGCTGCAGCAGCTGCAGGAGCGTTGACTTGCCGCAGCCGGAGCCGCCAACGAGTGCGATCGTCTCTCCCGCTCGCACGCGAAGAGATAGACCGCGGAGGACCTGCAAAAGAAGAAAAGAATAATTATATCTTTCGTAAAATCTTGTTTTATCTAGCAACCAAAAGAAGGTCCACGTGATCGGATACCTTTTTTGTAACCACCACCATGAAGGAAATAAGAACAAGAATGAAATTGAAAGTAAACAGAAAGAGAAACAAAAAGTCTAGAATAAAAAACAGAAAAAAAAACAAAAACAAACAGAAAGAAACAGAAAGAAAAACAGAAAGTGAGCAAGTAGGACAAAAGGAAACAAGGAACATTGTTGACACAGGATGTGTTTACAAAAATTCTAATTAGAGTTTCTTTAGTGTACAGTCAAGGAATGAGTCTGCTAAAAGCTCCTAATTTTAATTTTGCGTTTCATAGCGACCGCATTTTGAATATAGTGACAGTTCGAAAATTGCTTATCATTTTCGCTCTTTGACCGCACAGTCAGGGAAATGTACTGTTGTGCAGATTTACACTACGTTCTGTCGTGTACTAAACGATCTGCGCACGACTGACAATTCGTTGTCGTTGTCGATAGTTGTGATTATATGGATAATATGAAATTAATATTCAATCTGCTAAACAAAAAGTTTCCCAGACTGTCTGTGTTTTCCAGTACAACTATTATATCTATACTAGTGGACCCGGCAGACGTCGTCCAGCCCGGAAAAGTAGCGCCACATAACAGTTGATGATTGTAAATAAAATTATTTATTAAAAATACGGGTAACTTATAATTTTCTATTCTTTCTAGCTAGGCAATAAACGCTCAAAATTATGTAATGTTGTCAATTGAACAGCAAATCAAATTTGGTGACATACCTACAGCAGCGCCACCTAACGGGTCCCATTGTGATCTCAAACCATCCAGGAACCCATTGAAATATACATACACACAAAATTTTATCCAAATCGGTCCAGCCGTTTAGGAGGAGTTAGGTGACAAACACACGTACAGAAAAATTATATACATTAAGATAAATCAAGACAAAAACACACATACCTTAACATCAGGCCTCGACGGATAATTAAAGTACAGATTCTCAAACGTCAGATCTCCTCTGAACGCGTCAGGCTTCACTCCCTTCCTATCTAACGCGTTTATGTTGGAGGTTCTCTGCAGCAGCCGGTAGAGGGAGCGCGCGGCGCCGCGGGACGCGCTGAACATCTCCAGGTGCGGGTGGCACATCGCCACGTTCTGAGCTGCCATGAAGGTTAGGAAGAGGACCTGGAAACAGAGAAGTATTATTAGGTATATACATAAAAAAATTAAAACAATATCGTATCTTAACAGTACAATTATTTTACTTATATCATAACAATTGATATTTGTGGCAACGACAACATATTCCTCCGCATTGCTGTCGACTGTTAGTGAGCCAAATAGACTGACGGTAGAAAAGAAAGAGGTTGGTGTACTATAGGAAGTTTTGGAGGGTTTTGTAAGTTTTGACGGTCAAAAAGTGTTGATTCGAAGCCTAATTTAAATAAATGAGTTTTGTTTTAGATATTCGAAAATAGATCTGTGATATTTTGTCATTGCCCCGTTGATCTAGTGGTCCTGAATTGGATCCTCTGGTTGAACAAAGTGACATTGGCTGGAAATTCTGAGCAGCTGCTAGAATTTTGAATTTCTGCCTGGATAATGGCAACAAGCTCATCTCCTGAGACTTAAACATAACTGGCGAAGTGTGGGTGCACGTACATAATATTACTATGCCTCTGCGAAACCCTTTGGGGAACGTACAAATTACAATATTTTAATTTAAAGAGTGTCTATTGAGATTTTTGCCCGTTCTTCTCCATATCAACCTACTACATTTTGGAATGGGCAACTAGCTTCATCTTTCTGACTGACCGATTCCTTGACAATTCAAAAGTTGGTGTGATATTATTCTCAATGAAAGCTACACTTACCGTGACCATAACGCCGGGGTGGTAGGTCTGTTCATCAACAGGGAGGTCCATGTCCCTGACGCACAAGATGGTTCCGTACGCGAAGACGATGGCGTTGAGCGCGTACGTCAGGAGCCAGCCGAAACCTGCGCCAACGCCCGACCACACGCCGCGAGAGCGTGCGTATCCGGAGGCGGAGGACAGGGCGGTGCAGTATCTGTTAGAGGTAGAAAGAAAATTGTGAATTAATATGAGGAGGTCGAAGAACGCGTTTTCGAGCTGCTGCAAACTGAAAAGTGTAAATGAAATCCGGTCTCGATGTTACTGTGCGCTTTTGGATCGCACAGTAGGCTGCATATTATTCTACATATCGAATCGGATGATCGGATCGCATTATGAGTGTAGAAGATCTTAACTAAGAAAGTTGGGAGGTGACCGATAAAAGATAAAAATAATATATAGTATATATAGTACTTTTTTACATGAGTTGTGCAAATGTCTAGAAACAACATGAACATGGTATCGTGCTATCAGTCGTAAAATAAACGAGTGTTCTTTATTAATATCTAAAATAACAATTTGAAGTCTCCATCAAATTGAAAATATTATGATGAATATTTCGATTATTTCCATCCAAATGGTTGTCTTCCTTGAAGCGATAACAGTGCCATTAATACCGTTTTGATATACCTATACTTCTTTCAGTGTATAATAGAGAAAATGTATCTATGTGTCGCATGAAATATAGTGTTGCTGACTGAATAACTCTATGCAGTCGGTGCGCTATGGCGGGGTCTAAGGACCGGAGGACGAGGGCGCCGGAAACAGCAGGAGCGCCAGTCACCCTAGGAACTGTCACACGTTCGTGAAACGCGTGCACACAGATATTCATCCAAAGTTTTATTATTTTATTTCTATTATTATTATTAGTGGATAAGGTTAATTAGGACAAGAGTTGTTAATTGTGATTTGTGTAACTGTATAAATAAAGTGTATGAAGCTGATATCATCATTTAATTGCTTGAGATCCACAACCAGCCCACAACAATGTCAGAGGACGGAAGCATGACCCGTCCTCGACGTCCTGTGACGACATATGTTTCAAGCTCTAGTGACACAGGAACTCCTAGTACAAGAGCCAGGGCACAGAGGTTTGTTTCTTAAAGTAGAAAAATATATATAATTACATAGATGGATAAATTTTGAACGAACCTGTCGACCTCGATGTCTTCGCCGGCGTACGCGCGCACAGTCCTGATGTTAGCGAGCGCCTCCTCCACCACGCGCCCCGCCGTGCCATACGCTGTCACTTCTTTAGTTGAGCATTTGGTTTGGTACTGTGGACAAGGTGGAACGTTATTAGTTTTAAGTTAACTTCATCTTAATGGTCATCTTTTTGCCTTTATTCCAATATATTTGTGGTGACGCAGCGTTTCTTCTTCTTCCATACATCTCTATCAGCAGTCATCTCAGAATTCACTCCATTCTAGCCATTATCATATTTCACACAATCCGTCCATCTTTTCTTATGTCTACTCCTACTGTGATAGCCATCTACATTCATACGAATACGAGGATCCACATCATCAGCTATCTGCCTTTTCCCAACTATGTTGTTATCGGCTTCCAGTCTGACCGGATGCTGCTGAATACCACTATTTTGCATAGACCGACTACCTATCTGACCTCTACAACCCAGTTAGTGGGGTATCAATACCCCATAGTAAGACTGGTTTTCAGGCGTCGGACTACCCGTAAAGACTGCCAAAGATCTTGGAATGACAGCCGGGACCAACGGCCTAGGTACGCTTATACCTTCTATCACTAAATACAGTCAGAGCTAAAGGTATTTAAAACATCATTCTGTCTCTGTCATCTTCAAATAATTGAAGCATTTAATAAATTGTTGTGCGAGTGGGTCTTGGTGTGATTTCCTAGGCACACTCTTGTTACTTCTCCCTTACCTTAGCGACCAACGCGGCGATTACAATGGACACGGGCACCACCGCCAGCCCCGACAGAGTGAGCTCCCAGCCGTACTGTAGCGCCAACGTCGCGCCGAACACGACGGTGCCCGCAAGGTTAGCGGTCATCGCTACGTGCTCGCCAACCCCACCGCGGAACTTCTCCATGTCTCTGTAGTGGGGATAGGCAAGTGTGTAATGATAAGAAAGAAAAACAGTTAGAACGAAATTCTGAAAATTTGAGAAAAACAGAAAGAAACAAATTATGTTTGTTTAAAACTGATAAAAGTACACAAGAAATTAGATAATGTAACATCTATACATCTATACAAATATAAAATTGAAGTGTCTGTTTGTAATATTAAAATAACCGCTTTTTACTAAATGCATATGGATGTATACACGGTACACATACCAAAACAATTTTTTTTACAATTATTGTCTGTCTGTCTGTTTATTCCGGCTAATCTCCGAAACGCCTGGACCAATTTTGACGGGACTTTCACTGGCAAATAGCTGATGTTATAAGGAGTAACATAGGCTACTTTTTGACCCAGTAGCACGTTCCCGTGGGATAATTCCTGACATCCACGCGGGCGAAGCCGCGGGCAGCAGCTAGTATTGTAATATACCCCGAGAGATTGGCAGAAAGGTGAGTAGTATTTACATTTCGCCAGTTATTTGTCTTTGCAATTGTTAGCAACCAGTTGCTAGCGCGTCTACTGAGTATTTGGTTCTAGGTTCGATTCTCAGGTTCGGCAAAGTGTTATTGGGTTTTACCACCAGGAATTTCTCAGTAACAGTCAGAAAAATAAACAAATAAGTCTGGATTTGTGCCCGGTTGATGGCAACTGGCTCGCCCTATCTTATATAGGTGGCCTCTAAAACATAACTGTCGAAACGGGTGTTAGAAAAAAGAGTATGTAATGGTATACATCACGCCTACCCTTTAGGGGACTGCAGGCGTGATGTTATGTATTGGATTGTAATGCCCAACAGTGAATATGTTATGTAAACTTGTTAGGTTTGTTATGTTCTGTAAATGAGTAGACGAACGATTCCCTTGATAAATTTATTGCTACTAAATATATAATTATTGCACTTAAATGTAATGTTAAAGAAAAAAAATTACGCTTATTAAATATTAAATATATAATTATTGCACTTAAATGTAATGTTAAAGAAATGCACAGCTAAACAATATTGATGTGCATAAATGAGTGTGACGTACAAACTACCACAAAGGTCAATGTGTACATTGACCTTTGTGGTAGTTTGTACGTCACACTCACACTCGTTAATAAGCGTAAAAATTTAAGCGTTAAAATTTAATAAGCGTAGCTCGTGTATTATAATTATAATATAATAATTACAATAAAACTCACTCTGTTAACGTAGATGCGAAATTCATGGTGGTGTTGGTGTCAAAGAACGCGATCTCCTGACTGAGCACCGACCGCAGCAACCTTAGCCGGAGACGAGTCACCTGAATACGAACATAACATAATTAGTATAATAACTTTCCCACAGCTAGAACACAGACCTCTCTGTGAGAGAGAGCGAGTGGTGTTCAAGAAGACATTTACAAAGTAGAAAGAGACCAAGAATTTAACCCTGAGGAACACCCATTTTGAACTCTAAGCTTCGATAATTTGATTCAACAACCGACATAATTTTTGGCATTTAATGTTAGTTAAATAAGTTTCAAGTAGATTTAAGGTAGTATTCTCCATCTTTTAATGACATAATTGTATGCTTATCTTTACATGTAGAATGTCAGAAGCTTTTGCCAGGTCATAAAAAATATTGTTATTCATAAGTAGCCAATTTTGAAATGTCTTGAATATTAATACTGTAATTTCTGTAGCAAGATTTTTGTGAGCTTTTTGTACAAAAAACTAAAATTTTGACCCATATTAATATTCTAAATGCTAAAGGAACTCAGTCTGTCTGTCGGTCGGTCCGTCTGTCTGTTACTTGAACGTATTTAGATGGGGTTGAGGTATAGGGTACACAGAAATAGGAAACCTACTTTGTATGGCGATAGAAAGTTCCCGTGGGACAATCTCTGACCTCAACGAAGGCGAAGCCACGGGTAAAAGTTATAGTATGGCCATATTTTTGGCCAAGACTCTTAACACGTTTCTTGTGTAGGTAGGATTATGGGTATTATCCTTACGTGTGTTGCAAAATGTAGATTATAAGTTGCGATAGGTTGTAAGTTGATGATAGAATATTGGTCACCCGAATAAAAAAAATATCCAATTTTTTTTATTATTTTTTCGTTTAATGCTTATACGTGTATGTCGATAAAAACGAATAAGCTCCCACGTGTATAAATTTAAAAGACAATAAACTTGTCTGGAGTCGTGCCCCGTGGATGGAGCATGCACGTACGATATGAGACTCAAAATGCGCCATCGATGGGTCATGCACTGTTAACGTGTTAGGTAACGAACCATTCTAGCAGCGGCCCACTGTATCATAGCCACGGCCGCAGCCGCGCTGATAATGTGCAGCACAATGATGGCGGCACTGGCTGCTGCGAACGCCTGGCTGTCTTCTATTAATGCATCCATGTGTAGTGACCGGTTGCCTGCTGGTCTGTAAATGAGAATAATACATTTATTTATTTTATTAATTTTAAGAAAACATACAGCTAGTACATTTGGTATGCAGTACTATATATATATAGTCCTCCAAACCGTATTTCGGCCATGGCGGCCAATCTCAACGAAAACTAGCCTTTGGCACGGGAGATCTTATAGTGCACAAGTGTGTGCGCAGACACAGGTGCACTATCTCATCCCTCACTTTCATAGTCCGATGGGACGGCAATCCGACACGACCGGAGAGAAATCTGGCGCAGGACCAATGGCTTAACGTGGTTTCCGAGGGTTGTCTTGAGACATAATATGTAAGCCAATGTAAAAAATGTGAAGTAGAAGTTATTCCTTAATTAATTTTGTGGTGTGAAGCACCGACTGTTATAAGCGCCAAATAAATACGCTTGGCCATCTGTTGCATGAAGTGCGTGATGCGAACACAATGGTTGTAGGCGCCAACATTACCAACAATATGTAACATTATGCATAAGATGGCTAATTACAAGACTCCACAAATAAAAAAATCAAAATAATGTGAAGGTTTTTGCAATTCCCGTTAATATATCATCATCATCTTCATCATTCAACCACAAGACGTACACTGCTGGACATAGTCCTTCCCCAAGCGTCACCACAACGATTGCTGATCCTATGCCTTCCACATCTAGCGGATTCCCACGAAATTCAACGGGTTATCAGTCCACCTTGTCCATCTACCCAAGCTGAGCTCTTTGGTAAGTGGTCACCACTGTACCTACAAAATGGTTGAGCTGGATGGTGCTGATCCACGCGGCATGTTCGTGAACAGGCACTGGTCACCTCTTAACTGCTTATTAGCTTATTTTTATTTTCAATCTTAAATTTTGAATTATTGTTTCTTATTTTTTTTTGTTAACATGGTTCTCACATATAGAAGCAGCAAGAATAATGTACCCAGGATTTTGTAATATCTTGATTGACTGTCCTTGGAGTTTCTTACCCGTTCTTCTTCATAGAGATCAACGTTTTGGAATGGACAACTAGCTTCAACTTACTAACTGAATGACTCTTTGACAGTTCAGAAGTGCCTGTAAATAGTTTAATTGAAATAGTTGCTTTGAGTTTTGAGTTTGATTCCAGAGTTTTTCACCTTCATCAGTTATCCGTTCTGCTAGCAATGTGCCCCTTCCACTGCCATTTAAGTTTGGAACATATTCCAGCTATATCGTGTTACCTTGGTTCAATATAAATACTCACACCATGCGTCCTCCGCCGAAGGTCATCAGCACGTACGCGTCAGGAGTCACCAGCTGAGCACTGTGTCGCTTCACGAACAGCGCCGTCAGCTCCCCGTACACCACGATACCGCCGATGGTGCCCAGTGAGCTGAACATCGCTAGGACTACGCTGAGGAACGTCACCAGACGCTCTGAGACTGTTGCGTAGCGCCACTGTCAGAGAAAATAAAGAAATGTGTTAGTAACATTTACTGATTTATTTTCACATTTATCTAGGTTTAAAGATGATGTCACACGTTCACAACACACCAAGTGCAAGTCGCCTAGACTCACACAAGACGTGGCCTTACCGCTGAGAGCGATCTCTCCTAGACAACCAAGTTGAAATTAACGAAAGATATTAAAACCGGACACAAATCCAGACTCCACAGATCCAGATTATCATTATCCAGAGACTGTTCCAGTGAATTTTACTCATAAATGTAAATAATTTAATGTTGTGTTGCTATGAGTACAATTAACTAAATAATAAATAAATGAAAACTCAAAACGCGCGCGCTACTGCTGAGCATGGGGTCCTGGGTTCGATTCTCGGGTCAGGCAACGTGTTATTGGGTTTTTCCATCTGGAATTTCTTAGTAGCAGCCTGGAGTCTGGATTTGTGCCCGGTTCATGGCAATAGGCTCGCCCCCTATTATATGGGACTTGAACATAACTGGCCCAATGTGGGTGTACTATAGGTACACCTCTGCCTGACCCCTCGGGGAATACAGGCGTGATGTTATTTTGTATTGTGTTATGAAAACACAAAAGGATTGGCCCTTTTCTGAGTCCTTGGCTTGACCTGGGAATTGAACTGAGACCCCTTTAGGCTCAACAGTCGTGTTTGCAACCACAAGACCAAAGAGGCAGTTTAAAAGTCAATAAATACATACATAGGAAGATGTTAATTATCTTTAATTTAAAACAAAGCTTTTTGCGTGTCTGAGAATGCATTACGCGAAACACATTTTATTTAATAGCATAATTACTGAAACAATGCATCACTGTCAATTTCGTTTCAGTTCAAGAAATAAAACTTTTTACATAAGATCATTAACCTTTTCATTCTTCCGCAATCCTGCCAGGGTCGAGAATTGTTCGAAAGAGTTACCGTGGCCCTGGCGCACAGGCAACTGAAGGAACACGGGTGGGTTTTAGTCAATAGAGTCTGACACGCCCTTCCGCTCCGCCCAGAGCGGGAGAGGTCATTTGATCATATCACAACCAAAAAAAAAAAAATTCTTCCGCAATAATAAAACAATAATTAGTCAAATAATAATAAATCTCAAAACGTCAATAATAATAAAAATGTGCTAATAAGAATTTTTCTCTCGAATAAAACAAGTAATAAAGTAATGTTCATGTATATTCATGTTTCAATTCAAAGAATGTTGTTATAACAATAACTTAAATACCAGTTGTTATTATTATTTGAAACATCTTGAGTACTTGATAAGGCGGCCATTATGGTTTTAATGCATTTTATTTTATTGACGCAAGGAAGTCTATGTCAGCTGCATCATTTTAGCGCTCTGGGCAGGTATGTATTATTTGGCATTTTGGCCGGCCTGTAGGTTCAGGTTATGTATAAGAATGATCGACACACATAAGCTAACTGATAACTTTACAGAATCTTCTAGCGCGTGGCCAAAATCGGAACTAACGCCGCCATCTTGTTTTTTTCAATACAATTTCACAAATGTTTACCAACAGCGCCCCCTGTCAATGGCTATGTCACTCTTCTTACTACTAATTGCGGCGAAATAAAGAACTTAAGAACTATGTAACATGAAATAGACTAGATTTAAAAGATTTTTGACGTCTTCTCTTAACAAACAGCGCCGCTATTATTGGTATTCCCAGAGATTTGCTGGTCTATAATAAGCGCTCGCTGTTATATTGTTAAAAGGAGCATTATTAATATAAACATTAACAGCGCGGCCAGTAACTTCAAACTCGCCCGCAAACGGTCGGAAAGTGATTCTTCTGTCACAGTTATATATTCTGTGGCTTTAGGTTACCTTTAGGCTTACCCACTAAAGGGTCGTACACACTGGCGCGACACGACGCCCGACACAAAGGCACTGCGTGTCGCGCGACGAGCGGCGCCTTTGTGTAGCGGTGTCGCGTCGCGCCTGTCTGTGGGAGCTTTAACGTGTGGTATCGTGTTACGCAGTAACTGGGTTATGGAGGTCAGATAGGCAGTCGCTCCATGTAAACTACTGGTATTCAGCTGCATCCGGTTAGACTGGAAGCCGACCACAACTTAGTTTGGGAAAGGCAGGCAGATTGAGTTAGTGGAAAAATTAAAATGCGTCATTTTAGAGCCTTCGCATAAACACTAGTTTGACGTAGTTATGCTCACTGCTCAGTGTGTTTTACAGCGGGGTAATTACGTACTCGTAACACACTAACAGTAGGAATGGGTTTCATTTTGACAGTTCAACAACATTCATTGCGTTTTTTCCGTCGTTGATTAGACAAATTTTTCGAACATATGAAGCAATGGTTTAACAATAGGTTTCAAAATGATTCAGATTGTGATAGATAGTGTGTTACGTAATTAGGGTGGTTTTGAATGGTTATTATAATATTTGGGTATTTAAACATAATGATGATTGTAAGGAAACTAACACAGAACACTCATGTCGATGCTATGATTGAGGAGTCCAGCTCAAGCTAGGTCATGTTGTGGTTTTGATTTTAACTGTATCTACCTATATCTGTTTAGTACATAATTATTATTATATTTTTTGTCTATGATATGATAAATGATTTTATTTCTGTAAGTAGGTTTGTACAAACACTTTTACACGTCAATCATATTTTTTAAACTAGATGAGGTTGGCGTTTCCTATCTGACTACTCTGAGAAGAAATGCCGAAACAAAGTCAGAGTTTACAGTCTCTTTTAAAGTCCAGACATAATCTTGGTCAGATCATGTGAAGACCATTTAGATTGGTATCTGAAATGGTTTTTTGAGGAAAGAACCACACAGATTGAGTGGACCTGTCCAGTCAGTGCACGCATTTGTCATTAATCGTGCAGCTCGACTCAGGAAGTCAGGAGTTAACTATACAACTATCTATCCTTTTACTGAAACTGTTAAGGTTCCCACAGACAGGCGCGACGCGACAACGCGACACAAAGGCGCCGCTCGTCGCGCGACGAGCGGTGCCTTTGTGTCGTGCGCGATTCGCGTCGCGTGTCGCGGCGGTTTGTTGGAGCCTTTATGAAATCCTAATGTAATTTTGTCATAGCTACGCTACGCCAACCCGCTACGCCAATCGGATTTATGTATTTTTAAGTTATAATATTGTATTTTCTTTGTAAGTAAAATTGTGTAAATCTTTTGAGAAAATAAGTGTCTAAAACCGTAATACCGAACATTAAAGTCGCTTTTGGTCTCTGTCTGTGTGACCGCGTTGTTCTTCAAACCTGCGCAACAGATTTTGATGCGGTTTTCACGAATTTATTCCGTAAGGTTTACGTATTTAATACATGAATATTAAAGTTAAATATATTATTATAAGAAAGAAACTCGATGTTTTCACAAGTCGTAAAAATCGCACGAAGCGGGGGCCTACTCTTTAAGTCCGTCAACGTAGATACGGGTCCGTCCGAAAGTAGATCGAAGCTGCGGAATGTACTCTACTCCCGGTTAATTAACATTTTCGGACGGGAATAAACACATCGGGCGTGAGGACAGCTGTCAAATCGTATTGTCATTCAATTTTAAGTTGGACCCTGAACTCATTTTATGTCCGAAGCAGATAGGATTTTGGAAATATCCGTAACTACGGCCGAAACTGCGGACATCGCGCATACTGTGTAGAACCCCAGGGGCAGGTCGCTAGTGGTTTTATCGGCACAATTTATAGGGGTTTTAACGCAAATAAAAATTGCTGAATAGGTGAATCTCCGGTAGTTACCTATAACGATAAATTAGGAAGACAAAGCAACTAGTGAACTAAGGCAGTTAATTAACAGAAATGCGGGCAACGCCATTTTGTTCATAGACAAAATGTTTTAATGGTTTTTTAATTGACTGAATTAAATAATCATTAAGTACACAATTCCTAGAAGCCTTAACTAAACAATTTTAACAAAACCGGCGTTGTGTGGCTATAGTTTACACTTCTGCATACCCTTTCGAGGAAAACAAGCGTGATGTTACATACACTATATCCGCTCACTTCAGCAGGCTTAGCACGAGCACCGTTTTGTTAACGGAAGAGTAGACAAAGGTGATGTTCCGTGTAGAGAGTAGACATTTTTCTACTGTCTTTAGCAAGGCGATTACAAAATCAAATTGTCTTCACTAGACAACTGTCAGTTGTTAGTGTGAATTTGACAGTTTGGGATAGAAAACTTTCTTCTGAAAAAGACTACATAAAAAAGGATCTAGACAAAGATCGTTAGAAACGAAAGACAAAATGACAGGTTGTGGAAGGATTTCTACAGTGCGATGTCAAAAATGGAGAAACGAAATGTCACTTTGTATAGAAAGAGCTGTGTCTATTCTTCGTAGAAATAGAAAGCGTCATGCTAAGCCTGCTGTAAGTGAACGAGAATAGTTTACGAGCACTGTTGCTATAACGATGTCTTGGCGTCTGAATGACATCGACAGGGGGGCGCTGTTGGTAAACATTTGTGAAATTGTCACAGAAATTGTCCAGACAAAACAAAATGGCGGCGTTAGTTCCGATTTTAGCCGTGCGCCAAATAAGCCCTGTACTGTTGTAAACATGTAGCTTAGTTACATAATTTCCACGTGTTAACACACTGCGCGTCTCGATAGTAATGAATGATTGAGGTCATTACTATCACACACGCGGGGTAATTGCTCAACACACTAACAGTAGGAATGGCTTTCATTTTGACAGTTCAACAACATTCATTGCGTTATTTACATTGTTGAGCAGACAAATTTTTCGAACACATGAAGCAATGGATTAGCAGTAACCTTCAAAATGATTGAGAATGAGATGGATAGTGTGTTACGCAATAAGGGGGACGACATCCTTGCGCTCTGTCAATGTCGTTGTGAGAATCGAATCATAATCAAGTCATTTGTTCAAACTAGGCTGAGAATTAGCATTTTTTTAACGTTAAAATGACATAAGACAGTCCCCCGGCACGCTCGCCCTTCACAACTTCCTAGTGCTTTAGCTGGGGAGACGAAGTGGCGCAACAAACTGCCCAGCAGCACAGCTGTCTGTTCAGTTAAATTTTTTGAAGTGAAGCTTTTGAGGCTTCGCCGCGATTCGATAATTGGACGAGAATTGAGAGTGAAATTTCATGAAATTTTATGAATATTATTTATTTATTTATTTTATTATTATTTTTATTATTAATGAATTAGAGAATAAAATTTGAATCTATAATCGTTAATAGAGATTGAGATTGTATTGTAGTAATAATAATAATTAATACTGAAATATGTATTTTTTTGCATGTGGTTTATACTGTGGATTTTTTTTTAAGTTTCACTTCTATCACGTAAACGGTGACGCACGCGCAATTTTTTTATTTTCACTCTCGTATTTAACCATTCAGTAGTGTCATAACTCTCCCGTGCTGACACACTGCGGCTCATAGTAATGACCTCTCACACGGCATCCTTGCGCTCAGTCAATGTCGTGAGAATCGCCTTCATTGTAGCAATGAACGCTTACTGTAGTTCGTGTGAACAGGCCTGTAGTGTAAGGACAATTCATTTGTCATTAGGTTTAAGTTTGAGCTTTCAAGGGTAAGAAATCACGCCTCGTTTCTCTGAAGGGACAGGCAGAGGTCTAATTGTAAACTGCGCGGAATTTGGGTTTACAGTCAGGAAAATTTGACACCCTGCGTTAATTTGCCGCGAATAGCCATTGCAAACAACTGTGTAAAAATGACATTTGTGATTCGAATATACGGACAATAGACTAATTGAATGTATTTATTTAATTCGATTTTTCGATACGAGTAACTATAGAAAAATATTAAGCAAAGGAAAAAAAAAAACTGTAATATGACAAAGTTCTGTGTGTTTTAAAGTCAATGCTAGATACAACACAGGAACGCCATAGTAACTTCGCGCCATTCAGTAGAATGATCATTCTGCGTGACAAAGATTGAAGAATAATTTCAAAAGTGGGTAAAAGCTCCTAGAAACAGGCGCGGCACACGACTGGAATCGCACGCGACACGAAGGCACCGCGTGGCGTGCGACGAGCGGTGCCTTTAAGCCACGCGCGATTCGCGTCGCGTGTCACGCCTGATTGGAGGAGCCTTAACTTTTAAAATTTTCCACCGATTTTATTGAATTTTTTGCATAACATCTTTTTTCAGTAATATCTTTAAAATTAGTATTAATTAATGTATGTTTTTGATAGTAGTCAAGTTCTCTATGGTTGGCAGTCAATTTGTTTAACAAATAATTCCCCTGACTTTGCCACCATCCTTTTAAGTTCCGTGTAATAGAGGGTGAACCTTTTTCCAACTATGTTACTAGACATGCCGATGCATTCCACCAGTTTTTACGACAAGTCTTTTACAGTTCAAGCAGTACGGTTATGGCATGCCTTGCCCGAGTCGATAAGGCGTGCTCAATCTTTGTCCACTTTTAAAATTCTGGTTAAAAAAAACTTCCTCTCTCCTTAAACATCATCATTAATTACATTTAGTTTCCTTGCTCTTGTTTCATGTTTATTATTGTATATATTATATGTAGATAAGTATATGTTTTATGTATGTATGTATTTGTTGTATATGTAAATGGTACACCACTGACTACCTGCAGTATTGTCTCTCCTTCTCCCTTGAATCCATCCAAAGGTTGTCTGTAAAAGATTTCTTTTAGGGATAAGACCGCCCATTGTGTCACCCTGTGTAAAATTTCAACATTTATATCTGTATTTTTTATGGTGTACATAATAAAGAGTATTCTATTCTATTCTATTCTGTGTTGTGGTCAGCTTCCAGTCTAACCGGATGCAGCTAATTACCGGTATGTTACATGGAGCAACTGCGTACCTGACCTCCACAACCCAGTTACTGGGTAACACGATACCACGAGGTAAGATTGACGCAGTCAGACACTATTACTTTTGAGTTGATTAGCCTTATAAAATCCGAGTGTCAGCTGACCTCACCTGGGGCCGTCCTATTCTTTTATTCGCGTAGTATTGTAGTACTATCATTAGCTCACGATCATTGTCGGGAACTGTCCTCATACAAGAACACAGTCATTGTGGCGACGCAGACGGCGGTTCCCATCGCCTTGACTGAGGTCTTTAAAGTCTTTAATAAAGGCAGAATACGTTCAAAACTACAGTACTGGCAGGTAACATAGCTCATCGAGTTTTAAAGAGTAACCGTGGAGTTTCTTGCCGGCTCTCCTCCATATGAAACGACCAATGTGGGCTATCGTTTTTGTGCTCACCAGTTGACGCCACTGGCGAGTGAGGTCCTGTTGCAGTACTTTTATTTGATGTTTTGGATATGTTTAAGAACCCATAAATTCATATTATGTAAGCATTAAAGCTCGTACACACAAAGGCGCCGCTCGTCGCGCGACACGCGGTGCCTTTGTGTCGGGCGTCGCGTCGCGCCAGTGTGTCAGTGGGAGCCTTTATGGATTTTCCTATCATTTGACTATTTCTGCGTTAAGGCTCCTACAAACAGGCGCGACACGCGACGCAACACGCGACGCGACACAAAGACACCGCATGGCGCGCGACGAGCAGTGCCTTTGAGTCGCGTGCGATTCGCGTCGTGTGTCGCGCCTGTTTGTAGGACCCTAAATTGCGGTATTTTGTTCACTAGTAGATAATTTGTTAACGTCATTATATACTAGTGTTTTAACAGTATTAATATTAAAACCACTTAACAGCTACCTGTTAATTGTACATACAATGACACAGTTGAACGACTTCAATGAACTTTTGTAACAAACATTTGTGACAAATGTCACAGATACTAGAACTAAAATTACTGGAAGAGAAAACAACGCACTGTGAACCTAAACATAACGCCTGTATTCCCGAAGGGTTAGGCAGAGGTGCACCTATAGTACACCTACATTTCGCCAGTTATGTTTAAGTCCCATGGAGGCGAACCTGCTGCCATCAACCGGGAATTGATCCAGACTCCGGGCTGCTATTGAGATATTCCTGATGGAAATACCCAATAACATTTGCTGAACCTCAGAACCGCGGCCAGGACCTCATGCTCACCGGTAGCGCTTGCGACGAGTCATCCAATGAGGGAATCCAACTTTTGTAACAAATATTTTTGAAAAGTGTGACAGATTGTAGAAGTAGAAATGTAACAGATTGTAAAAGTAGAAATGTAAGAGATTGTAAAAGTAGAAATGTAACAGATTGTAAAAGTAGAAATGTAACAGATTGTAAAAGTAGAAATGTAACAGATTGTAAAAGTAGAAATATGACAGATTGTAGAACTAGAAATACTAGTATAGGGAATAACGTAATGTGAACCGGAAGACGGTGCCATAAGCGATACTTTGTCATAAGAGCCACTTTACGAGCAACTGTTTTATTTCTTTGTTTCAACGTGATATGATCTCAATAAGGGCAAGCCCTTTTTATTAGCGTTCCGTAAGAACACCATTTAATTGTGTAGTATAAGATTATAGAATAGGCTATAGAGTAGTGAAAGACCAAATAAACGAGATGGACTGTGTGAAAGATGATATGGATAGAAAGGGGGTGACTACCGATGGGAGAAGAAGAAATGCTGCACCGACCAGTAATAAATTAGGAAAAAGACAGACAGGAGGATGAGGTCAGATAGGCAGTCGCTCCATGTAAAATACTGGTATTCAGCTGCGTCTGTATAGACTGGAAGCTGACCACAACATAGTTGGGGAAAGGCAGGCAGATAATGAAGGGCAGGAGAATGATGAAAATAGTTTTATATTCAGTTTTAAACGTAGCGACGCTTAGAGGAGGCCTACGTCTAGCAGACGTCTTTCAGCTGAAATGAAGATGATGATGACGAAATATAAAAGAGAACATATAGAAGAAAAATACATGTGCGCCGACCACAAATAAATTGAGATAAGGTCATCGGGGTAGTTGCGTAACACACTAACAGTAGGAATAGCTTTCATTTTGACAGTTCAACACGATTCATTGCGTTATTTACGTTGTTGAGCAGACAAATTTTTCGAATATATGAAGCAATGGATTAGCAATATCCTTCAAAATTATTCAAATTGTGACTGATAGTGTGTTACGCAATTAAGGTGCTGGAGAATGATGATGATGCTGTTGAAGATTAAAATGTTAATAGTCTTTATAAAGTTTTATATTCATACGGAACATAATTACATGTGTCAGCAAACCTGTGTGAGATTGAACAGGAAAACGTAGTGTATGCAATCGGAATCAGGTTTTACCTGTTGAGGTGAAGCGATGCGACGATTGCGGGCGACTGACTGTAGGCGGTAGGGGCAGGGACTTCCACAGCACGCAGGCGGCATGCGTGTGAGTTATTACTGACCCGGTAAATACACATTATGAGCCGTTAGGTTGATAAACATTCTAATAGAACTACGCAGATAGTGTGTACTGTGGCTGTGTGTATACATTCGTAAGTAACTCTGTGTGTCTGTTCCCTTAGGCTTGAAACTGCGAGGGCCCTTCCCGGTCCGTCTATCGTCAACGCGAGCATGATTGAAAAGCTTGTTGTTTCATCCAAAGCAATGTTTGAAACAAGAAGCAAGAGTGAGAAAGCGATAACATCGAACGAAAATTGGCGCGCGGAGATTTCACATAACTTGCTGCAGGAAATACGTGTTTTTGAAAAAGCCTTACAAATTTTTGGAAAGTAGTTCGTCATTTAGAATCTCCATTACATGTGCGAGGTTTCTATGATGATGTTTTCTTTACGTTAACAATTTATGAGTACATTGAACGGCCAAAGTTCAGGTAAAATTTGTGCAAAAAGCAGATTTTTGGAGGCTTATACTGAATTAGTTTCTCCAAATTTTGAATTTTTGCTTGCATATAAACCTAGATAAAGTACACAAGACACCTATTAGTTCAAAAATTTTAATGAAAGATGTGTTACAACGCCATAATCACGTACGAGCGTTTGTATGAAAAGTATGACGGGTTGGCCGCTGTTAAGCGGGCGTCCGCGACGGGCACCCGTCGCATGTTTGCGTGTCACATGCGTGGATACGCGGGTGGGCTCCGTGGGAAGATTAAAGAAAGGTAAGGTGGTGGGGATATTATTATTATTATTAGGGCACCGCGCTTGCCCCCACGATGGACGCTGTCGCACGGAGGCAGGCCCCGTTGTGCGGGCGCGGAGCCCGTCCGCCCGCGACGGACGTCCGCGCTGGTCCACGCGACGGAGCACTTTCGTATGGAAACGCGCGGGCGTCCGCTTAACGCAGTTTCAGGTCTTAACGCCTCAACCACTGAACCGATTGTTATGAAATTTGACAGATAAGTGTCCTGGGATCTGGAGAAGAACATAGGTTACTTTTCACTATGGATCCCAGAAGAAGTTGTGAGCATGACACAAATAGTATGAAATGTTCTGTGTGTGTCAGTCTCTATCCAGATTCCAGACCATACCCAGACAGTATAATTGATGATGGCATAATACATTACTCCATTATTTTGTTTAAGCAAAAATGGATCTTAAACTTAGAACTAACTAGTTATCTTTACAGAATATTAAAAGAGATCACACCTCCTCTTCTCTTCGTTTTGAATCGGAACCGGGCCGCAAGCTAATCAAAACGGAAAATAAAAATAAAAAAGACTTAGCAGTAACTAGGTACTTATATAGAATATTAAAAAACACGGGTTTTTACAGACACAGCAATATAGGATCATTCATCTCAGCCAAGGCATTATGAAAAGGAAAGTCAACTCAAGAAACAAATGACGTTCACTCCGTCACCCGTACGTAGGTATCTACGTCAGTCGCGTCTCGGGCACACGCATGCCTACCTGCCATGGCGGGCACGGTTATGACGTTCTCGAGGAAGAAATATTCGGACAGTATCCGGTGTAAATATGTGTTGGATCATTCGGTTCCCTACAAAATGGTTGAGCTGGATGGTGCTGATCCACGCGTCATGTTCGTGAACGGGCACCGTCAGTTGAGACTGGTCATCTCTTAACTGCCACGGCTTATTTTTATTATTAATCTTATATTTTGAATTGTTTCTTTATATATTTTTTTCATTGTTCTCGCATATAGAAGCAACAAGAATAATTTACCCAGGATTTTGTAATATCTTGATTTAAAAAGAGTGTCCTTGGAGTTTCTTGCCCGTTCTTCTCCATAGAGATCTACGTTTTGGAATGGGCAACTAGCTTCAACTTTCTGACTAACTGACCGACTCTTTGACAATTCAAAAGTGCCTGTAAATGGTTTAATTGAAATAAATGCTTTGAGTTCGAGTTTGAGTTTGACACATTGAGCTTTGGAAAGAGACTGTCAAAGTCAAATCAATCCCATTGCCATGCCAGAGACAAAGCTGAAATGTGTCATGTGCATAATAACTATGGTTTGTTCCAAAAGTATCTCATAAAAATGTAAACAGATGGATCAAAAAACGTACCTATACATGCCAATTTGTAGTGCCACACCTGAAATTCTAATTTAAAATCACCTTCAAAACTGAGGTTAATTTTCTAACCCCATTTTACAATTACAATTTAATAATGTTATTCAAACAATAAGTGTTAGAAAAAGTGGTGAAATATGAAGTTGAAACCTTTTAAACACAGACGAATGTGTAACTAATTCCCTTTAGTAAGTGATTGCGTAAGGACAGGCTTTGTGTACACTTTCAACAGAAACTTTTGAAACAGATATTACACCAACACCCATACCCTTCAAAACTGAACACAATACTTGGTATGCCAAGTATTGTGTTCAGTTTGCCAAATATGTTTGGCAGTTTGAGTACTTTATGCGGCCTACCCAAATGTTCTTTCTTTGGTATTGTTCGTCGAATCGTTGAGCTCTTTAAATTCTGAGTTCAGCTGCACGATTACTGACAAATGCGTGCACTGACTGGAAAGGTCCACTCAACCTGTGTGGTTCGTTCCTCAAAAGACCATTTCAGACACCAATCTACATGGTCTTCACATGATCTGACTAAGATTATGTCGGGACTTTAAAAGAGACTGTGACCTCTGAGTTTGTTTCGGCCTTTCTTCTCAGAGTAGTCAGATAAGAAACGCCGACCTCATCTAGTTTAAGAAATATGATTGACGTGTAAAAGTTTTTGTACAAATCTACTTACAGAAATAAAATCATTTATTATTTATGTAAGGTAGTTGTACTTCCCCGGACGAGCTGCTTCATAGAGAGCTATATTACTAGCGACATTATCATAAACATATCTAACATAATGTAATAAGACATTAATATCCAGGTCACGCGTCATCTGCGTTTTCTCACGAACTTAGTTTTCATTAAACATTTTCCTTCCTTGATATAATATTATTCTGTCGTAACTGTTCGGTACATGACAAATTGAGCTTTACAAAGAGACTGTCACACAGGTATGAGTGAGGGAGACGACGCGCGACGTGAGACAAAGACAAACTTTTTCAGAAAGTTGATGTGCTATTATAACGGACGGGTCATACTCTTCGTCGTTTCTTCGATTACGTGGTCTCACTGAATTAAAGCTCCCGCAGACAGGCGCGACGTGACAGAGCGACAAAGAGGCACGAGCGGTGCCTTTGTGTTGCGCGCGATTCGCGTCGCGTGTCGCGGCTGTTTGTAGGAGCCTTTAGTGAGTGATTGACCGGGTTAGAATAACATATTAATTCAAAATAGATGCCTCAATTCTGTGTTTTCTCTTTCATACTAAATCTCTCTTATTTTTTAAGAAGTTGCACTTCTATCACATGTACGGTGTTTGAAGTTTAGTCTGTAGTATGTTAGTTATTAGTTTAGTCTCATTAGTTTAATCTCTCTCTCTCTCTCTCTTTACATTGATACTGTACCTGACATTACCCCTTAAAAGTGTAATACAACTTGTATAAAAGGTGATCGCCTGCACGTGTTGAGTCGCGAGTGGCAAGATTCATGCATTTATAACTAAAGAGTTAATTGCGTTGGTATTAGCATCTGGATCTGTTCAGATAAACAAGTAAATTGTAACTGCTGTTACGACTTTATGAGAACTCACGTATAACATTATATCACGCCAGTATTCCCCAAAGAGGGTTCGCAGAAGTGTATAGTAGGTACTCATTTCGCAATGTTCTGTTTAAGTCCCGTGTTATAGGAGGCGAGCCTATTGCCACCAACCGGACATACATCCGGACCCCGGGCTGCTTCTAAGAAATTCCTAATACATAGAAAAACCCACTTTGCATGACCTGTTGCGTAGGTCACTTTAAATCACAATCCGAAGGATTTTGAAGGTAATTGCTAATCCATTCATCTTCCTAGCATGGCGGCTGTGCTGGGGAGGAAAACGCCAAACGGCGAAAATATTCCAGTCTTATTGGTAGTTATTTGTTCGAGCCGTTTGGGGTTGAAACACTTGGGCCGTGGGGGGCGAGTGCCCACTTGGTTTTTCGTGACATCGCCAAACGGTTGGTCGACTCTTCACGTGACCAGAGGGCTGGCCTATATTTTGGCCAAAGAATCAGCATTGCCATACAACGTGGCAATGTTGCCAGCCTTTTGGGCACTTTTACTGTCGACAGCGATGCGGACGAATTTTTTGATGCCCTATGATTCTTTTCCTTCTTGTTTTATTTACTTTTACATACTATTAATATTATTTTAAGTTTGTTCGCTTATTTATATACTATACAAAGAATAAATAATATTTTATTGCGCAAAAGTAAACACAATAATTGTCGATTAACATAATTTATTTGTGGTCATTTGGTGTGGGTCACCTCTAATTGTTGAACTGTATAAAGTTTAAACGCACGTTTTTTTTAAACGATTTTAGTAGTGTATGCAGTTGTTGGTAGACCTAAATAAATAAATAAATCCATTGCTTCATAATAATGATGTTTGAATAATTCATTTGCTCGACAACTTAAATAACGCAATGAATGTAGTTGAACTGGAAGACATTGTCAAAATGGAGGCATTGGTGCCGATTAACTTGTCACAAAATTCTCTAAACTAGACTAAAATGTTTGTTCATTTTCCCATTCTGAAATAGACTAAAGTGACACAACTTAACTATATTTTAGTTTGACAGCACTAAGGTGGTACTGAGTTATTAATTTAGTGAAAATGGCAATTTTGCTATTCTGAATTTGACGTTTTTCACCTATCAAATTTTGGTTGTCTAACTAAATCTGGCTATTTTTAATCGCGATTAAAAAGGTGTGGAATAAAATTAGTTGTCATGAACTAAAGTTCACCACAACTCCTCGACTTCAGGTGCAAAAACAGTACTGTATCTTTTTTTTTAATTTTGCTTATGTATATCTCGAAAATTGTGTGTCCTATCGCAAAAATAATGAAAATTCGACCCCCTTTATATAACCCTTAAACTCCTAAAAAGAGTTTTAGGGGTTTAAGGGTTTAAATTTTTTACATGTAGGTAATAATTTTTCATATTTTCCATACAAAAAGTGAAAAATTCCACATAAAACACGTCGAGCCTGCCCAACGTGCACGCTACCGGCTCTAAAAAAAAAAATCACGGCGTAGGGGAAACAAGTACCACGTGGAGACGCGATTGTCAAATTAAATTTTAGTTGCGTCAAAATTATTTTTAAATTTAGAGATATTTTTTTGCAGAATAGCTTTAAGATTCTTATAGCTAAAAGTAAGGAATTTTAGTGATAGTTGAGTTCGGTGTACAAGAGAATAGGCACCAATCATTGTAAAGTGTGTTACGCAATTACCCCGCGGCCCGCTGGGAATCGAACCCAGAATGACACGCTCAGCAATAACGAGGTAGCCATTACATGGGACTTTTAAACATAGCTGGTAAAATGTGTGTGTACTATAGACCTCTGCTTACCTCTTCGGGGAATACAGCCGTTATATTATGTAAATACGGTTAAGTCAATTACCCTTTGTACTTGATATTGGTATGCTACGAGTACGCATTGGCGTGGAACTTATAGAGTATTTATGGTAATGTCATGCATGGTTTGCTCGACAACACGCGCCGGGGGCAGGCACTGAACTAGCACGTATTGTGACCAGAGTATTTAAATACAGATAATAAAAAATAAACTTTTTACAAAAAACAAATCAACAGACTTCAAAAACAAAACTAATAAAAAGTGAAAAATAATTTTAATTTCGGAAGTCGGTGTCTTTGGTTTTGTATTTTCGTTTTCGGGCACCGACTTCCGAAATTAAAGTTATTTTTCACTTTTTTGGAAGTCGGTTGTTTTTTTGTTTTGTAAAAAAGTTTTCTTTTTCACTTTTTAGCTGTCGTACCTACGCCACACAAATTCGTATACCACTACTTGATATGTAAATAACAGTGACAGGAAGTTATTAAAACATCATCAATATATTAAGTGAAAAAAATACGCATTATTAAGGATAACTCAAAAACTTGTGGTCAGATCTTGATCAAGTTTACACGGGACCACATGAGAAGCACCAGCTTTCAAATAAAAAAGAATACAGTCGAATTGACAACCTCTTGCTTTTTTTTAAGTCAGATACTAAAATATGGGTTGGTCGTGCTGAAAGGATGAATGAAAGGCGACTAACAAATAGATGTGACTGGAAATGCGGCGCAGGCGACGCCCTAGAAGGACATACGTATAACGACCCTATTGGTGATGTTCTTCAGAAAGGTCAGGTGCGTAGTACTCGCCACCGGCGTGCGTGTATGACCAGATGTATGAACGCATGGTATAATAATATCCTTCGCCAGGTATAGCATTCCGAGACACAGGGTGACACAAGCCTACGTCGTCACAGCTGTGTTACCAGTAGTGTGTAATAATAACTCCCCAACCGCCTTTATTACCAACAATGAGGTTTTAACTAACAATTACGTTGGTATATGTTTAAATTGAATTGTTTCATTTGATTAGAAAAACGAAACGCCAATTTAAATGCTATAAATATATTTTTTAACAGAATGGTGACTGAAAATGTCTCCATACTTCTTGTTTTGTTGCAATAAAGTGGCAACTGGATAGTGACGTAGGCATGTGTCACTCCCGGAATGCCAGACCTTGTTTTTTTAGACCACGTATAAACGAGGCAAAAGGAGTTTGTAGGGATCGTTGCAAGGTGCATTCCGTTCTGCCTACCTCCATGAGAAGAAAGCGTGAGTTTATGTAGGTATGTAAAATAAAGAATAAATAATAAAATATCTTACACAACAAACTAGAATATGGCGTCGAAATTCCTCCGCATCGCTGTCGATTGTAATCAACCCAAGACATTGGCAGCATTGCCACCACGTTGTATGGCAAATGCGGAAACATTTTGTATGTGTGTAAAGTCAGGGAAATTAATTGTTAAGGGGGAAGCGCCAGGTAGCCCGCGAAATTCATTTGTTTTTACGTTTTTTATAATTTGCAGGTCAGTGTCAGGTTGTATGTTGAACAAAATATGATTCGCGACCGTAACAAGTATGTATTTACAGAATTATAATCATTAAAATCATCAATACAACCCTCTAAGTATATATAATCCTATTCATTGATATTTTATGAATTTATCCTTGAATAGGATTATATGAACTTTAATTTAAATTTAGCGGGCAGTCTGTCGCTTACCCCTTAAGCAAGTTGACTACCAACTTAAAATTGACTGTAAGATAATCATAACTGTCATTATTTGATAGTTTTATGAAATGGCTATACTATATTGGGGGCAATCGTTTTTGTGCTCACCAGTTGGCGCCACTAGCGAGTAAGGTCCTGTCACTACTTTTTTTTGATGTTTTGGATATGTTGAAGTAAGTACCCATAAATGCATATTATGTTTATTTTATTAAATAAAACTTCAAATGGATATTTAGATTATAATGTTCCTAAAATTAGCAAGCATGACGCAGACAAATATTACTCTTCCTTTAAGTGTCACCAAATTAGATCTTAACTTTTTACTTAAAATCTTAAGCTATGATTAATCAGGAATGGCACAACCATTACAACAATTATGAAACATTAGTTAAAATCCGTGATAAAAAATCCCGCAACAGTGAACGTAAACTACATTTGACATCTAGAGACTTTACTCTCCACTAGCGCCTCTAGCGGCGAACTCAAGCGCGATAGCCCTCATTGACGTAGGGTGTCAATTAATTTTCCTGATTGTACATTTGTGTAGCGCCATATTGTGAAGGCTATTTTCTAGCTAGTTATCTAGTTCTTTTCTCCATGATTCTAGTTCAGAATGTTTTCACAATAATAGCTTTAGTCATAATCTCCTACTAATAGCATTAGACGCATGTTGTGTTAAGAAACAATGCTTGGCTTCAGCGCTGTTTAGTAAACATTATTCTTTTTAGGGTTCTGTATCCAAAGGGTGCCAACGGACGATATTACTAAGGCTCCACTGTCCGTCCGGTCTGTTACAGGGTTGTATATTTTGGACCGACACCACCCGCCCGCCGCTTTTTTTGGTACACACTTCAAATTTTCACAGAATGTGTACTACTATGGCCGCTATAACAACGAATAATAAAAATAAAATAAACTTATAAATGAAAGAGGTCCCCATACAAGAAACGTGTTTTTTCCAGCGCGTTTAGCCCGCCACTAAAAATATGTACTTTTCAATTAATATTGTACGAAACCCTTCGTGTGCTAGTCACACTTGCACAAGGCCGCTTTTTTATTGTTTATGTTCAATAGTAAGGGCAGATTGGCTAGGTTTTTTGACAATTAAGCAGGCGGCCACCTGCACCCAGCCCCCAAATTGCGTAACACACTTTTCCATCACAATCCGATGGATTTTCAAGGAAATTCGTAATCCATTGCTTCATATGTTTGAAAAATTCGTCTGCTCGACAACGTAAATGACGTAATGAATGTTGTTGCGTTGTCAAACTCAAAGTATTTATTTCATTTAAACCAATTACAGGCAGTTTTGAATTGTCAAGGGGTCGGTCAGTCAGAAAGATGAAGCTAGTTGTTCTTTTGAACGCTTAAAGGTACCTATGGCGAAGAACGGCCAAGGAACTCCATGGATACTCTTTTAAATTCAAAATGGGACAACAAGTGAGCACTGCGAGCACATGAATAAAAAACCGAGCAGAAGGAAAGCTTCATACTAACGTCTTGCGCGGGTACACTACTACACGCACAGCTATGTGTGCGTGACCTGTCACCCACAAGGCGCGCGGGGCGTGCGCCGGCGCCCGCGCGGGTACAAACCGGTTTGAGCCAGTTCAGCAAGCGGAGAAAGTTAAGGGGTGCCACTGCTACCGGCAGCAATAGCAAGCGGCGGTTTAAATGCAAAAAAAACATCACGTAATTAATGGACGGTCCCTAATAAAATACTCCTTGTTGACAGTTTGAAGAAACGCTATTTATGTCATCAATAAAAATTGCACGTGCAAATACCTACGTGTAGGTGTAGTGTACATACCATTATCTATGGTACATACCTACCACAGATCATAAATTCTATGATCCGTGATACCTACCAATGTTTGATGATCACAGTGTGACTTTGCCATAGTCTAATGTTATCATAGTAAATTGTATTCTTCTTTACTTTTATTTTACTTTTAAACAAATATGTCGAGCTGAGATTTAAGGCTCCCACAGATAGACGCGACGCGACAGCGCGACGAGACTTGTAGAACAATTTCCATAAGTTTTCATAGAAATTGTATTACTAGAGTCGCGTCGCACTGACGCGTTGCGCCTGTTTTCGGGAGCCTTTAGGTCTGGTTGATGCATCACAAATAACTAAACACGTTTAGCGCTAATTAATTAATTTAAAAGATCTTTCTGTTTCTGTCACTCGTGTGAAGAGCACTAAATACGTTTAGCCTTAAACGTATTTAGTGACTTGTAGTGCAAGCGCGCGTTAGATTATAATGATAAAAATTTGATTACCTAAATAATTAATTTGAAGCAGTTTGATACTGTAGAATTCGAGACCGTAGATCAATACTTATAAGTTTATTAAAGTGTGCGATTGATTCAAAAACTCGTGATTTTTGCACTTAGTTTGTTTACCAAATAATTCATTTAGGTAAAAATACAGTCAAGGACGTGAAACATGTGTTCCTAATTAAGTTTCCAAACATGTACACAAATATTTTGTTTGTAAAAATTACTTTAAAACTCACCCATACAGTTCAGTTTGCGCTTTACTAATAATATTAGTAATTCTCAAGTCAACTTAACATTTACATAAAGTTGTTATTCGTTTAAGTAGAAATAACATCAATTGAAAACAAGCATTTGAACAGACTGTAGGTAGTTAGCTCTATACTAAAGTATAAATACTCGTTTCCTGTAGTTTTTTGTGGTTGAAGTAGTAATGGATATGTCCACGACGGATATTTATTATCTATGTGTCATGGAACACTAAATTATGGGGTTTTTTCATTGTTTTACTAAGAAATCCCATAAAGCAGAAGTAATATTTTGTGTAGTGTAATTTGGTGTCAAATATGTATTGGTTGTTTGGTTCTCTTGTGCACCGAACTAAACTAACTAAACTATTACTAAAATTCCTTACTATTGGCTATGAGAATCTTAAAGCTGTTCTGCAAAAAAATATTTCTAAATTTAAAAATAATTTTGACGAAACTAAAATTTAATTTGACAGTCCCGACTCCACGTGGTACTTGTTTGCCCTACCCCGTGAATTTTTTTTAGAGCCGGAGGCGCACATTTGGGCAGCCTCGACGTGTTTTATATGAAATTTTTCACGTTTTGTATGGAAAATATTAAAAAATATTACCTATGTGGAGATTTAGAGGTTTAAGGGTTTTGTAAAGGAGGTCGAAATTTTTATTATTTTTGCGATAGGACACACCATTTTCGAGATATAAGCAAAATAAAAAAAAGAGATACAGTACATACTATTTTTGCACCTGAAGTCGAGATGTTGTGGTGAATTTTAGTTCATGACAACTAATTTTATTCCACACCTTTTTAATCGCGCTTGTTAGAATAGCAAAACTGCAATTTTCACTAAACTAATAACTCAGTGCAATCTTAATGCTGTCAAACTAAAATATAGTTAAGTTGTGTCACTTTAGTGTATTTCAGAATGAGAAACCGTTGTATGACAGGAATAAACAAAATTTTAGTGAATTTTAGTCTAGTTTAGAGAATTTTGTGACAAGAGAATCGACAACAATTACAATTTTTTTAAAGATTACTTACATGGTTTGGTCATGTTGAGAGGATGAATGAAAGGCGACTAACAAAGGGTAAAGGACTTACAAGGAAAATGTGAGTGGAAACGCTGGGAGGGGCCGCCCTAGGAGGACATATAGTAATCTTCTTGGTGATGTTCTTCAGAAAGGTCAGGTGTGTAGTACTCGCAACCGGCGTGCGTGTATGACCAGATGTATGAACGTAAACGAGGCACAAGGAGTATGTAAGGATCGTAGCAGGTGGCGTTCTGTAGTTTCTGCCTACCCCCATGGGAAGAAGGCGTGAGTTTATGTATGTATATGTATTCTTGTACATGTAAAAGCTGTAAAAAAAATCTCGACTCTCTGTGCTTAGCACGACTACAAAAAAGCCTTTAATTCTACAGAAAACCTTTTTTGGATTCAATTTACTTTATCGTTATAGTTCATAATTTTATTAAAATATAATACCTTCAACATCCAGAATAACGAAAATATCTTGCACCTTCAATATTCGTATGTGCAGCCAAGGAAATTCATTGTTAAGCAAATTGACATCCTACGTCAATTTGCCGCGTTATAGCCATTTCAAACAACTTCCAAAAAATGACAATTCATATTTGATTATACGGACAATTTGAGTAGGCCCGCTCCCTCTCACAGAGCAGGCCAGTGTCCCAGCAGTGGGATCATTAACATTATAGGTTGATTATGCATGTTGATTTGGTAGTCAAATTGCTTAACATCGTCATCTGTCTGCCTTTTCCCACTTATGTCGGGGTCAGCTTCCAGTCTAACCGGATGCAGCTGAATACCAGTATTTTACATGGAGCGACTGCCTATCTGACCTTCACAACACAGTTAGTTACAGTAATATGATACACCTCTTTGGTAAAGGATCCTACAAACAGGCGCGACGCTCGATGCGAATTGCACGCGATACAAAGGCACCGCTCGTCGCGTGACACGCGGTGCCTTTGTGTCGCGTCACTCGCGTGCGATCGCTGGTTGTCAGACTTTTGGGCTACTGACTACTCGTAACGGCTGTCAAAGATCTACAAATGACAGCCGGGACCTTACCGGGCTTAACGTGCTATCCGAGGGTCTTGTTAAGTAATAGATGGTCACCCATCCACGAACCGACCTCGGCAAGCGTAGCTTAACCTTCGATTGACCTGTGCGGTTGGTATAACAATTTTATTCATTTCCTTTAATTTGCATAACGGCGCGGTTGGTCAAATAAACAGGTCCTGCCCTCTTGAACTTGAGACCATCTTGAACTTGAGTTGTGTTAACTTGTGTGAGCTACGTGGCCAACGTAGCTCTATCGAACCGGAAATAAATGGAAGGGTCATTCTTATCTAAACATAGTAAAATAACAACATAACTTAAGTGTCTTAAGGCTCCTACAAACAGGCGCGACACGCGATGTGAATTGCTCGCGACATAAAGACACCGCGCTGTGTCGCACACCGGTACACGTTCGTTGCGCGACAGGCGGTGCCTTTGTGTCGCGTCGCGCGTCGCGCCTATTTGAAGGAGTCTTTAACGTCTGTCAGGTATTATCCGAAAGGGAATGGGAGAAGGAGAAATACGGTGAAGTACTGGTCTGTCTGTTAAAATTTCACAAAAAATCCACAAACCTGCTGATTTTGGTGTAATTTGGTAATTGGTATACAGCGTGTATCAGAAACGTGTGGTCAAAGAACAGTGGCGAAATCTTATCTTCTTCTTATATAAGTATTTATAAAAAAAATATTGCTGTTCGTTAGTCTCGCTACAAACACTTTTACATCAAAATCAATTATATTTTAAAAACTAGATGAGGTCGGGGTTTTCTATCTGACTACTCTGAGAATCTGTGAATGATTATCTCCGCCTATTCTGACGAAAAATCTTACACAAACTAGCTCAGAAAGTGACGCTGGGTTTGCAAAGATATTTTTAATTTAAGGACGTAGTTATTTAATTTAAAATAAAACAATGTATGGGAAGCTGCTGTACTGACCATCAAACTGTACACCTTTCTCCATGGGATCAACATCGTAATCAAGAAACAATTACCAGCACCCTAATTGTGTAACACACTATCTATCACAATCTGAATCATTTTGAAGCCTATTGCTAATCCATTGCTTCATATGTTCGAAAATTTTGTTTGCTCAACAACGTAAATAACGCAATGAATGTTGTTGAACTGTCAAAATGAAAGCTATTCCTATTGTTAGTACGTTACGTAATTATTCCGCAGCAGTCCGATACATCTGGGTCGAATAGGTGTTCCACTTTTGTATGGGCCATGCCTGTAGAGATAGTTAAAGAACATAGGTATACCATACCGCTGGGGCTCTGTCTCGCACAGGGTCGTAGCATTATGCTGAGCGATTGCCGTTTTGCGTGGATGTGACGCATATTTTCCCCCAACTCGTTCTTTTTCGTGTTTGTGTTTTTCTCAACGTCATGTTTACCTCAATTAAACGTATTTTTTTTTATCAGGCTCTAAAGAAGTGAGGAGAGCAGTGGTAACGGCCGCGACTTAAAAGTTGTAGGTCGGAGGTTCGAACCCAGACAGGCGCTTTACTTTGAGTAAATTACTTCATCACCACTGCTCTCAAAACGGTGAAGGAAAACATCGTGAGGAAACCGGCATGTCCTAGAACCAAAAATTCGAAGACATGTGACATCTACCAACCTGCACTGGGCCCGCGTGGTTGATTAAGCCCACTCCCTATCACAGAGAGGAGGCCTGTGTCCTAGCAGTGGGGACATTGTAGGCTGATTATGAAAGGAGTGAAATAGGGTGTTGTAGTTTGTATGGGGTAATCAAAATATTTACGCGGCTTTAATCTAATATTTTACTTGTTGTACAATAACGTATCGAATTTGTATCGAAGTTGTACAATAACGTATCGAATTCATACAAATCACCTCATCATTAGTCATTACAAACTTGTCGAATTGTTGATCAATTAATGTACGAGAACTTGATTCGAGCCAATTATACAATGATATGAAAATATTACTTTATACCGTGCCATGTGTATATCTAACGTTATTATTATACGACTAGCCTTTGCCCGCGTGTTAGTCGGAAATTATCTCACGGCAACGTACTACCGGGATAAAAAGTATCCGTTGTGTTAATCCAGGTTATAAACTATCTGTGTGTCGAAGGAGATGTTTTAAAATGGACAAGGTCTATGTACACTATCTCAAAATAAAGAGAAAAATCCGTAGAATTCGGGAAAAATACAGATAATTCATTTAAATATTAAATGTATACTGTTGCGGTAGTTAATTGATAATAATTATCAATAATTTTTATCGATTTTCAACATAGCGTCTCACCGATTGAGTTACTCTGTGCTTAAAAACAATGACAGTAAACCATAGACCGACACTTGATCATAGAAAGAGAACTGTCAGTTGTCACAACAGTGTTACATGTCAAACGTCATTAATCAATCAAAATAACAGCTTACCGCCATGACGGGTTCTTGTTGTGTGTTGCAATTTCAATTGTAATTTCTTGTGGTTTACCAGCAAATAAAGCCAGTAGTTGAGAACTGTTTTAAATGTTTCCCTATTTTTAAGTAAAGTGCACAAGGACCTGGCCCAGGCTCCATATATTTTGGAACATCTCCTTTATCCAAATCCGTTCAGCCGTTTTTGCGTAATTGAGTAACAAACATCGAAACACAACAAACTTTCACATTTATTATCAGACATTTTAATTTGTTATATCTATGAGTTGGATGTATGTTAATTGCCTCACGTGGAATACGTGTATGTTTATAGAGGTATGAGGAACAGGGTGTAAAGTTTACTCATCCTCTATAGAAAAGGGAGGATCCTCCGACCAGACGGGTGTCGTGTCTGGTGGGCAACTGCCCGACGATTGATGTCGGGACTTTGTATACAGGGTCAAATTAAATTAGCTAGCGAAACTCCGCAGATGTGATGGGTATCGATATCTACACATGATATGGAATTGACGCCTTCGGGTGCCCTGATTCGATAACCGCGTCGGGAACCCGACACGAAAACCTGACATGTGGGCGCTCTTATGTCAATCCAATGCATTTTTTTATGTTTTCGTCATCTTTATAGCTGATAGATAGGATGTCACTTTATTTTGACGAATTCGATTTTAATTCCCAGATCGACAAGTTTTTTTTTCCAGTAGGATACCTACTTATTTAGTTGTCTAATTAGGTAATGGTAATAAGCTCGCCCCTATTACGGGGGGGTAAAGCATAACATGTACTAGCTTTTGCCCGCGGCGATGCCCGCGTGGATGTCAGAAATTATCGGACGACAACGTGCTACCGGGACAAAAAGTGGCCTATGCCCTTCCCCAGAATGCCATCAATCTCCTTGTCAAATTTTATCGAAATCCGTTCAGTGGTTTAGGCGTGAAAATAACATACAGACAGAGTTACTTTCGAATTTATAATATTAGTATGGATTAAAGTTGCTTTTCCCGCCTGCCTGTGTGACCAAGTTGATCTTCTTACATTCGCAACGGATTTTCATGCGGTTTTCACCATTATTTAGAGAATTTATTCTGAACGGTACAAGTGCATAATACAATACTATTAAACTTATATATTATGAAGAAATCTCGATGTTTTGTCAAATCGTGAAGACCGTGAGCAGGGGCGGGTCGTTAGAGTAAGGACAAATAACCCTTAGCACGTTACTAATAAGCCTTTATTTATTGCATTGCCGTGGCTCGATAGGGGATTATGGTAATCCTCTTTGGTCGATTGGGTGCTGTCGCACCGTTCATAGGATAATCCTAAATGGGTAGGTATGAGCACTGGTGACCAGTGGTGACGACCACGACTTACGAGTTGTAGGTCGTAGGTTCGAACCCAGACAAGCGATTTACTTTGTGTAAATTTTTTCATCACCACTGCTCTCAAAACGGTGAAGGAAAACATCGTGAGGAAACCGGCATGTCCTAGAACCAAAAAAGTTCGAAGACATGTGACATCTACCAACCCGCACTGGGCCCGCGCGGTAGATTAAGCCCACTCCCTATCACAGAGAGGAGGCCTGTGTCCCAGCAGTGAGAACGTTAAAGGCTGATTATCCTATTCATTTGTCTAGCTAGTTTAAGTTTAAGACAGAAAGCTGACTCAATACCAGTATTATACACGGAGCGACAGCTTAATTGATCTCCACAACCCAGTTACTGGATAACAATATACCTACTCCTTGGTAAGACTGGTAGTCAACGGGCTTCTGACTACTCGTAACGACTGTCAAAGATCTACAAACCAGAGCCGGGACCCACCGTTTAAGGCGAAAGCGTCAGGGTAGCCCATTCAAATTTTCTTACGTTTTTTGCAATTTGCAGGTCAGTATCAGGTTATACATAATTATGTCGATCTGAATATGATTCGCGGCCGTAACAAATATGGCTTTACAGAATTATAATCTTTAGAATCGGCAATACAACTCCTTGAAAACTATTTGAATTTTGCGGGCTACATTAGCGCATCCCCCTTAACGTGCTTTTCGAGGCACGGAGCGGTCTCGATAAGTAATGGATGGTCACCCATCCACGAACCGACCGTGACAAGCGTGGCTTAACCTTCGATCGACAAGTGCGGCTGTTATCATGTATCCCCTCACACATACACTAGCTATAAGTTATTTCTGTGGTCACAGATCGTAACAAACCAACAACTATAAACCACGTGATCATTTCAAGTTTTCAACTATTTGTTACAAACTTAATTGCATACATAACAAAATGAAGTCTTCCTTTTACATTCAGTGCTTTTACTAAAACTTCCGAGAAAAAAGAACTTTCATCTTGAATCTAATTTGAATATCGAACAGCAGCCATCTTGTCAAACAATGACGGGCAGAATTATCGTGTAATGAAGATATTGGATACTTAACAAAAGGAAATCTTCCTTTTACATACTGTGCTTTTACTAAAACTTCCGAGAAAAAAAGAACTTTCATGTTGAATCTAATTTGAATATCGAACAGCAGCCATCTTGTCAAACAATAACGGGCGGAACGACTGTGTAATGAAGATAATTGGACGGTTTAAATTGCGTGTTGAACTCGCGCACGCAATTATGACGTTCTTGTGAAACGAGCGATGGTAATGAACTTGACGAATGAGTCGTAATGTCAAGGCTTGAACATCTTCCTTGTGCAAATGGTTACATCATGAATATGGTTTTTGTTTAATTATTATTAAGGTAAGTAAGTGATTTATTGAACAGTCTCTACTAGCTCTAAGATTAAATATGATTTGTGTTTAGACAGAACACGTATCATCAAGCCTGTATTCCTCGAAAGGGTAAGCAGGGTAACTATGGAGTATCTTGCCCATTTTTCTCCATTCGAAACTACCTTTTGCAAGGGGTACCTAGAATCAATTATATTTTCCTGTAAATTTTGACGATCAAACGTGTCTTGTATGTGCCTCATTGAAATAAATGATTTGACTTTGAGAGGTTTATACAGGGTCAATTTTCAAGTGTGCGTCGATGGCCAAATGCGACACTTATAAGATACGACCAGCCCCTGCTTCGCACGTTTTTTACGACTTGACAAAACACTAAGATTTCTTTATTATAATGCACTTGAGGGGGATCCTCAGTTGTAGCCCGCCAAATTCAAATTTTCTTTGGATTCTTGCAAATTGCAGCTGTTTTACGTCGTATGTTGATCATAATGCGATTCGCGACTGTAGAAATGATATATTTATTGAATAAAAATCATAATCATAATCATATCATATCGCAGGTATGCTGGAAGAGATTTCTTTAGAAATAAGCATCACCTTTGTACGTATTTTTCTGTTCCTTTCTTCTTGTCTGTTTATATGTGTGTACATAAATAGTTAAATAAATAAATAAATAAACATAAATTTCATATCCTTGTATACCTTACATATCCTTGTATACCTTACATATCCTTCTATAAGCCACCTAGCTAGCTTCCTAGCGCCACTCATTAAAAAAATATTATCTCGTGACTGAGAAGGAATTATGAATAACGGCTCAATAAAGACCCTCGGTAAGTGTCTAGAATTTTTGAATACCTTTTACCAAATGTTAAAAATACTTAATTAAGATATGGCTGTACATTTATGATGCAAATAAAATTATTACTATAAAAAATAAAAAATAAAACTGGCGAAAAGTGGGTGTACAGTCACGAGCACTAATAAGTATACACTTAGCAAATTTCAAAAGCGATTTTCTCGTGGAACATTGATTGCAACTTTAAGATAAGACCTATTTCATAACAGCGCAGCGTAGGCTCCAAAATACTATATTCATAACAGCATAAAATTACAATCAATACAGAAGGAGAAAATCACATTTAGACGTTGCTAAGTGTTTACTATACACTTCTGCAAACCCTTTCCGGAATAAAGCGCGTGATATTACAATGTTACTCAAAAATGCACTTAATAATATTTAGCACAAAAGTCACAAAAAAGTTTTACCTAAAAAACATTTTTAACAAAAGATTTTTTTTTGTTATGCTTTTAGTCATAATTTAGTGCATTCGATAAGGCTCAGATTTCCGTGTTTTTGAGTCACCTTGGTTCTGAGAATTGTGACTGTGTCCCTATGCATGACGACTCACAAAGTTATAAGTCCAGTATAAGCTGACCTCTGACTATCCGGAAATTCAATTAATTAATTTGTATTTTTTAAATTAAATTACAGGTTTACACTTTGATACACAGGTTTTTATTTTAACTATTTTGTTTATCTTTTTTATAGATTATTTTCTATTTTGCCAATGTGAGAACGTTGTAGGCTTTGTAGACTTGAACATATTCTATTTGGTTAAGTAGGGTACTTGTTGACAGGCCTACACGGTCCTCCGATACCTGGTTATTTACGCTTTAATTTAGAAATATTGTAAAAGCCAATTATGTTGAAAAGAGTAACCGGAAATATTGTAAAAGCCAATTATTTTTAAAAGAGTGGTGTTTCGTGCCGGCTCTCCTTCATAGGCAATGACCATCAATTTGGAACCGTGCACCTAGCTTCTGACGTTTCAATAACTGCTCATGTAGGTTTATGTGAAATAAAATATTTTGATTTTGATTTTTGAATAGGAGGTCAGCTTATGCTGGTATATTTCGTTTGTCTGTTGTCGTGTGTACGTAGGGATTCCCACCATAATTGCCAGTTTTATTATGTACCTTCATTAAATATTTATAAGTTTTGTGATTTCAAATTATCAGAATTGTGATGAAACCTTCAATAAATTATTTAATTAAAATAATGTTTAAATGTAGGGTAAAAGGGATTTAAAGATTAATATTCAGTAAGTATGCAATACTGATGGTTGCTAAATTCCTGACGTCAATATACGCTACCTGCTTAGTTAAACGGTATGTATGAGATTAAGCTGCAGACGCCCTCGAGTTTGACTAAGTCCAAAACTAAGACCATGGACTGAGTGTTCCACATAGTTTGTTAGTTCTTCTAACTCAGGGATTCCCAAACTATTTTGGGCAAGAGAACCCTTTTCCAAAATGAACTGATACCTCAGACCCCCACAGCCAAATTATTTTAAAAATCCTGTTTCTAGTTTTTTTCCTATTGATACTAAAATACTTACCGATTTAAAAACTTTGCGGTTGGATAAGTGAGTAAACTGGACATCATTTTCTCATCAAAATTTTACAAAATAAATAGACATAAAATTCAGTAAATGATATTTACTGAATTTTATGTCTATTTATTTTGTAAAATAATTATTATTTACACTTGAAAAGTGTAATTAATAATTATTAATACAAATTACGTAAAAATACATACCTAAGTAGTTAACTATTAAAAATAATCGCTAATTAAAGATAAAAAGAAATATTCAGTGTGATGGATGTAACTCGTAACACAACTTATGCAGCATCTTGAAAGTTTTAAATAAGAACTTGTGTTAATTAATAGGGGTCGATTTTTAGACGTCATTGACCCCCAAAATCAGTTTTCGTTGATGTCGACCCCTGGGAAACCCTGGGAACTTTGGGAATCCCTGTTCTAACTGAACACACAGTTGTGCTGCTGGACAGTTGCGCCACTTCTTCTTCCAACTAGAGCAGTAGGACGTGGGGAAGTGCGAGCGTTTTAAAGGACTCTCGTATGTAATTTTGTCGCTCAAAAAGTGCTGATTCACACCGTAATATGAATAAATAATTTGTTAAAGGAGCAGTGGTGGCCAAGTGGTATCGGTTCCGACTAACGAGTTATAGGTCGTGAGTTTGAACTTGACCGGCACATCAGGCGGTCATCACTGCTCTCAAAACGGTGAAGGAAAACATCGTGAGGAAACCGGCATGTCTTAAAACCAAAAATTCGAAGACATGTGACATCTACCAACCCGCACTGGGTCGGCGGCGTGGTGGATTACGGTTACGGCCCACTCCCTCTCACAGAGAGGAGGCCTGTGTCCCAGCAGTGGGAACAATATAGGCTGATCATATGTGTGTGTGTGATTTTTGATTGAAAAGAGAGAATCGTACAGAGTGTTGTTGTGTCTGGTGGGCTACTGCCCACTGGTTGTTGCCGGGTTTCTGTGTGTAATTTAATCGCGCTGATAACTCTGTTATCGCGATGTAGGATATGTGTGTAAAGTTTCGTCAATTAATTTAATTTGACCCTGTACATGGTGACGGTGCACGAATGTACAATATTTTTTTTTGTGTTGAATGTTGTAGTACCCTCTTCCTACGTACCAGCTCGTGGCTAGATAATAACAGCCGCATGGGACGATCGAAGGTGAAGCTACGCTTGCCGCGGTCGGTTCGTGGATGGGTGACCATCCATTAAATATCGAGACTCCTCCGTGCCTCGGTAGTGTAATCCGTTGTATTATTTTTAGTGAAATAAATAAATTATTGGTCCCGACTGTCATGTAAATCTTTGACAGTTGTTACGGGTAGCCAGAAGCCCAAAAGTCTGACAACCAGTCTTACCAAGGGGTATCGTGTTACCCAGTAACTGGGCTATGGAGGTCAGATAGGCAGTCGCTCCATATGAAATACTTTTATTTAGCTGCATCCGGTTAGACTGGAAGCTGACCCTAACATGGGAAAAAAGGCTAGGCGGATTGTTTTTTTTGGGGTAGGTAGGGATGGTGGTACAAGAGATGTATACCACTGTTTCAAGAGATACTCTTAACTCACCAAGTACCAACGGACCTACCTAAGTGTAAATCTGTCACAATTTGAATACAATAAGGCTCGTGAACTTATTAATTGGTTCTTGAGATAATTGCAATTTAATTGATTCCGTGACTCAATTGATTCACGTCCGGAGTCGAGCGGTGTAATTGTAATTTATAATTGAAAGAGAATATTGTAATGCAGATGTTTATTTTTTTTTTCTTCATTACTTGCATTACTGCTACTACTATTTGCTTGCATCATCCCACTGAAGGGCAAAGGCCTCTCCCCATGACTTCCAGCTCTTTCGATCCAGGTCTAAAGTTGACGACTGGTCGTTTGTTTTCTCTAGTTCGCGCCGCCATCTTCTACGGGGTCTGCCGCGACGCCTTCTGGCTGTGTCAGGGCTCCAAGTAGTGGTTATTTTAGCCCACAGCTCATTAGGCATGCGGCAGACGTGGCCAGCCCAGTCCCACTTCGGCTTAGCAGCTTTTTGAGCAACGTCAGTAATCTGTGTTTTAGAGCGCAGGGTGGTGTTGCGATTACGGTCTGTCAATTTGACGCCTAAAATACTACGCGCCATTGCACGTTGGCTAACCTTGAGTTTGGACTTTTGAATGTTTGTCAAAGACCAAGTCTTGGATCCATAGGTCAAAATGGGAAGGATGCGCATAACCATAATTTTTCGCTTGAGTGACAAAGGAAGGTTTCCTTTCATAAGCTCTTTAATTATTTGCGTTATTGTTTATTAATGTTATATCTTAATAATAAACTTCCTCGTTCGTCCAGCGGTTGCACTGCTGGACATGAGGTCCTGGGTTCGGTTCACCGGGCGCTCAAGAGTTATTAGATTTTTCTATTTGGAATTTCTCAGTGGCAGCCCGGAGTCTGGATTTTCCTAGCCTATTTGAATTAGCCGTTAATATTTTAACAATTTCTTTTTAATGATAATATTTACCATAAAAGAAATCGATAATTCCCAAGCAGAATTTGACGTCAGTGAATCCACCATCATTACTGGTTTAAAAACGAATTCATTTGCATAAATAAACTAATTACGCGAATTTGGTGAAAATGAATCTTTCACAATGTTTATGTGAAGTTGACCAGCTGATTCATTCTTTTTAGATGCATATTTTGTTTTCTTAGTCTTTTTATGTTACTAGGCAATGCAAGCATCCACCCGTTACCCTATTCTGTAAATATCTCAACGAGAAAACAAAGATGAAGTAAGCTGTCAATAGTGTTATAGAGATACGAGGAACAGGGTGTAAAGTTCACTCATACTCGATAGAAAAGGGAGGATCCTCCGACCAGACGGGTGTCGTGTTTGGTGGGCAACTGCAATTACGTAACACACTATTTATCACAAGCTGAATCATTTTGAAGCCATTAGCTAATCCATTGCTTCATATGTTCGAAAAATTTGTCTGCTCAACAATGTAAATAACGCAATGAATGTTGTTGAACTGTCAAAATGAAACCCATTCCTACTGTTAGCGTGTTACGCAATTACCCCGATGCCTTGATGAAGGAAATTATTTGAAAACTGAGGAAGATGTAAAAGACTTGACTGTACCTATAGTTTAAGCAACCTTTACGTCAGCTTAGGTCCACAATATGGAAATTAAATCTGCGGTCGATTGTAATTGGATCTGGGAATTTCCTTTGCGGTTTTAAAAGGCTCCCGCAGACCGGCGTGACGCGACTCTTGTAGAACAATTTCCTTGAAGTTTTCATAGAACTTGTTCTACAAGAGTCGAGTCGCGCCTGTCTGTGGGAGCCTATATTTTCAGAAGGAGATAGCATATACTTGCACAGAATTTGATAATAATATCATAAACAATTAACTTTTTTAAAGAAATCTTTTGTAGGTACCTACACAATAGTAACCGGGACCCCCTCTATGTGCTGCAATGGTGATCACCGGGGTGGTTAAAATCCCACACTCCCCGACCTCCCTTTCCAGGGGTTGGGTACTTTATGAAGGTTGCCCCAAAAAAAAAGTACCTACACAATAATTTAGGACCATTCACCGATTAAATTCGTTCGCGAGTCGAAATGTATAATTTAGATAATAATGATGACCCCACAATTCCCATAACCGGTGGTCATGCTTCACGGTGCAGGCACATCATGCGGACGAGTGAGGAAAGTTTTGAGAATGAATGTGGATGGCTATTAGAGTAGAGGAAGACCATAGAAACCATGGATGTACTGTGTGAAAGATGATATGGATAGGAAGGGGGTGACTACCGAGATGACGACTGATAGAGATGTATGGAAGATGTCCGTAGGTGTGTGCGTGGCATCACAGCGGGCCCTATCAGAATACCAGCGCTGCGGTACTTATTTTTTTTAAATATCTCTGCATTATGCTGAGATAGGAGCCTTTTTGGCCTCGCACAGGTTTTTTTAATTGTTCATTGTTGTTTTATTTTTATTATTAATTTTGTTAGTTTACATGTTCCTTTATTATTATTATTTTTTATTTTTACTTTTTGTATTTCCTGTGCGTGTCCCAAATAAAATATTTTTCTTTCTTTCTTTACATGTTGCGCTGACCACTAATGAATTGGGATAAGGGAGAACGATGGTGATGTTAATGGTCCCAAGATATGCGATAGTACCTACGCTCACCAAATGTAATAAGTAACCAGGGTCGTCGGATACAGGTGAAGTTTAGTAAGAAAATGATGGATGTTTTCGAATGGAATTGAATTTGATAAATTACCTATTTGTTTTCTATTGATTAAATGAAATATTATCCAAAAACATTCATCGGTTTATTACTAAACTTCAACTATATGAACTATATCGACGACTCTGGTTACTTATTTCTTTTGGAGGCTGTAAATCATTAATATCAGTCTGTTACCGTCTCACTGTTGGACAAAGGCACTCACAGAGAAGGAACGAGCTTAGTTTTTGGGTTTTTCCATTAAGAAAGTGCCCGGTTGATGGCGATGACCTCACCGCGGTCACGTGGTGGTTGACGTTAATTCCAGCCCTCTGTTTTCTCCCTGGTTAATGATAGTAGTCCAAATATTTTTTACGATATGCTACTAATCCTATCCTATTAATCCTACCAATATTATAAATGTGAAAGTTTGTGAGGATGGGTGGATGTTTGTTACTTTTTCACGCAAAAACTACTGAACGGATTTGGATGGAATTTGGACCACAGATAGTTTATAACCTGGATTAACACGTAGAATACTTTTTATCCTGGTAGTACGTTCCCATGGGAAAATTTCCGACATCCACGCGGGCGAAGCCGCGGGCAAACGCTAGTTATTATAACGCATCTTCGGTAAAAAAAGGGCATAACTGACAAAAAATCTCAAAATAACTTAAGTTTGCTAAAGTGCTTTAAAAAGTCCCATTTATCCGGAGGAAAAAAGACCCGTATCAATATCAGCTTATATCGTCACATTGGTGCATTTTTTACTATGTTTACGCGACAAGATCTTAAAATGACTCTCCCGTAAAATCATAAAAATGCAGTTATGCCCTTGTCCTACCGCGAAGGTGCTTTACAATTACACCACCTCACAGAGAGTTATAATTAGAACATTCAGATTCTTGTGTGGAACGAATCCTTAAAATACTTCCTTGCACACCTTACTTGAGTCCAAGCCAGTGTTCCATGGAATCTTTCCAGAACGGGTTTATGAACAACAACGATTGGAAAGAGACGGCGCTCTACATTAAGTATTTCGCTCCGACGGATCACCTGCAGAAACATTACAAGTGCAAGCTGTCTGCAAGGAGGTTAAACACCTGTGCATACTTAGAACATAATTAATGTAAATACAGGGTTAGTTTTCAAAGACCTGCCAAATTCAAGGTTGTGGTACAGACCATCAGACTGAACAATTTTCTCTATTGGACCAACTTCGTAATCACGGTCAAAAATCTGCCGTCCCTTACATCTAGGACAAACTCAAACTCAAAGCATTTATTTCAAACTAGCTGCACCCCGCGGTTTCACCCGCAGAAATCTCGATCCCGTGGGAATATCGGGATAAAAAGTATCCTATGTCCTAATCCAGGTCATAGTCTACCCATGTGCCAAATTTTATCCAAATCCGTTCAGCCGTTTTAGCGTGATTGAGTAACAAACATCCAAACATCCACACTTTCACATTTATAATATTAGTAGGATAGTAGGATAAACCAATTACAGGCACTTTTGAATTGTCAAGGGATCGGTCGAAAGATGAAGCTAGTTGCCCATTCCAAAGCGTAGTAGGTATCTATGGAGAAGAATGGGCAAGAAACTCCACGGACACTCTTTTAAATCAAAATATGGTTACAAAATATTGGTAACATGTTGAAATTATGCATGTGAGAACGATGCAGGTCGAGTAGGTGTTGAAGTTTTGTATGGGACAGTTGATAAATTTTTCGTGATTACGATATTGGTCTCATGGAGAAATTTGTTCAGTTTGATGGTCTGCACTACACCATTAAATTTGGCAGATCTTTGAAAACTAACCCTGTATACGTGGGGCGCACCTAGACAGTCAGCTCCGCGGGCACTGCAATGACCGGCTCATACTTTTATCACGGCATGAGCGCTTCTTAGAATATAGGTACCTCGCTACTTGGTCTTACGTTCCCATGTCAAACATTATAACCTTAAAAACCCCCAAGTTGATACAACTGCTCAGAGCACTCTTAAAAATTGTGAAGGAAGAAATTAATAGGAATCCATAAATTAGAGCAAATTATCAAAGACACGCGATCAAGAGAGGTAGACCCTTACCATCCGCACGGTGCCCGCGTGGTGGAGACTAAAGAACCGATGAATGGACGATGAAAGATGATATGGCTCTAGCAAGGGAGTGAGTACTGAGTTGAGGGCTGATAGAGAAGTATGGGAAAAGAAGACATGTTGCGCCGAGCACTAATAAATTGAGATGAGGGCAGCAAATGATGAAGATGATGATGTCAGAGGCCTTAAATACTAAGTCAAAGTAAAATTACTTTTACTTCCAGACCCTTTCTTTGATGAATTAAACAATACGTTTTATTGTAAGTAAACGATTCACCGTTCGGCCGCGCTCGGCCGCCCTCGGCCACGCTCGGGCAAGTTCAAGGCGCCGCGCCTGCGCAACCAGTTTTATTACCATAATAATTTATTATAGTACGGTATGTGGGTGTAGCTATGTTTGCAGTATAGAGCTTTTGTAGGCCTAGTGCGAGATTCTTGCTACAGTTATTGACGGGCTGTTTCTAACCTTTTTATTTTTTTGGATGTCCCACCTGATTGTAAGTGGCCACCGCCGCCGATGGACATCTGCAATGCGTTGGAATGGGCAACTAGCTTCACCTTTCTGACTGACCGACCCCTTGACAATTCAAAAGTGTCTGTAATTGGTTTATTTGAAAAAAATGCTCTGAGTTTTTAAATAAATCCCATAGAAAAAGACACTTAATGGTCTCGTGTGCTGATGTGCACATGAGACATTTATATAGGTAGGAGCGCCGTTAATAATAGCGGTGCTCATACCCTTCAAATCAATACAGCAACGTCTAGCAGCGCCTCAGTTTGCACGCTCTGTTTGATCGGACCAATAAACGAAACCGCGACCTTGGGATCCTGGACACGATCCTCCGACCGGGCAAGGTGTTTTCGGGAAGATATTTCTGCCACAGATATCTCAGTACTTACTAGCCCGTTGTTTAAATGATGTACCCAGGTTTTGTCAATAGATAAATCATCTATACTACTTCCTTCTAATATTATAAAAGTTTATGAGGATGGATGGATGGATGGATGGCTGTATGTTTGTTACTCTTTCACGCAAAAACGAATGAACGGATTTGGATGAAATTTGGAACACATATAGTTTATAACCTGGATTAACACATCAACTTTTTATCCCCGTAGTATGTTCCCATGGGATAATTTCCGACCTCCACGCGGGCGAAGCCGCGGGCAAAAGCTAGTAAGTAAATAGTATAAAACAAAGTCGCTTTTCGTGTCTGTGTGACCGCTTCGATCGTCTAAACACACAATGAATTTTGATGCGGTTTTCACTATCATTTAGTGTATTATTATACCGAAAGGAAAATTTACATAATAATAATAATAATAATAATATTAATAATACCATTTATTTCAGGCGACACAGGCCCATAGAAAAATACCTTAACCTAAACATACATATTTTTATATAAACAAAACTTGTGTTAATAAAAAGGCTTAAGACTATGTTAGTAGCGCTTCACTTTGCACTAGCTTGACTTTGTGCTGTCCAGTGGAACTTGTCCGCGGAAGCGACGGAACACCACGTCCTGCGGCCAAAAGTCTTCTTCCATGACGAGGGGCAGATAACAGTTCGGTACACGCACGACGAACGCCTTGAAGTTGACGTTCCGGTGCGATTCCAGTAACTGCACCCTTGGCGTGTACCTCGTCTTTTGACGCACGTACTCCACGATGTCCTCAGCCTTAGTGGTGTAGTGCAGGCGGGAGATGTACACCGGTGTGTTCGGCTTTGCGGCACGCAGGCTCATTTCGGGCTCCGCAGGAGCTTTGCCACAGCGGTTCTGGTTCGTTCGCGATCGGCGCTTACTCCTTTGCACCGTCACGAAACCATCATCATTATCAGCCCTATTCGGCGCCCTTTCCGGCATGGGCTTGATACTAGGAGCGCCACGGGTACTCGCGGTGACGCTAGCGAAATCCCTTTGTAGGGGTTTCGTCGGAGCTGCAGACACTGACAGCGGGACGGGGCAAGGGGCGCGGGCGGCATTGCGAGGAGGAGATATAGAGAATAGAGGATAATGCAACGGACAAAGTTTTGCCAACAACGGCGTTCGGCTAAATGGTAGACATATGCTATCGCGGACGTTTTTTTAGACCTATTTGTGAGTAACAATCCCACCGTACATTATTTATATGTACATCTAACGGTTTCTGCAGCGCACGCCGAGATAGCGCTCAAACGGCAGGATGTCTTCCGACTTCTTCAACTACTATTGTCATATTTCAGCCAATTTACACAAAACTTTAGTAAATTATACACTTAAACCTTCCTCATGAATCACTCCGTCCGTTGGTGGAAACCGTATGAAAATCCGTTCGGTAGTTTTTGAGTTTATCTCGAAGAGACAGACAGACAGACGTGGCGGGGGACTTTGTTTTTAATAATTCTGTACCTTCAGTGAAAAGTGATATATCTTGACATATATCAGTTTTAATATTCTTACACTAAGTTTAACAGTAAAAAAAATGCAATTTTTTGGTCTGATTGGTACCCCTCTAAGATTAAAATTGAGCAAGCTTATTTTGGTGTAAAGTGCTCTAACTAAGCATTTTTTACATTTATTAATGTGTAATAAAATACATTTTAAAATATATCAATGTGAACTGAACAAATATTTTAATTACCTTAATGTATATTAATACAAATGTATGTGACTCTTATTACGCGATCTAAATATTTAGATGTGAATTAGTACAAACTGATATATTTACACTTATATTAACAAAGATTCTATCATTACCCCTGGTCATCTTTGTGAAAACCGGTACAATTATATTTAAATCTTAATGAACGTAGTTATTTTTATCAAAACAATGTGTAAGATGATACAACTCTTACTATATCAATTTACATTTTTTTTTTCTAATCAAATTCGATGTGATAACTGATTTTGATTTAATTAATATCAATATGAACATAATTTTGGAATACGTGTATAATAATACGAATATATTTAAATCAAACATTGACAATTTAAATAGAACTTTCTTATACCATAAAATAAGTGTATTGTGATACAAGTTCTCGGCAGCGTAGCAGCCAGTGAATGATCACGCTCGCCGCTCGCGCCCCACTTCCTCGCGAAGAGTGAGATGCATAGATTGAAATTAGAATTAAAGTTATGTCACAAAACTAGGTAAATTAAAACCTGAGAGAAATTTAACTCCTTTAACAGATTGTCGTATGAAGTGCAATAGTCGTATACCTCATAATGTGAGAGAATTTGTTTTTAAAGAGTATTGGCTTTTGGGTTCATATGATGAACGAGCAAGATACACCGAACGCCTAATTCATATTAATAAAAAAAAAATGCATACTATGGGAGGGAAAACTAAACGAGAATACAGTAATACATACAAACTTATTCATTTCACTGAGGAGTATAAAATATGTAAAGGTTGTCTTTTGAAAACACTAGGTGAGAGTAATCGCTTTCTTCAGACTGTGTGCGAAAAAATAAAAAAGTATGGTCGTGTACTTAAAAGTGAAAGAGGACGTGCTGCGAGCTACAAAAAAAAATCTGAAGAGCGACTTAAGCAGATTGAACAACATATCAATAAATTTCCGGCATATGAAAGCCACTATTCTCGAGCCAAAACTGCTAAAAAGTACCTCAGTGCAGATCTTTCACTAGATGCTATGTATCGTCTTTATTGCAATGAAAATAATAATCCTGTTTGTAAAACTGTATACGGAAAAGTATTTAAAGACATGAATCTAGCCTTCAAAAAACCTAGCGTAGATACATGTAACAAATGTAACTTGTTACAAAATAAACTTAAATATATGACAGATCCTGAAGAGATCCAACAAGTTCAGGAACAATAAAAAAAAACAACAGGAGGATTATGAACGTGCCTATAATGAAAAACGTAAAGATAAAGGCATTGCTCAAAATAACTCTAATACTTGTGTGATTGCCTTTGACTTACAACAATGTTTACCCACGCCTATGTGAACTACCCAATCAGCATTTTATAAAAGACAACTTTGGGTCTATAACCTCACTATTCATGATTTTATGTCTAACAACGCGTATTGTTATATGTGGCCAGAATCAAGTGGTGGTAGAGGCGCTAATCAAATAGCTTCGTGCCTATACGATTTTATTACTGTGAGACTGCCTTTACTCCATCCACATGCTGAAAATCTAATTATGTATTCTGATTCATGTTCGGGGCAGAATAAGAATTCTATAGTTTGTACAGCGTTATTGCTAGCTATAAAAGAATCTACTCAACTGTCAGTGATAGAACATAAGTTTCTCGTACCGGGCCATACGCACATGGAGGTAGACAGTGATCATGCACTTATTGAGAAGGCAAAAAAGCGAACTTCGATGAACATTCATCATCCGCGGGATTGGTGTCAGCTGGTGAGAATTTCCTCAAATAGGAATAATAAATTCTCAGTCATAGAAATGTCTGAAAATGATTTTTACGATTTTGCTTTATTTTCAAAATATAATTTTGTAATAAAAAAGTGTAATACTGAGGGCAGGAAATTTGTATGGTCAAACGTGCGAGTTCTTAAATTTATTCAAAGTCAATTTCCAGATTTTGGATATAAAGAAAGTTACGAACGTGATACTGACTACTATTCGATGTCTTATAGCAAGAAAAATAAAGATTATAGCTTTGTTAATATAAATGCTCTTCAAAAATGTTACAAAGGACCAGTGCCTATAAGCGTACAAAAAAAAAGGATTTAATATCCCTTCTGGAATATATTGATCCAAGTGTTCATGAATTTTACCATAACTTGCTAACTAATGGCAATTTACGTGACGTCGATCCAGATATCGTCTCAGAAACTGAATGAAAGTACAAGGCATGTAAATACCTACTTTAACGCTTATCTGTTGCTTGATTATGAACATTTAAACTTTAACAATTTATTATATTAAAAACGTAATTTGACAGGTCTTGATGATAATAAGCTTTAATGACAAATAATAAAGAACTGATTATAAAGTATAAAGCCCATATAAATGAATAAAAAAAAGACTGATTATATAGATTACCTACTGATTATGACTGATTATGTTTAAATAACGTCTAAGTGTGTTTTTTAATGTGATTTACTTAATTTTCTACCAAAGCTTTTGTTTTTTTTAAAGAAATATGATTAATAAAAAAAAGAAATTTTGTTTTTTCGTTTAAAGTTGATTTTATTTCTCTCAAACAAATACCTATCTAACAAATTCTTACTATTTTCGTATTACTGTATGGCACTTGTATCAATAAATACATTAACATTTTCAAAATGTATCAAAATTAACAAAAATTTGTATCATTAATCACTTTTTATCTTAAATGCGATACAGGTGTATAACAATTTAAATACAATTTGACTCCCAAATTCCTGAATACAATATCAATTTCAATTTTTAATATTCAAGTTAATCATATTTATTTTACAACTTTTTGTTTGAATAACTTCTTATAGTGCAACCTTCCAAAATACAAAGCATAAAATCATCCAACACCAACCAATAAATAATGTGTAAAATGGTTCAAGTCATTTTAAATTAATTTACACATAAAACGACTTTAATACATGTTGTGTTAGGTGATACAACTTGATTTCTTTTTAAATTATAAAAAAACTAAACAAATTAATCTGTTTCTTCTTACACTAAATCGTGCTCTAAGATATGGTTTACCAATGTCAGTAATCAGTACTCATTTTAGTGAAGTAGACAAAGAGTCAGATTTTTTTTAAACTTTAACATAAATTTTCTCAGAATCATGATTTTCCAGTTACATCACTTTTCACTGAAGGTACAGAATTATGTACTTATCCTACCAAACCAGTTACAAGTACATACATCCGTTTTAATGAACTGTTTATTTAAAAACGACAAGTTCTTAAGTTAATATTTGATCTTAAAGCGGTAGACATAAGTTTGACTTGAGATTTACTGTGTCCTGTCATCTCGTCTCGACCAACTATAAACAGAGTGGCAATCTATTCACCTGCCGATCTATTCTCAAACATCTCATCATTTAAACATCTCACCGTGAAACCTTAGGTGAAGTGAACTTGAAGTGCACAATAGTGCCAATCCCTAGCATCAGGTGAGATGACAAGCTCGCTTCATCTATATATGTTTTCACGGTGACATTTTTATAGAATCGATCGTGCGGCAAGGCATTCCACCCGTCGCCGCGTCCTACACTGAACAACTTTTCCAACGAAATCCATATCAGATTCGTAAAAAAAACCGCTGAGAGGTGTCGCGGGACAACTGAGGCCGTAGACAAAGTAACATACGATTAGCGATGACGCTGGCAGAAAAGCCAAAAAATTTATGGGGTTGACATAAGCTATTGAAATGTCACGTGATCATAGGTTAATGAATAGAAATTAGCGAGACAATGTAAACATTTTTCGATTCTATGAAACGAATCGACAGCGTCGAACGATTACTTCCATAGAGATGCGTAGCCAAGTTGCAATTTTTAACAACCGTTATCGCTAGTTTTCGATTAGTATGATGGAAACATTAGCGAAAGCCATAGCGATTGTAGAAATAGAATCGCTTCGAAGCGAATGCCACTTGTCTAGGCCCTCGGCTGGAACGAAGTTTCTTTCGCTATTTCTGTTTTGTGCTCGTGATTAAGGTCTATTGTTTGTTTTTAGTTTACATTATTACCAGAGCTAATTATCTTTTTTGTATGCACGTGGTTCTGTGACAAATAAACCTATTTTTCTTTCTTTCTGCACACTAAGCTTGCAAATAAGTGCTAGAAGAAAACAGTGTAACATTTTGACCGTCACGACATTTTTGTTACGTAATAAATGTCGTGACGGTCAAGTGTGCAGAGTTCCATATTTCCGATCCAGCCTGTCCCTTGCTGCCCTCCCCTAGCGACGCCCTAAGGCGAGGCTCGTACCCCACAGGGGGTGCCCTTAGCGTCTTGTCGCCTAGTTTGCAAGTTTTTTAAGCCCTGGCTGGGGGCCTTAATTTATTAGGGCAACCACGGGCATGTCCGGTTAAGCAGTCGACAACCTCCTAGGTTGACCTGCGAGAAACCAATCACAAAAATAAAAAAATACTTGTTTCCAAAAACTAATCATGCATGCATCAAAATATTTGATTTAACCGAACAACGTATATTTGCGAAGTAGGTACCCGCTGAGTACTTACTTAACAATCAAAACAATATTTATATTTTGTTTTGCCGTTTTTCAAATAACATGTCTTTGTTGGATTTGATCCTTATCAGCAATATTCTTTGGAGTGTTTAGGTACCTATCTCAAACAGCGGGGTAATTACGTAACACACTAACAGTAGGAATGGGTTTTATTTTGACAGTTCAACAACATTCATAGCGTTATTTACGTTGTTGAGCAGACAAATTTTTCGAACATATGAAGCAATGGATTAGCAATAGGCTTCAAAATGATTAAGATTGTGATAGATAGTGTGTTACGTAATTAGGGTGCTGGGCCCCAATTCTGTATGGTAATTATTATTCCCCGCGAAATCTTACCACGTCAATATCGTGTCTTGTAGAAACGGTTTCGTTCATTGTATCATAGAGAATACGTTATTAGCAGATGTCGTGGTTAGATAAAGAATTGACGTGGTTTCGAAGTAAGGAATCGTTAAGTGGTCATAGTGAATTTGGGCCCTCAAGGCACAATTTCTTTATCGTTCTTAGAATCAAGTTCACGTCTTCTTTGACAAGTTTCCTTCAGAATAGGTACGTAATTTTTCTAAGGGTAAAATTCAATGATCGCACTTTGACTTTGCTAAATAAAGTTGACGTTTCCAACGAATATGAACGTTATTTCTATAAGGTCTAATTCGATAAGGTTTATATTCATTTGAAACGCTTGCTCTCCTTTGACTAATCGGGACGCCATGCCTGCGCCACCAGGTGGCGCTCGACAGAGTGTACAACATAACGCTAGACCAGAGTTAAACAACACGTTTAGAAACTGTGGCGCGTTCCGTATAGTTGTGTCGTGTACCTACAGTGTGTGATTCGCTAGTGTGATTAATTTGTTCGTAAAATTATAATTTGATTTGAACTGCAAACGGTTTTTCTATTGCGCAATAACCAACACTTCCCATAGTACGCCCACAGTAGTTAAAATACGGCTGATAATAACGAGAGAGACATACGTACCTTCTCCGTCATACTTATTATAAATTATAAGTAAGTAGTCGATTTTCGTGTCAAAATGTGTGACCACGTTTCTGTGATTTTCACCATCATTTAGAGAATATATTCCGGAAGGTTTAAAAGTTACATAATTATGTATATATAACTAGCTTTTGCCCGCGGCTTCGCCCGCGTGGATGTCGGAAATTATCCCACGGGAACGTACTACCGGGATAAAAAGTATCCTACGTGTTAATCCAGGTTATAAACTACCTGTGTTCCAAATTCCATCCAAATCCATTCGGTAGTTTTTGCGTGAAAGAGTAACGAACATCCATCCATCCTCACAAACTTTCACATTTATAATAATTAGTAGGATAAAAAATCTTGATGTTTTGTCAAGTCATATAAGCCGTGTGAACCAGGGGGGCGGGTCACTAGTAGGTACTATATAAATAGTGGAGACCGCAACACTGCATAAAAACTCTAGGAACATTTTAAAACGTGTGGTCAAAGACCACAGCTGCTAACTAACCAATTGTGGTTAGTTAGCAGCTGTGGTCTTTGACTTAAATAAATTGATTTAAATAAATACATTATTAAGTGTTTCTAAGTTCACTCACGTTCATCTAAAACTCTCGTGTTTTTGACAAACAAAAACTGTAATATCTTCTAAATGGCTGAACAGATTTTTATATAACTTATTTTATATAATAGATTATTTCTTGGTCTATAAACATAAATATTTAAAGAGGACTTGTTGTTTTTATAAAATGAAGCAAAATGTAGAACAATTAACAAGTACAGATTTGCGCAAGGCAAATCCGCCAGAAGGCATTATTATGGGCTTTTTTTGAACTCAAGTAACATTGACTCAAGACTGATTAATTGGGATGAGTGCAAAAAATGGAAGCTTGTAATTTTTTTTCTTGATCACACGGACAATATTTTAAAAGGATTTTGAGGCCATTGAGAGATTGCGTTACTGATATGGATGCTTCCGATAACCTTTGCCTAAAAATATCATCATCATGTGCCCGCCTTTTCCCAATACGTTGGGGTCAGCTTCCAGTCTAACCGGATGCAGCTGAATACCAGTATTTTACAGGGAGCGACTGCCTATCTGACCTTAACAACACAGTTACTGGGTAACACGATACCCCTACTTATGTCGTAAAAAATTAAAGAAATGGGAAACTAGTGGAGCCACAGAACGGTAGAGCTCATTAAGAAACTCAAACTCAAAGCATTTATTTCAAATAAACCAATTACAGGCATTTTTGAATTATCAAGGGGTCGGTCAGTCAGAAAGATGAAGCTAGTTGCCCATTCCAAAGCGTAGCAGGTACACACAGTTTTTCCGGGGAAGTACTCCCATAGAATCCGGTCAGCAAATGTCAGCTATGCGGGTGATGTATGAATATTTATTGCCATGCATTGCTGACCGGTTTGAAGGTAGTCGATGACATTACATGCAGTGCCAATGTTATGACTACAACTTTGTCACGAAGGTCGGCATCGCATTGGGAAATCCCTTAGTGTTGCAGATGTCTCATTGCCAGGTGGCTGTAACCACTTTCCATCGGATGGGTCAAGGGCGAGGGGAAATGGTCACCGCCACCTAAGCCGAGCTGCAATACCAGGTTTTGAGTATAAATGTGGACAATTAGAGGAGTAGGGAAAGACCAGGTAGGACCAGCACCCTAATTACGTAACACACTATCCATCACAATCTGAATCATTTTGAAGGCTATTGCTAATCCATTGCTTCTTAAGTCCGAAAAATAGGTCTGCTTAACAACGTAAATAACGCAATAAATTTTGTTGAACTGTCAAAATGAAACCCATTCCTACTGTTAGTGTGTTACGTAATTACCCCGCAGGTAATTTGATCCAAAGTTCCGGCTTACCATCTGCCCAAGTTAATCCGGTATTACCGGAGGCATGTGGGCGCTAACCTGCGCTAGAAGGAGCTCCGCGCCGGGTACCTATTTTACCCACGTGGCCGCGTCGGGCTCACTCCAGGGGTCTGGCAAGATCATCCGCCGACCGTCACCTTTCCTCGCGTTTGCAGCGTGCCACACCGCTGCTGGTTTCATCACGCCAGGCTGAGCCAGGAGAGCACTGCGCTACTCCCAAGGGAAATTAGGGAAACTTGTGACCATAAACTTACCTGCCCCCTTTTCTATTTTTTTCTTAGTATATTTCTTTATATGTTGACAAGGTACATGGTCTTATTTCAATCCACCACGTAAACCTCTTTCGTCACATTGGTGTTCCGTCTGGTAGGGGCAGGGACCAAATTAACAATGATGAGGATTTTAATTCAGATGTGTTACAGTTGTAATGGCAATCATGTCATTTGGTTTAAATAGGCTTTTATTTTTATATAGATTCTTCTATATTTTGTGAATGTGAGAACGTTGTAGGCCTAACTTGTAGACTGTAGATTTGTAGACCTTTTTATATTTTGTTGAGTGCCTGTTACTTGTTGACAGGCCTACGCTGTCCGTCCATACCTATCAGCACTGGTATTTGAAACATTGTAAAAGCCCCTTATTTTTAAAAGAGCAACCGTGGAGTTTCTTGCCGACTCTTCTCCATAGGAAACAACCAATTGGAACCGTGCACCTAACTTCTGACGTTTCATAAGTGTCCATGTAGGTTTACGTGAATTTTTAATTTCGGTTTTGAGAGTTTGGACTGTGTGAACATCGGTACGAGTATGGCCAGAAAGGAGGTGAGTACTGACATGACGACTATGTTTGCCACCTTTTTCTGGGACGAATAAAGTATTTCTTCATTTCGGTAGAATGTAAATAAAGTACACAGCAGTAAAAAGAGTACTTATTTATTTTTTACTTATTTATCTTTAATAAAAACACTTTTCGCAACATTCAACAAAAATATTGTATTTCTTAAAGATAGTTACAGCCTTTTTACAATCCCACCGGGGTCGCGGATTGTTCAAAAGAGTTAAGGCTCTTTCACACTGGCGCGACGCGACTCAAAGCCACCGCGAGTGGCGCGACGAGCGGCGCCTTTGTGTAGCGCTGTCGCGTAGCGCCTGTCTGTGGGAGCCTTTACCGTGGCCCTGGCGCACAGGCAACTGAAGGAACACGGGTGGGTTTTAGTCAGTAAGAGTCTGACAGGCCCTCCTGCTCCAGAGCGGGAGAGGTCATATGATGATTTTCAAACGAAAAAAAAGCCTCTGTACAATCAAAATTTAAATTGAAATATTTGATCAGATCGTTTTTAATAACGTTTAGGGAAGCTTTGTTCCTTTCGTCTCTGCACTATACATTCAGACGGAAGAAAAAGTAAGTAACAGTCAGAGTTACGAAAATAGAGTATTTTAGCGTACTTTATTGGTGTCATAAATTATGAAGTGCACCTACACGAAAAAGAGGACAATGCTCTATTTTAGAGTACGGGTGGTAACCTTAATGACGAATGATAGAGATGTATTAAAGAAGAAGACATGCTGTGCCGAGCTCAAGTTGAAATAAGGGCAGCAGAATGATGATGTCAATAACACCGGTATTCACCGAATGATTTTGGCACTCACATGAGTGGGCCAGGCCACTTGACATCGAATAACAGCTCAATTATATTTTAAATCGATAAGTTATGAGCGCGGCGGGTCACGGCCCTCGATGAATTATAATGCAAAATCTCGGATAAAATATTAAAAAATATTTTATTTCACATAAACCTACATGGGCACTTATGAAACGTCAGAAGCTAGGTGCACGGTCCCAATTGGTCGTTTCCTATGGAGAACAGTCGGCAAGAAACTCCACGGTTACTCTTTTAAGGCTCCCACAGTCAGGCGCGACGCGACAGCGCGACAATTAAACACACGCGACAAACAAAAGTCGTGTCGCGCCTGTATGTGGGAGCCTTAAGGCTCCTTCGAACAGGCAAGACACAAGACGCGAATCGCGCGCTACACAAGAGCACCGCTCGTTGCGTGACACGCGGTGCCTTTGAATCGCGTCGCATGTCGCGCCTGTTTGAAGGACCCTCAACTACATCAAACTCAAACCTAATTAAAATATAAAAGTTGTAACTAAGAATAAACTATTACGTATGACAATGGAGAAACTTGTACGAGTACCGATGCGATGTAATGACAGTAATTTATAATAATGAACGAATACATGAGAATCATTAAACTTTATAGGGTTTTGTTAAAGATCTCCGTGGGACACACACGTGGTTATAAAGTCTTGTTTTTTTATGTAATAGTTTGACAATTTCTCAGCACAATTTAGCAGCACAGAGTACAGCCCGGAGTCTGGATTTGAGCCGGTAGATGGCACTAGGCCCACCCCCTACAACGGTACACCAGCGCCACTCGTTTAAAATATATTATCTCGTGACTGAGAAGGAATTATGAATAACGGCTCAATAAGCACCCTCGGTAAGTGTGTCTAGAATTTTCTAATACCTTTTATAAAGTTTCATATTGAGACACGAAGCAATGAAATACGATCTAGAGGGATGTGGCCGGTTTTCTTTAGACACTGACAACATAACATAACATAACTTCACGCCTGTATTCCCCGAAGGGTTAGGCAGAGGTAAAGTACACCCACATTTCGCCAGTTATGTTTAAGTCCCATGTAACAGGGGGCGAGTCTAGCGCCATCAATCGATCACAAATCCAGACCGCGGGCTGCTACTGAGAAATTCCAGATGAAAAAATTCAGTAACACTTTGTCCGACCTGGAAATCGAACTTCCGAAATTTCTTATGCGGATTTTTATTTTGTCACAGTACTTAAGTTTAGTAATCCAAAAAGGTTTTTGGTAGATTCTTTAATGCCTAGATAGAGATACCCGAGTCGTTTTTATTTTAAACACGATAAACAATCAGCCTGCCTTTCCCCAACTATCTTGTGGTCAGCTTCCACTCTAACCGGATGCAGCTGAATACCGGTATTTTACATGGAGCGACTGCCTATCTGACCACAACCTAGTTACTGGGTAACACGATACCCCTTAGTAAGACTGGTTGTCAGACTTTTGTGCTTCTGACTACCCGTAACCACTGTCAAAGATCTACGAATGACAGCCGGGACCAACGGCTTAACGTGCTTTCCCAGGCACGGAGGGTTTCGATATGTAATGGATGGTCACCCATCCACGAACCGACCGCGGAAAGCGTAGCTTGACCTTCGATTAAACCCGTGCGGTTGTTATTATTTAGCCACGATTAAGATGGCACTGCGTATTTTTTATTTTTGATAATTCTGCACATTCTGTTACAATTATGTTAATTATTAAGTAAATACATAATTATAATTACTTAGATAAGAATTAATTATGATTACTTACATAAGAATTAGTTAGATACTCGTTCTTTTTGGAAACTCCCTAATATTCTGAGCGAGAAATACAGTTTTTGTGAATTACATTAATTATAATTTTTTTTTTTGACATTACGCTTTAGGTGAAGATTTTATCTGGCAACTATTTGTTTTTGTTAAAACAAATAAGTATTGTAATTATGATTTACTTTTAGCAATTATTTTCTGCCTAGTTTTTCAGAATTTTTCGTCTCCTCATTTTGACGACTGTACGTCTGAACTTCGAAGTTTAAAATATCGATGAATTTAATTGAGAATGTTCATAATCGCGATGTACGGAACTTCAAAAGAATGTCATACTGAACTTCAAAGTTTGAATAGACATTCTTTCGAAGTTCCGTACATCGCGATTATGAAAATTCTCAATTAAATACATCGATATTTTAAACTTTGAAGTTCTGTAATACAGTCCATTTTGACCACTAGCATTATCTTTCTCCTGCGGCAGGAACGCAGCAATTTTCTTCCTCCACACATCTCCATCAGTCGCCATCTCGGTAGTCACCCCCTTTCTATCCATATCATCTTTCACACAGTCCATCCATGGTTTCCATGGTCTTCCCCTACTCTTGTAGCCATCCACATTCATACTCCAATCTATTAACAATAACTATTCTGACCACAACCAACGGTCATAAACATTCGCGATTGACAGCAATAATTGTCACCCATCCACGGGCTGACCGCGGCAAGCAGACTTTTACTTTTGACGTTCAAAAAGTGCGAAGTGATTTTATTTCTGTAATTAGGTTTGTACTAAGTTACAGACACTTTCACACGTCAAAAATAAATTATGTTTTACAAAAATTAAGTAGGTCGGTGTTTCCTATCTGACTACTCTGAGAAGAAAGGCCGAAACAAACTTAGAGGTCACAGTTTCTGCCGGGGTCGCGGATTGTTTGAAAGAGTTACCGTGGCCCTGGCGCACAGGCAACTGAAGGAACACGAGTGGGTTTTAGTCAGTAAGAGTCTGACACGCCCTTCCGCTCCGTCCAGAGCGGGAGAGGTCATTCGATGAATTCCCACCCAAAAAAAAAGAAGGCACAGTCTCTTTTAAAGTCCCGACATGATCTGACCATAATCTTGGTCAGATCATGCGGGGACCATGTAGAATTAGAGTCTCAAATGGTTTTTTGTGGAAAGAACCACGCTAATCCGATAGAGAGATAGAGATTGCTTCAAGCATTAAGTCCGCCATAAAATTTTATTAAATAAATGTAGTAAACCCACATTTCGCCGGTTATGTTTAAAATCAAAAAAAAAAAAACTCAAAGCATTTATTTCAAATAAACCAATTACAGGGACTTTTGAATCGTCAAGGGATCGGTCAGTCAGAAAGATGAAGCTAGTTGCCCATTCCAAAGCGTAGTAGGTACCTATGGAGAAGAACGGGCAAGAAACTACACGGACACTCTTTTAAAGTAAGTTAAGTTCCATGTAATAGGGGGCGAGCCTATTGCTATCAGCCGGGCACTAAAGGCTCCTACAAACAGGCGCGACATGCGACGTGAATCACACGCGACACAAAGACACCGCTCGTCGCGTACGATTCGCGTCGCGTGTCGCGCCTGTTTGTAGGAGCCTTAATCCAGACTCCGGGCTGCTACTGAGAAAAATGCCGAATTTTAATGAATGTGTTTTGAACATAAATTATTGTTAATCAACTAATAACATAAACTCGAGGAAATGTCATCTTGAAATATTAAATATTAAATTTTCCTCATTTTATTTTTTTAAAGCTGAATGGTTAGACTTGATTTTGAAAACCAGTCTTACCAAGGGGTCTCGTGTTATCCAGAAACTGGGTTGTGGAGGTCAGGTAGGCAGTCGCTCCATGTAAAATACTGGTATTCAGCTGCATCCGGTTAGATTGGACGCTGACCCCTACATACTTGGAAAACGGCAGGCAGGTTGATATTGGTTAAAAATTATTATTTTAATAAAAGTAATAATTTGATATTAGCATTACTACAAAATAATTTGATATTAGCATTAAGTACTAAAAATAATTTGATATTAGCATTAAGTACTAAAAAATAATTTGATATTAGCATTAAGTACTTACTAAAAAATAATTTGATATTAGTATTACTAAAAAGAAAATTGATATTTGCATTACTAAAAAAATAATTTGATATTAGCATTAGGTACTAAAAAATAATTTGACATTAGAATTACCAAAGGTCGCAGTTCACTTCCCAGTTGTGACAACGGCACGTACCTACTCGTAGTGAAAGGCGTAAAAACAGACAAACACATTATATTTAGACTTAGCCTTAGCGGAACCGTGACAATGAATTTAAAATAAATAATAGAAAAAATGTATTAAGTCGGGTGTTGGTTCTATTTAGATTTTATTGCAGATAACTATTTTACGAGAAGTTAATTTAAAAAATTACCTATTGTTAAGTTTATGGCCGCTATTGTATTCAGACTGTGTTACATAAGTTTTGATTATAACATACATCATGCTTGTATTTTCTGAAGGGGTCGGTAGAGCTGTATATTATATATTATTATTATTTAGGTATATACTTACTCATATTTTGCCAGACTTTATGCTCAACCCAAAAACGCCAGGGTAGCCCACGATTTAAACAAAAGAATATTTTTTTGCAGTTTGTATCTCATAACAAAACTCTCTTTGTTAAAATATAAATTGCCCTATTGTATGGCTATTCCATGAAAATATGACATGTGAGCCCAGCACCCTAATTACGTAACACATTATCTATCACCATCTGAATCATTTTGAAGCCTATTGCTTCATATTGTTCCAAAAATTTGTCTGCTCAACGACGTAAATAACGCAATGAATGTTGTTGAACTGTCAAATTGAAAGCTAAGTGTGTTACGCAATTACCACGCAGTCCTGACAGTTGTAGCGATGATGTTAATAAACTTTACCGCACCCCCCTTAAGCCCTATACCATGTAATGACAGTATAGGGGGCGAAAATACTGCAACGCATCCAGACTCCGGTCTGTTTCCAAGTTTCTAAAGGCTCCTACAAACAGGCGCGACACGCGACGCGAATCGCACGCGACACAAAGGCACCGCTCGTTGCGCGACAGGCGGTATCTTTGTGTCGCGTTGGGTGTCGCGCCTGTTTGAAGGAGCCTTAATGGTAAAACCATATAACAGTGCTAGTTTAGTTCGTACGTCAATAGTTCGAGCGTGTGTGATACTTTTCTCGACGACGCGGCGACGTTCCGTTCGTGTGTCGGGTTTCCCCAAACGCGATGTGAAAGGCGTTTGCGCACTGAGTCACTCATTATAAATAAATTATTGGTTAGTAACTTGTAACTAGGGTTATCCCCCGCCCAGATTCTTCCAGGTCCTCCGTCCGGTGTTTGTGCAGCCTAAATCAATAATTTTGTAACAATATTTTGATTTAAAAGAGTGTCTGTGGAGTTTCTTGCCCGTTCTTCTCCATAGGAACCTACTACGCTTTGGAATGGGCAACTAGCTTCATCTTTTTGACTGACCAACAGTTCAAAATTGTCTGTAAGTAATTGGTTTAATTAAAATAAATGCTTTGAGTATTTTCGAGTTTTTGAGTCTTGTCATTGGCCGAAATTTTTAAACATAAAAGGGGATATTTTAAGAAAAAAGTTAAAATGATTTCCTATTAAAAAACTAAAAAAAGAAATATTAAAACGTTAATATCTGGGCTTTTTTGCAAATGGCCGACTTTTCGTCAGGATTTTTCAAAATTGGAAATGGTGACCCTAATAATTGTAACTGATTTACCGTTAACCTGAGTTACGGCAGTTTGTTACGATGATAGGTACCTACGTTGTTAAGTTTTAACTGGGTGTAGAGACAGATAAAAACTACTCTTTCGTTAGGAATATCATAACTTCGCGCGTGTTTTTCCCAAAGGGTTAAGCAGAAGTGAATAGTTTAAAGAGACTCCTTTAAAAGGGGTGCCCCCCTTTGAATATCGATGCACGAATCCAGATTGTAACTGCCACAGTTACAATCTGTAATCTGGATTTGTCTATATGACGTGATGATATTTATCAAAATCAAAAATCAAATCATTTTTATTTCAGGAGCTCCCATATTAAAAATTAAACAGAATTACAAATTAAATGTTCAAAATTGAAAATTTGAATAAATTATTAAATTAATACAAAACAATAATATAAACTAAAATTAATTAATTTAATATTACATTACATTACAACAAAGCAATAGATAAGTATTATTTAAAAAAATATTTATGATATACCTAAGGAAAGAAAGAAAATAGATTTATTTAGCACAGACTACAAAGCACACAACACAATATAAGTAAAAAAGAAAAATTACACAAATAAAAAGTGTAAAGCGCGTTGTGAGAAAATAGCAGGAAAGTGTGCCTCGCGGCTACGCCAAATAGGTCCAGCACCCTAATTGCGTAACAAACTATCTATCACAATCTGAATCATTTTGAAGCCTATTGCTAATCCATTGCTTCATACGTTCACAAAATTGTCTGCTTAACAACGCAAATAACGCAATGAATGTTGTTGTACTGTCAAAATGGAAGCCATTCTTACTGTGAGTGTGTTACGCAATTACCCCGCTGTTCAGCAAAAAATGTCAGACACCTAACCTAGTGCCTGACGCTGGTTTTCAACTGAACCTGCCCAACCTACCTATATAATTTGTGAATCCTAATATTAAAATAGAATAATTAATACATTACTTAGATACTTGTAACTACATCCCTACGAGGCATTCGACAATCAGTTGACAAAAAAAATCCTTTTAAAATAATGATCATCAATCGAATAAAGGGTTGGTTGACCGATCGATGGAGATTTTAAATCATCGAAATTAGATTCACAATTTTTAAAGAAGGACGAGAAAACAGCGAAAAATCTTGAAATTAGGGTCTTAAGTGGAATCGCCAACACGCAGTGAGCACGTGTGGTGATCAATGCTCGTGCCTTCTCTGTGTGAGAAGAGGGCTTTGCCCAGCAGTGGGACAGTTACAGGGTCAATCACAGTATTTTATAGAAAACTTACAAATTTTTGGCCCTTTCAAATGTATTTTCAAACGATTTAAAAAAAAGGAGGAGGTGCTCATTCGACTGCTTTAAAAAAAAAAAATTTGTTTGTTAGCCCAGAAATTTCGATGATTCTTTTTTTATTTGAAAGCTGGTGTTTCTCATGTGGTCCCATGTAAACTTGATCAAGATCCAACCAGAAGTTTTTGAGTTATCATTAATAATGCGTATTTTTTCCACTAAGCATATGATGATGTTTTAATAACTTCCTGTCACTGTTATTTACATATCAAGTAGTGGTATACGAATTTGTGTGCGGTAGGTACCACAACTAAAAAGTGAAAAATAAAAACTTCTTTATAAAAAAAGCAACCGACTTCCAAAAAAACACAAAAAAAGTGGAAAATAACTTTAATCTCGTAACTCGGTGGCGAAAACCGAAAATAAAAAAACAAAGACACCGACCTCCGAAATTGTAGTTATCTTTCACTTTTTTAGTTTTTTTTGGAAGTCGGTTGTTTTTTTTTGTAAAATCTTTTTTTGTGAATAAAATTATTGCAAGGTCAGGGAGAATTAAATACCCGTACGATTTTCATTGGTTTAATAAATAAACTTCCAATTCAAATAGGTATTTCGAATACAAAATATTTCAGAGATATACAAATACGAGCATTCATAATCATACATCTTTATTTATCTCAACATCATAATTATTACAAGCACATATTGATAACATGAAAGGTGTGTGAGTTACAAATGACCGGATCATCATTTACATTATGAAGAATTCTTTTGTTTTTACTAATGAAGATAACACTGTTATCTATTCAATAAACCTGTTAAATATAGTGAAGTTTTATTAATTTGTTGGTGGTCATATTAGAAACCGCTGCACCGATTGTGATGCGGTTTTTGTTAATGAGTTTGAATTGACTAAGAGGGCGCACAGCACACGGGTAAACTAGCGCCAGTCCTTTAAAATAATATTATCTCGTGACTGAGAAGGGATTCTGAATAACGGCTCATAAGCACCCTCGATAAGTGTGTCTAGAACTTTTTAATACCTTTTATAAACTTTCATATTGAGACACGAAGCATCAAAATACGATCTAGAGGAATGTGGCCGCTTTTCTTTAGATCGAATTTTGTTGCTTCGTGTCTCAATATGAAAGTTTAGAAATGGTATAAGAAAATTCTACTTCACACTTACCGCGGGTGCTTATTGAGCTGTTATTCAAAATTCCTCCTCAGTCACGAGATAATATTTTTTTAAAGGACTGGCGCTAGTGGACCGTGTGCGCAAGATGCTGACTGTGTGACACACGGTGGACTTTCGCGCCGTTATGTTGAAGTTATAATAACATAATATAACCCCTAGTTTCCCCGAAGGGTTTCGGAGAGGTCTACCTATACTTAGTAAGTACCTACACCCATTTTCGCTAGTTATGTTTTAAGTCCCATGTAATTTTAATAATAATAACATAGTGTCTCTTCCCGCATGACGGGAACCTCGTGAAAGCCGAGAAAGGTAAACAAATCAAGTATTTTGACTTGGCTCGCGAGGTTGTTGACATGTGGGATGTGGACTCAGCGATCATTGTGCCGATAGTTGTGACAGTCAATGGCTTAATAGCCAAGAGCCTCGACCAACAACTGAGGAGGCTCTCGTTGGGCAGCTGGATCAAGGGCTTGATTTAGAAAGCGGTACTTCTAGACACCGCCGGTGGCTTGGACCCTGTTCCCGATACCGGTGGGCTACAATTTTTAATATTTTTATATTCTTATATTTAAAACTATAATTTGTTGTACTCAAATTATTTTAAGGACATGACCTCTAATAACGTATAGATAAACCTACATTAAAATAAAAGGAAGTAATAAAATATTTTAAGGAGTGATACTGGTCATGAATTTGATCGACTTTTGCAACGGAATCAAGTTGTTATTGATATATAATATTCAGGGAAAAAACAGCTGTTCCAACACAAAAAATTACGTAGATTCTAAACATGTGACGATGAACGCAGCGAAATTTGATTAGTTTTCTTATCTTTGGATGAATTCATGAATTATTTGGGTTTTTCTTTTAAATAATTTTTATTTTTTAAATAAAAACTGTAAATATTAGATACAATATTTAAACAAGTATGTAATACTTTTCATTTAGAAGGATGAGGAAATGAAGTATATTATTATTTAATTAGATTCAAGTTAGAAGTATAAATGCATATAATATCTACCAATTTTTAAAAATTGCATTAAGTATATAGCTCTACTTACGGTAGAATTTAAAAGTTTGTGTTTGTTTTTGCCAAGTAAATTAAAATAAATAGAACATTTACCTAAAGGTTAAATATTAACGTTTAATTCGATTTCTATTAAATTCTATGATAGAAACTATCAGTTATTTATTTATCATTTAATAAACTTCTTAATGGTTCACACAATTTAAAAAAAACTTTCGTTTAGTTATTAAAAAAATTAAACTCTTCAAAAACTTACCAGATCAAAAAATCCAATGTTCTCATTCTTATTGTCGTTTTTCGCGACGTGTATCTCATACGCTTTGCCTTTCTGGCTCACAAACCGCTTAACTTGGCCCTTCATCACTATAAATAATAAAAAATCTAACTGTCACTTTTATTTCCCGCGCGATACCGATTAGGTTTTTTATACGCACGGAGCGGCGTGACCGCGGCCTCTCGCGATGCTGGCTGTACTGAGGCAACGAGAAACGCGTCGACTATAAAAAACCTCGTTGATTTGCGTGCGTCTTGTCATCTCGTGTTTGGGGAAATACTGTGGGTTCTAAATACTGCTCTGATTGGTTTGTTTGACATCGTTGACGCAGGTCTGTTTAGCGGTAAAGGAGTAAAGTTACATTTCCTAGAAAAGCGGTGGTCGTCATAATAAACTGTCATTTTCACCAGTATTTCGTTAAGGCGGAACTTTCAGGGTAGCCCGCTAAATTCAAATTTTCTTACGTTTTATGCAATTTTAAGGTAAATGTCAGGTTGTATTTTGATTAAAATATGATTCGCGGCCGTAACAAATATGGCTTTACAGAATTACAATCATTGAAATCAACAATACATCTCTCTAAGTTCATATTACTGTATTGAATGACTATTTCATGAAATCATGACATTTGACACCAATTCTAACTTAAGGAGTTGTATTGCTGATTCTAATGATTATAATTCTGTGAAGCCATATTTGTTACGGCCGCGAATCATATTTTAATCAAAATACTACCTGACATTGGCCTTCAAATTGCAAAAAACGTAAGAAAATTTGAATTTCGCGGGCTACCCTTGCGCTTCCCCCTTAATGTAAATTTCAATTTAAATACGAGATGTCTTGGAGTGGTGACCGCGTTTCGGCAAGCGTAGCGTGGGACACCCCCTGGCTGGGACCAACTGGATGCGGAAGGCGGAGGACAGGTTGTTGTGGCGCAGCCTGAGAGAGGCCTATAATCATAATCATAAATCTTTGTTTATCTCAACATCAAAGAAAGGTGTCTGAGATTGGAGGGTCCTGATTCACAGATCACCCGGCTCTGTTAGAAAGGACATGTTAATTTACTAGTTAGTCTGTTACGAGTCAAGATAGTATTTTATAATAAAAGTTTGAAATTGCAATCAAGTATATGCAGGACCTACAAAATTGAAGAAAAATTTAAATAGTTTTTCATACTCATAAAACTGGGGAAAATTGCAAATTAATAGGTAGGAGAAAGCGATTTTTCGTATTTTATAAATAGGTATAAAGTTGTAGTAAAATCTCTTCGGCTGTACTGTTTGTATCTGGCTGGTTTTGATACCATTAAATAGATGCAATTTTATATTGATTGTTATCTATAATTTGTTATTTGACTGACGTATTTAATATATGTATGTATGATCAAACGAAGTTCAAGAATTTATGTTAATATTTTACCAATTTTACTAATTAATAAATATTTATTTATTTATTTATTACTAGCTTTTGCCCGCGGCTTCGCCCGTGTGGATGTCGGAAATGATCCCACGGGAATGTACTACCGGGATAAATAGTATTCTACATGTTAATCCAGCGGGGTAATTACGTAAAACACTAACAGTAGGAATGGCTTTCATTTTGACAGTTCAACAACATTCATTGCGTTATTTAAGTTGTTGAGCAGACAATTTTTTCGAACTTATGAAGCAATGGATTAGCAATAGGCTTCAAAATGATTCAGATTGTGATAGATAGTGTGTTACGTAATTAGGGTGCAGGTTATAAACTATCTGTGTTCCAAATTCCATCCAAATCCGTTCCGTAGTTTTTGCGTGAAAGAGTAACAAACAAACATCCATCCATACATCCTCATAAACTTTCACATTGATAATATTAGTAGGACTTAAGTGAAGTTCAATCATTATTATTAATATTAGTATTATTATATTTTTTTTAAACTTTGCCCCACACTAGGAATTTCTCCCGTATTGTGGGTGCGTTTACAAACATTTAAACTCACATACACAAACAGCCAGACCCGGAACAACTACTTGTAGGTCATACAAATATTTGTTCCGTGCGGGAATCGAACCCATGACACGCAGCGCAGCAGTCAATCGCTTAACCTCTGCGCCAACCGTGCCGTCAAGAATTATGCCACTAGAGTTTGTATGAGACGCTATATTTTTTTGGTATTACCAGAAAGCGATGCTTACAGTCATGAGATCTATTGCTTCTGAGTAAGGGGATGTTACTCCGGAGGAAAGCCTCGCGGGGAGTATCGCTGCAGCCAGGGTAAGATGGCTGTGCAGCGGGTGGTGGTGATCTCTGGAAGAGGATAGGAGGAAGGTTTTACCTGGGGTCAAAAAATATAGGGAACCACGGCTGTTATGGCCACCATGGGAATACGAGCATACCACACGCCTCGTCGTTTGTTATCTTGTAAACACTTTTAAATATTAATGAGAATACAAATACAAAATACAAGTACAAATAGTTTATTTTTCTTTACAAGTTTTGTACTACATAGCTAGTGATAGAAGTGTAGCGGTATCTAAATCGCCAATGCGAGCTACACGTCACACTGACGTCACGCAAAATCCTGCATCGCGTAAGTAGAGTTTACCGCGCAACTAGCATATATACAACGTCCCGACATCAATCGTCGGGCAGTTGCCCACCAGACACAACACCCGTCTGGTCGGAGGATCCTCCCTTTTCTATATAGTATGAGTGAGCTTTACACCCTTTTCTTCATACCTCTATAGAAGTGTTCTATTAAGCAAATAAATGCCTTTATTAGCACACTCCACTCTTACAACTTAAATTTACATAATGTACGTTCACATAAAAAAATGAAGACAGTATTTACTATTTAGGTATATAATTTTGAGAAAGTAAAATAACATAAAAATTTAATTAACACAAAAAAGAATTACAGAAAACTAATATTTTATATCAGCTTATTCAAATAAGTGTGTGTTTTGTGTATGTTATATGTGAGTTGGGTATGTGTGATATATGTTTGGGGGTGTATGTGCGTAGAAAAATTCCATGCATCGACAAAAGACGCGTCTAGGTCAGGAAACCAGGATGCGTACATATGACATTTGGCATCAATACGAGAAGCGAACCGATCAATATTACAGGTTGACCTAGTTTACGAATGAAGGCTCGTACACACTGGCGCAACGCGACGCCCGACACAAAGGCACCGCGTGACGCGCGAAGAGCGGCGCCTTTGTGTAGCGCTGTCGCGTCGCGCCTGTCTGTGGGAGCTTTAATAGTTTCAAATGCTTGTTCTGATAAGCTCCATGCTATAACGGGATACATTTTTCTGTTTCAGTATCATCTTCGATATTTTGTTTGGTATTAGTATCCGTATATTCCGCTTCTCGCAGTATTCCTAAAGGTGAACGGCAGGCTTGTATGGGATAAGCAAGATAAGCAAGCAAGATAAGCGATAAGCAAGATCGTTTAAGTGAGGATATTGTATTCCTCCAATTCTATTTACACAACTCAACGCTTAGTTATTGTCAACTCGTAACAATAGGCAACGATTTGATTGTTCCTTCGCGAATGGTTTTAGTGCTAAGAAACTAGTTAATAATTCTAGGTAATTTATAATAGGTCTTTACCTATGAAATTGCCGTTTTGTATGTAAAAATTTAAACGAATTTTTTTCATGAATTTTTTATTTGTATTAATCGAAGTAATCACCCATGCAATCAATGCATCTTTGCCATCGCAGTGGCAGTTTATTGATGCCCTTCTTAAAGAAATCAGCTGGACTTGAGCGACTTCAAAACTTTTGCATAAGATTTATATTTGGCCTGCGCAAATATGATCACATTTCTGAATTTCGTACAAAGCTCAATTGGCTTCCCATACGTCTTCGCCGGAATTCACATATCTTGTTTCAGCTCTACAGTATTCTATTCAACCCTAAAACCCCCTCTTATCTTAAAGAACGTTTCAAGTTCCTTCATGACACACATAATAGATATCTTAGGTCATCGGAAAACTTAAGACTAGAGATGCCGATGCATTCCACCAGCTTTTATGACAAGTCTTTTACAGTTCAAGCAGTACGGTTATGGAATGCCTTGCCCGAGTCGATAAGGCGTGCTCAATCTTTGTCCACTTTTAAAATTATGGTTAAAAATCACTTCCTCTCTCCTTAAACATCATCATTACATTTAGTTTCCTTGCTCTTGTTTCATGTTTATTATTGTATATATTATATGTAGATAAGTATATGTTTTATGTATGTATGTATTTGTTGTATATGTAAATGGTACACCACTGACTACCTGCATTATTGTCTCTCCTTCTCCCTTGAATCCATCCAAAGGTTGTCTGTAAAAGATCGCTTTTAGCGATAAGACCGCCCATTGTGTCACCCTGTGTAAAATGTCTACATTTATATCTGTTATTTTTTATGGTGTACATAATAAAGAGTATTCTATTCTATTCTATTCTATTCTGGACGGGAGGCAACAAATTCTTCAAAGGCATTTTGTACTGCCTCTCGGGTATTAAATTTTTTTCCCGCCAAGAAGTTATCCAAATTCTGGAAAAAGTAGTAGTCTGTAGGCGCAAGGTCTGGTGAGTAGGGCGGATGACGGAGAGCTTCCAACCCCAGTTCTTGCAACTTGGAGACCGTCTGCTGTGCAGTATGAGGTCGCGCGTTGTCGTGCAGGAGCAGCGGAGACGAGCGATTGACCAATGCTGGTTGGAGATGCGCCAGCTTCTCCATCATTGTGTTCAGTTCTTCACAGTACACATCTGCAGTAATGCTCACCCCGTTTGGTAAGAAGCTGTGATGAATCACACTGGCGCCAGACCACCAAACAGTGACCATCACTTTTCTAGGGGTAAGTTTTCGTTTAGGGCATTGTTTAGGTGCTGAACCAGGATCCAACCAACTTGCTGAGCGCTTACGGTTATCAAACAGAATCCATTTTTCATCGCAGGTAACAATGCGGTTCAAAATTCCTTCATTTGTGTGTCTGTTGAGCAGTGCAAGGCACGTCTCGACGCGTACTTCGCGCTGGCGATCATTGAGTTCGTGGGGCACCCATTTGTCAAGCTTTTTTACCTTGCCAATTTGACGCAAATGGACCAATATTGTTTTGACGCTAACGTCGAAAGCTGCTGCTAATTCAGCCGTAGATTGTGTATCATCAGCTTCCACAATCGCCTTTAATTCGTCATTGTCGACCAAAGTCTTCGGACGACCGCGAGGTTCATTTTTCAGGTCGAAATTTCCAGAACGGAAGCGAGCAAACCAATAACAGGTGGTGCGTTGGTTTGTAGAGTTAGCTCCGTAAACGTCGTTGATGTTGCGTGCCGCTTGTGCCGCGTTGCTGCCACGACGGTACTCATATTCCATAATTACTCGAATTTTTAACGTATCCATGATGACGAAAAAGATTGAAATGCGATGAAAATGTAACACTAATCAATAAAGAAATGACTACTTTTAGAAAAAAAAATCCATGTTTTTAAAATAAAATTAATTTGAAATTAGAATTCATAGCCAAACAAAAATTATTTTGATTTGAAATGGCCAGTACTGCAGAACGGCAATTTCATAGGTAAAGACCTAATATGATATCCTCTTTCGGTTTCCTTCCATGATTCATGAGCGCGATCAGCATCACAAAATGGTCCCCACCCTGTTTTCGAAGCATCGGAAAATATTTTTAATTCGAAATCAGGGGTGTCGACGAATGCCGGGGTAGCGAATTGTTCGAAAGAGTTACCGTGGCCCTGGCGCACAGGCAACTGAAGGAACACGGGTGGGTTTTAGTCAATAGAGACACGCCCTTCCGCTCTGCCCAGAGCGGGAGAGGTCATTTGATGATTAACCACGCAAAAATAAAAAAATTAAGGGGTGTCGGCAAAGTTTGATTATGTAAATATATTTTGTGGTCACTAATTTAAATCATTAAGTATGTATCATTCTAGGTTTACTCAGAATTATAATTATTATGAAATCTATTCAATAAAAGGTAGTCTCGACGCTCTAAGGCAGAGGTCCCCAAACTTTTTTGTCTCGTAGACCACTTGCCATGTTTTTCGGTTTTGGGTTGACCTTCAGCGGGGTAATTACGTAACATACTAACAGTAGGAATGGCTCTCATTTTGACAGTTCAACAACATTCATTGCGTTATTTACGTTGTTGAGCAGACAAATTTTTCGAACATATGAAGCAATGGATTAGCAATGGGCTTCTAAATGATTCAGATTGTGATAGATAGTGTGTTACGTAATTAGGGTGCTGCTTATCTTGCATTTTGTGCAAATCAAATTCATAAATTTGAAATGTGTTTTTGACTGATTTCTAAGTGTAGTGAGGTATAGAGCGAAAAACAATTAAAAAACACGTTAAGTACTTAATATCTTTGCGTTATCTCGATGTGTCCAGCCCTATTCCATTTTAGCGTGGCAGATTTCCAAGCGACATCAGTTATCTTTGTGATGGACCGGATGGTCGTATTCCTATCCCGGTCTGTTAGGTTGTTACCCAGTATACTTCGTTCCATAGCCCTCTATTAAAGTCACAACCTTAAGCAGGTCGTGACTAAATCGTCGTAAGTATTCACTTTTACTTTTTTCATTTTTTTTTTCACTTATTGAGTGTTGAACACGTCCTTTCGTTGCTGGGCACGAGAATGACGGTTACAACTGACCAACACAACCAGGTATATATAATATAAAAAAAAAAATTAAATACATCTAGAAAGACGTGCGTAGTTGCTAACGCAAGGGAAGGGGACGACATGGTTAAAATATCTGAAGAATGAAGCGACGAAATATTATTATCAGTTTGAAAACTTGTTTATAAAATTCAGGACATTAAATTATTAAACAAAAAACAAGTCAAACATAAAATTCAACGCAATAAACAAATTATGTATATTATTCACTGATACGTCCAAGTATTTAGGTACTTAAATGATGAGAAGATAAGAATAAAAATAACAAAAAATTAAGAATGGAAATGGGGAAATTAAGAATGTTGTGTGTATATTGTTTGTAAGTTTACGTGTGTGAGTGTACATGACACCAATGCTATAGTTGCAGCTAACCATACCCAAGACCTTACTGTTAAGGTGAATGAAGCTCTCTAGAGCTTCATTCGCCCTGCTCTAGCAGGGCTGGCGAACCTATGGCACGCGTGCCAATAGTGGCACGCGACTAAATAAATTGGGCACGGCTTCAATTGAGGAATTTAGGTACCTTAGTCACAGTAACAAACATAGTTGCAAGCGCAGTGGAGAAACACAAACAGGAATCTGATACTAGACACCCACTATCTGGCGCACAACTACCAACGCAACGGCTTAGAAGCAGGCACAGCTTCCTGAAATCGACAGTGTCTCTACCAGGAAACCCGGCCGACGCCCGTTGCAAACTGTGGCAAGACACTATTCCCCCTCCCACTTACTATCTACCACCAAAGGAGCAACTTTCTGCAGGGTGTAACCTTTCGTGGTCCACTTGCAAGTCCCTGAACCGTCTTCGGACACAAGTGGGAAGATGTAATTCCAACCTAGTAAAGTGGGGCTACCTCGATGGAATGGCAGCTGGATGTGGATGTGGAGCTATGTCGCAAACTATGCTCCACCTTCTATCTTGCCCTCTGTGTCCTAAAACTTGCAGTCAAAGTGACCTCTGCGCTGCCACCGATGACGCCGTGGAAGTGGCGAAGTTTTGGGCCAACAAAATATGAGAAAAGTCGTGCCAGCGACACGAAGAAGAAGAAGTAACAAACATGGAAATCTGAGCGTGCCCGGCTACGATAAGCGCTTCGATTTCGGCTTTCGGCCGCGTAAATGCCAGGGAAAATGCGAACCGGATATAAATTATTTGGCATCTAGTTAGTAACAGCAGAAGTCGCGCTAATTTGTTTATTAAATTATTTAAATAAATATGAAACGGTAAATGTAGGTGTTAAAATGACTAAATAGTAAAGGTTTATATCTGTTTATGAATACAGAGTATTATTCTGAAACTATTTAGTTCTTTTTTCAGTACTCACTAACTCAAGATTGTTTGTTGGCACGTCATGGCCGCATTAAATATTTATTTGCAAAATATGGCACGTAGATGTATACAGGTTCGCCATCCCTGCTCTAGAGCCTTTTCATTCTTGGTTTAATGCGAATAATTATGCTTGTAATAAATACGACTAAACCAACAATATGGACATTAAATTAGACAAAGTTGAAGTTGAAAGTTGATGTTAGAGCGTATCGTATCTACCGCTAGTTTTAACAATAATAAAAAAAACACGTGTGGCACTCGGGGGACTGCCGCGGTAAAGCTATTGCATAGCATTTTTATCAACTTATGCAATTATAATTATTTATTTATTTATTTAGGAAATTTTTTTCTTTGATATTAATTCAAGTACAGTCGTACCATATACATACACGTTAAGCGAACGCTCGGCCGAGCTACATGGTAGGTGGAGTGGGGGGTGTTAGGTTTTATTTTCGTTACGGAATTTCTTGATTCGGTCGCCGCGCTCAAAGCCCGCGATAAAAGCTATGCAATAGCTTAAAAATAATAATACCATTTGTTTCAAGCGACACAGACCCTTAGAAAATACCTTAATCTAAACATATATATTTTCAAATATTAACAAAACTTGTGTTAATAAAAAGGCTTAGTAGCGCGATCAAAATTAAACGGTTCAATTCTTTTAATCAAAAATTAACCCAATATTTATTTTAGTTTTACCATAAAATCAAAAAAAATAATAAAACTCTTATTCGCTTTCAGTTTTCAGCCTAAAATACAAATTATAAATTAGGCCGAATTTCGTTTTTGGCCGACAAAAAGCCGATTTCGGTCGGACTCTAGTATTTCAAAACTTGCACAATATCAGAGGAGGATTATCAACTTTCGTTTTAAATGTCAGAGTTTATTAAATAATAATGTCATACACGAAGCTTTATGACAATAAATAATGTTTTTATTAAATTTAACTTTTTGAGATTTTGTCTTACGAAATGTTAAAAGTACGCGAAACTTTAAATTGTGACATTCTTGACCCAGTGGACTGCTATGGGTGGTTAATGGTGCGTTCCTACAGCTTCAGAAAGAGACTGTCACACACCTGTGTGACAGTCTCTGACACGCCGTCGGCGTCTGGCAACACTGCTCATACCTATGAGCAGTGTTGCCAGACGCCGACGGCGTGTACGCGTACAGACATGGTCTAAAATCTCGTATTTTGTCAACACAACCTCGTACATACCATCTCATTAATCAATTTCCTAAAGTCTATTGATTTTCTAGTCAACTACCTCATAAACAAGCACTCTACAATGCAGTTTCGTCAAAAAGTACTACAGGGCAGTTTGTACAAGTTGTACAAACACACCTTACACACCGCTGGACAATCTAGTGTCCATGGTCGCAGGTGGCAGGTTGGACAACCGGAATTTTGCTTTGGATATTGTATGTTGTATCCGCACTGCACCTACTATAGTGGACGAAGAGTAGTGTGGAATTAAAATAGATAAAAAATGATTTTATAAAATATAATATACTAGCTTTTGCCCGCGGCTTCGCTTGCGTTAACTTATAATTTGACAATCAATTCGGGTTGTTCGGGGAATTATAGTTAGGAGGTTGAAAAACCGGTCTATCGACACTAGAGTCACAAAATGTATTAGGTACTTAAATAAAAAAAATAAAAAACCTCTTAACATACTACTAAAGTTTCTATAATAATATAATTCAATCATGATTCGAAAGACACGTGGCGCCATCTATTATCATAAGAAAGTTATTGTTCTTTTCCTCGGGAACAGTACTTCTTTTCGGGATGAAAGGCACCGTATGTCCGTTTCTGAACACCTGACAATGTATATGCAAAATTTCAGGATGATCGGTTCAGTGGTTTAGACGTTAAAAGGAAACAAACAAACAAACTTACTTTCGCATTTATAATATTAGTTAGGAATAGGAAGTTAGGATTTTCTACATTTTTTGTAATTACATAATTTAGAAAAAGGAAAGCAATATTAAGGCTGAAGCGCTCGAAAGTCAAATACAATATCCTATGTAATTTGACTATCCGCTATAGGCGCGTTCCAAAGTATGATTGTATCAACGAATTTCGTACAAAATCGTACGAGGATGGATGTAAGCTCGTACCTCGGACCAAGACCAGTCATAACATTGAACGTCTTGAACTTTTTAATTTTTTATTTAATACTTAAACTAGCTGTACTCCTACCTCGATGTCCTGGACATTCACGGCCTTTTACTGTACAAATACCATTCTTACGGTTCAGTTTCACATAACCTTGCCTTGTCACCGTAACTCTCACGTGATACTCTAAAAATAAATAAATTATAAGTTCATTTAATATTTTAATTTACAATATAATTTTTTGATAAACTTACTTTGACGCTTCAGCTGAACTAAACCGCATATAATTTTTAAGAAAATCTGTTATCATGAATGTAATCCACATCAGGCATACTGTCGGAATTAGCCTTTATAAATCCTTTATCACATAAGACTAAATAAAATTAGCTATAATATAAATAATTATACATATTATTTTGCACTAAATTTCGGATATTTTTAGTCAATTAACTTGTAGAAGCCGTTGACGCTGTGCTATCGAGAAATTCCTTTAACATTATGACGACACAAACATGGCGACCAATCGTAGCGCATTAGTAGTCACGGGATTATTTTTTAAATTTTATCAATTTTAAATTGTTTATAACAGATAAAAAAATAAAATTAAGCGTTTTTTTATTATAATAATTTATGATAAAGTTTTAAAATACATAAAACAAACAGATTTTTATTTTTCAACAACCCAGTTTTCTAATACCTTTTACAGAGTTTGATATTGCGACACGAAGCAAAATAATTCGATCTAAAGAAGAGTAGCCACTCCTCTAGATCGTATTTTGTTGTTTTGTGTCTCAATATGAAACTTTATAAAAGGTATTAGAAAATTCTAGACACACTTACCCAGGGTCCTTAATGAGCCGTTATTCATAATTCCTTCTCAGTCACGAGATAATATTTTTTAAAGGAGTGGCGCTAGTGTACCGCTGTACGCCCTCTGAAGTCACAAATAGGATGAACTATGACGAAGTAAAATAAAATAAACAGTTAATTAAACACTTTGGTTTTTTCATTTAATTACTCTCAAACGTTGTTAATTTATTTCATTGTGCCTGTTAATTATTTAAAACATAATATATAGCGAAAGTGGCTTCGTACCAACCAGGTGTCCCACGTCACCTCTCAAATTTTTATTTCTGCAGTACTACACTAAGCTTATAGATCTTTTCCTGCAGTTATTTGTAGGTAGATATTTAAGTTATTAAACAAATTGACTCATGTGGTACAAGGAAAACTTTGCACTTATACATGATACTAGAATAACTGATAATGATGCTGTGAAAAAGCTGCAACGTACAGTTTCAATTTATAACTGCGCTCGGGATTCCCCTCGATGAAAGATTTCTCCTGCACCATTTAATCTCGTGTGATAAACAAGCTTGCTGTCTTCCGCCTTCGATACTCGGACTGACTAATTATCGCAATCTGTCAGAAACGATGTATTTAAACTTTATAAACTTTTAATTAGATCGGTAGGTTCCTTATAACATGCATCCAACAATAATAAATCATTTTACAAAATTCCATTCCGAAATTGGTAACGTTTGATATTGCCTACTCTAAAACTAGTTTTGAAATGGGGATACTCAGGATTGATATGAAATATAAATATTATATATTTTATATATATTGTTAGTTTTAAATTCTCTTTTATTATTATTTTATTTTTATTTTTTACTCTTTGTATTTCCTGTGTGTGTCCGAAATAAAATATTTTACTTTCTTTCTTTAAATAACAACTTATACTCATCTAATATAGGTATAAGTTGTTATTTATGTAGAAATTAATGTGTTTTATATATAAGTAAAAATTAAATCCTAATCCTAACTTCCTAGCTAATATTATAAATGCGAATGTATAATTGTATTTATATATCGAAGTCCAAGATCAAATCCTGACATTTTTCTTCACAACTTAGAGTACTTAATAACAAAACTAAGACGCAGATGATGATAAAGACGCAGACTAAAGATGAAAATCATCATAACTGGAGATTTCAATATCGATTCACTTAAGGAGAGTAAAATATTGACCTAATTTCAGAAAATAGTGCATAATTACAACTACAACATACATATTAATCAACCTACTCGCGCAAATGCCTGTCTCGATCAATTTAACAGTAATTCTCCGGAAGCTTTGGGTGAGGTTCTCAAACTTGGTTTATCGGACCATGAAACTGCACAAATCTTGTACATCCCTACTTCCAAAATGACAAAACCTCTCATGGAATGGTATATATTCACACGTGACTACTGTTCCGTAATCCTAAAAAAAGTTTTGTGACTGTCTCTCTAATATATGTTGGTCGGATGTATACTCGGAAGAGGACTTTAACACTGCATTTAACACTTTTTATGATGCATTTATACTCTTCTTTAATTTATGTTTTCCCGTATCTAAACGAAAAATTACAAACAAACAAACAAAGTAAAAACTCTGGTTGGATTACTGCAGGATTTAAAAAATCATGCGCAACAAAGCTAACATTGCGATTTAGGTATTATAAATTCAAAACATCAGGTTGTAAAATTAATTACAGAAAATACAATAAACAATTCAAAAAAAATATCTTTGCAGCACAAAAACTATTCAATGTAAAATATATTAAAGAATCAAAGAACATTTGTAAAGCATCTTGGACATTAATAAAAAAAAGTACGCAGACAAATTCAAATAATGATAAAAAACTAATTACAAAAATAAAATTTAATAATATGATTTTGACAAATACTAATGACATTTCAAACGCGTTTAATAATTATTTTATCGATATGACCACCGGAAAAAAGGGAACAGCATCTACGATGGGACATCGTCATTTAATTTCACCGCTCAATGCCAGTTTCTTCATTTATCCGGTTAGCGAAGTTGAAACATTTAAAACTATACTCTCATTAAACAATACTTCTTCTGTGGGATATGATGAGATCCCTACACTTATCCTAAAACACACTGCAACCTTGATTGTACCAATATTAACGTACCTTATTAATATGTCATTCTCTCAGAGCACCTTCCTTTCGGATAAATTAATAACCTCCGTCATTAAACCCATTTTTAAAAAAGGTGACGTAAAGGATATAAATAATTATAGGCCAATCGCCTTAATACCAGTTTTATCTAAGGTATTTGAGAAGATAATGCATTCTCGTATGACACAATTCTTAACTAAACATAAAATACTAAAAGCCGAACAAAATGGATTCCAAAAAGGCAAATCGACAACATTAGCAGCTTTTAAATTACTATAAAAAATTACTGAAAATGTTGATAAACATACACGTACCTGCACTGTGTTTTTCGATATGAGTAAGGCTTTCGACTTTGTTGACCACAATATTCTGCTCACTTAATGTGAAATGTACGGTTTTCGCGGCCTGGCATTAAAGTGGCTACAAAGTTATCTTTCAAATAGGACTCAATACACAGCGATTACTGAAATAAATTCAAATAAATAAGAAATATTATGCGAGTCTAGCATAAGAAACAACAACACAGGAGTGCCGCAAGGTAGTGTAACAGGGTCGTTATTTTTTCTGTTATATATTAACGACCTACCAAATGTAACTAGTCATTTCTACTCACTGTTTGCGGATGATATTGCGGTGGTTATCACGGAGAATAAAATGTTTAATTATAATACTGACATTAATGAAACGGTTAATGGTATTATAACATGGCTTAGTAATAATAATTTAAAAGTGAACATTGATAAAACCTCCATCGTTCAATTCCACAATAGAAAGTCAAATTCTGACCTTATGATCACTTATTCCGATCAAAGAATTAATGAAGCTCACGAAGCCATTTTTCTTGGTATAACAGTGGACAGTGGCTGCACATGGAAACCTCATTGCTTAAAGGTCACAAATAAGATTAATCGTTTCGCTTTTGCCTTGTGGAGACTTTGTAAAATATCCAACCTGAAAACAGCCCTCTTAGCGTATCATGGTTACGTAGCTTCTAACATTAGATACGGCATTGTACTATGGGCGAATTCTGTTCTTATAAATAGGTTATTTATAGCCCAAAAACAGTGTATTCGTGCTATTTGTGATGTGCCACCATTGATTTCATGTAAACCTCTTTTTAAAGATTTAAAAATATTGACTGTTCCTGGTATGTACATATTTGAATGCTGTAAATTTGTTAAAATGCACTCCGACTTATTTCAACGTCTGGGAGACACCGTTACGTTTAAGACAAGATATCCTGATATATTAAATATTCCTCCAATAAAAAGCCATTTATATCCCCGAAGTTGCTTTCCAATGGTTATAAGAATATTTAATAAACTACCAAAATCGTATAGGGAACCACCAATCAATCGATTTAAAGCGGCGTTATTCAAATGGCTTATAGAAAATCATTCTATTCTGTCAATGAGTATTTAGAATTCAAAGATTTACACTGAAATTGACATCTTACTGACAAATTTTGACAAATACTTGACATTTTAAATTGAATAACTAAATAAAATAAATAAATAAAATCTTTATTTATCCAAAAACATACAGAGTTTGAAAATACAGTGTGATATTTGGTTTAGAAAATACATTTATAGTTTGATGCAAAATCTGTACAAGAATAATATTCACTACCTCTTAAGCTAGGGTATACCTGTATTATAAGAGGTAGTTTACGGTCAATAATCAACAAAAACTTATATCTCAAGTGGACTGTGTCATTCTACTGTATGGTAATAATAGAGTAAAATTGTACGAGTATGTTGTGTGTTAGTGTATGTGAGTGGTGTGTGTGTGTAGGTGTAAATGTATGTATGTGTGTGTGTGTAGGTGTGGGTGTAGTTGTGTGTGTATTATACAAGAAAGGTGAGTAAAGACACCGTGTAAGAGTAATCCTTAAGGAACAGCCACTCTGTTACTTTAGATTTTAGTGCATTTGAGTTTAGATTTATAATATTGAGATGTTTGTTAATGTTTTTATAGATATGGGTACTTAGTATATAATATTGATGTTTGGCGAACGTGGTCTTATGTTGTATATTTGGTGGAACGTACGTGCGTTTGTTTGTCATATGGGGAGGAGGCCCGCGTGCTTTCTAAGGGTGGATTTAAGCACATAAAGCTGACGGACCGTAAGTACTTTACAGTCAGAGAAGAGTTCAGTTGTTGGATACCAGTAGGGCTTTTTCGTCATGATTTTAAGAATAGCTCGCTGTGCTCTTTCCACCCTCAGAAATCTAGTCTTAGCCGCACCGCCCCACGTAACTATGCAATAACCAATCACTGATTGGCATAGTGCGAGGTACACCATCTTAAGAGTTTTTAGGTCGGCGGATTCTCTAAGAGACTTAAATATATGTATAAGACGTAAAGTTCTGGTGGTGACAGCGTCAATTTGTCGGTCCCATCTCAGTCCGTCGTCTATACTCCGAGGTATTTAACGCTTTCGGATCTTGCAAGCGGAGGACAAGTGCAAGGGGTGGACGAGTTTGTGCAGGAATGGGGAGTTATACTAAAAGAAGGGGATGGTTTAGCGTTACGACGTATAGCAAAGGGCATATAAGTAGTCTTTTGTAGGTTCAATGTAAGAAGGTTCGAGTTTAACCACATTATAACCTTAGCCATGGCCACCTCCGCATTTGCTTTCACAATGTCCCAAGTGATTCTGTCTACAAGAATTGCAGTGTCATCTGCGTAAGCGTAAATTCTACCATTTGGGAGACTGACTGAGTATCCCAAATGGTCATTTACGTAGATCTGAAATAGGGTGGTTGAGAGGATCCCTCCCTGGGGAACACCATAGGACACGAGAAACTCATCACTTAGGTGAGTATCAATTTTAATGCATCGCTTACGGTTTTTAAGCTAATCCTTAAATATTTCTAGCGGCATTCCACGCACACCGATAGTTTCCAGCTTCGTGATGAGCTTGGGAACAGGGACTGTGTCAAAAGCCTTCGAAAGGTCCAGGAATATACCTAGACATTTCGATTTTTTATCTAGGTTTGAGGCAACCTGTTGCGTGAAATCCAGTACTGCATCATCTGTAGATAGACTTGTCCGAAATCCGTATTGATTATTAGCAATGAGTTGGTGTTTGTCGAGAAATTTTCGGAGCGAGTTATTGAGGAATTTTTCGAGAAGTTTAGAGAGTGCAGGTAGGACCGATATCGGTCTGTAGTTATTAAGACAGTCTCTGTTCCCTCCCTTGTATATTGGATGGACCACCGCTTTTTTAAAGGCCTCCGGAAAGACACCATCCTGAAGGCAACGATTAAAAAGATAAGTAATTGGTGGAACCAGTACATGTCGACAGCTTTTCAATATAAGCGATGATATGCCGTCCCAGCCGACTGCACAGTCAGAACGTAGTTGTAGGATTAGGGACTCGATCTCAGCTTCGTCTACTTCCAGGATAGTAAGAGAGTTCACAGGTGAGTTTCGGGTGTCCGAAGGTGAGGGTGGGGGATGGACACAGGCCGGTGACGATGCAGTATTCTTAATTATTTTTGAAGCCAGCTTTTTGCCAATGTTGGCGAAAAATTCGCCTACTTCATTAATCGCCGATTTTGGGCTGTCTCGTATTGTGAGTAGCTCCACTGGGCTAAGTTTTGATTTATGGGTATTGGTTATTTGTTTTATTGTTTTCCATAGGACTTTGGGATTATTTTTGGCTCTTTCCAGCTGGCCGTTTTCATAAGACTAACTATGATTTATGTACCAATTTTATTAGCTTAATTTATTTAATTAATGTAACAATAAGTTTGCATGCTAGTTCTAGCGAATTGTTTTAGAAACTGTTAAAAAAAACCCGACCATCTGTATGTACTACAATTCTTGCAAATAAATTTAATTTAATTTTCATTTCATTTCATTTCAGCAGTGGGAACGTTATAGGCTGAATACGCAACATAATATGTTTTCTTCTTCCACACTCTATCAGTCGTCATCTCGTTAGTCACCCCTTGCTAGCCCTATCATCTTTTACTCACTCCATCCATCGTTTCTTTGGACTTCTCTTACTCTTATAGTAAGAAAATGTAATAAAATATGACTGCACTATATTCTTTTATCAATTTATCTGTATTATAGCTCGGAGTCACACAATAATATATTATCTTGTTTTAAAGAGTGTCCATGGAGTTTTTTGCCCGTTCTTCTCCATAGGTACCTACTACGCTTTGGAATGGGCAACTAGCTTCATCTTTCTGTCTGACCGACCCCTTGACAATTCAAAAGTGCCTGTAATTGTTTTTTTTTTAAATAAATGGTTTGAGTTTGATTTATTAATATATTGATTATCATCAAAACAGCGAAATATTAGACTGCTATTAGCGACGTTGTCAACTTTCAGAATGTACCCTTATTTTAGTGCAGGTTTTCTTATATTTAAATTGAACGACGTGGTTCCTTACTAAAAAATATTATTTTCCTTTACCTCTAATAGTACCAACGTTTCCATGCTCAGTGAGTCACCTTGTATAGAATACCTGTACCTAATGTTAGTAAACTTATCCTCAAAGGGGAACATTTCCATATTATAAATATTTTCCTCTAGTATCTCAGTAATTCCCTTGCATCCGAAACTTCCACTCTACGGGGAACCCCTTGCAGTCATTCAACCAAGGAGCACCCACTTACATATAATAATAAGTATTCAACCTTCACCTCCTTCGCCTCCTCTGAAGTTGATGCGCCATTTTGTATCGGCATGTACATTGTACATATTTAACGAACCTCCAATAATTCCCATTTTGCTTTACTAAATATATTATTGAACACTCTAATATAATGAATGTGCCTCTTTTTAACCGACTTCAAAAAAAGGAGGAGGTTCTCAATTCGACTGTATTTTTTATTTTTTTTTATTTGTGTTAGTTCAGAACCTTTTTCTAGGTGAACCGATTTGGATGATTCTTTTTTATTTGTATGCTGTTGCTTCTCATGTGGTCCTGGCTCTCATGTGGCTGGTTGGAAATTAATATTATTCCTTAAATATAAATGTTTTAATGTTCTATCTATGATATTATTAATGAAAATGTACTTTAAACTTACTTTTTTTCATTTTTCCGAACCTCATAACTCTTGAACGGGCTACTATGGGCGCGCGTTGATACCGTAGAATTATAGCCAACAAGTCAAAGAATAAGAATATAGTAGTTTGAAATTCTGGTCTTTCAAGACATGGCCAAATTTTAGCAGTTTCTGTTTCATTCCATACAAAAATATCTAAAATATTTTTTTCCGGGCAAACTATCAGTTTTAGAGAAAAACTTGTAATTACAATTATTCATCGGAATAACGAGATCTTTCGATAGGAATAAAAAAAAACAAGAAAGTTGTAAAAAAATAACGAATGTCCCTCATATAGCAGTTTCTATCGACTGTGCGCGTCTGGTCAAGCGGGGGAAGTCAGGTTTTTGACTCCCCCCGCGACGGCTAAGAGGAGCGCGCGTGGAACATTACGCGCTGCCACCTCGGGTCTTATATATGATAGGGGGCGGCGGAAGTGCCCGAGTCCGCCGTCCCTGGACCCATTTAGGGAGGCCGGAAGAAAGCATCATCTGCCCTCTGCCGACGCCTGGAACCTAATCCATTTGCCTGGGGTATTCTAGCTTGGTTACTGCGACTAACTGTCAGGAATGGTCAGAAGTAAATAAAAGCTCATTGTTGAAAAAAAGCGAGAATCATTGGAAGTACGCTAGTTTTAGAGGTTCATTAAATTAAAAAAGTGTTCTTAATTATGTTTCAATTTACACTTTTTTGTTTTAAGGCAAATATTTAACTGATCCTCTGAAAACTTATTGACTTTGAGAAGATCAATAAGTTTTCAGAGGATCAGTTAAATATTTCGCTATCGTATCTGTGACTTGTTTGACAGCCGTTGGTCCCGGCTGTTATTCGTAGATCTTTGACACTCGTTACGGGTAGTCAGAAGCCCAAAAGTTTGACGACCAGTCTTGCCAAGGGGTATCGTATTACCCAGTAACTGGGTTGTGGAGGTCCGATAGGCAGTCGCTCCATCTAAAATACTGATATTCAGCTGCATCCGGAGAGTTGATGGGAAATGGCAGGCTGATGGATTGCCTCGTTTGACAGCTGGCGAGAATATCTTAGCGTTAGTCATTCGTTTCCGTACCTATTTGATTAAAATGTTTGTTCTCTGTTGTGGTCAGTTCTGCGAAACCATATCGTTTGTCAGCGGAATAAGTATATCTCTTTGTGACAAATTCATGCGATTGTATTTCTTTGAAATCTGAGCTTCTGGGTTTATGGAATGTTTTCTTTACTAGTTTGCAGTCTACTGTAGTCGTTGTCAGAATGATTCATCATTCTCAAAAGTCGGGCTTTTTTTTCAAGGTTCTTTTTTTTTTGGAACTAAGTTCCTTACGTGTCGTTCGTTATACTCTGATTGCTTGACCAATGAGAGTTGCACCGAAAAGTATGCCAAAGCGAAAGGAACTTCGTTCCAACCGGCGCGGCGAGATAATTGCGTAACACACTATCAGTAGCAATGGGTTTCATTTTGACAGTTCAACAACATTCATTTCGTTATTTACGTTGCTGAGCAGACAAATTTTTCGAACTTATATAAGAAGCAAATGGATTAGCAATATCCTTCAAAATTATTCAGATTGTGATTGAAAGTGTGACGCAAGGTGCGGGTGTCCCGCGACACTTCTCGTGGGTTTTTTGACTGCCTCGTTGGCACTACAGATTGTCATCCACAGGTACGTTTTCTGATTCATTTGTTTACACTTTCAATAGATACTTTATGAACAGACTATATAATATCAGTCACCATTTTACACTAATCAAATTAATGTTAGTTCGACGTTAAACGTCTCGTATCCCGTTAATAAACAGCCATTAAATAGTATATATTCCCTAAATGATAAAACTGCAATACTTTTTCACATCTTGTGCAGCGCGGCGCCATTTCTTCGAAGTCGTATTGGTGTCGCTATTACCCGTAAGATGGCTGAAACTGTTCGTACCGCCAAGCGACCCAACAGAAGTGTCAGAAATAACTTCACAGCCTTGTGGATCATTTATAACCTGTGAATGTAGAAAATAAATATGTTTTTATTGATGTAAAGTTACCAAACACACATAGTTTTTGTATAGTAAAAAGTTTTCGAACTAATTTAAAACAGCGCCATCTATCGACGAGTATCTGACTCAGTATGAATTAAGAGTCAAACTCTAAATTTTATTATAATTAATGTTATAAATTAGAATTTGACTGCCCCTACAGAACTATTAACTTAATTTAAGTATCATAAAATAATTGACTTAGGTATAATATCAAAGATAATATACAAAATAGTTATATGTGCATTCTTCTCTGAGCCTTCTCGATGTCCTGATCATTTTCCCGTAAAAAGTACTTGCGAGCTCCCTTCACGAAGTCCACGCAGAGATCCTCCCAACTGAAATAAATTAAAATTATTGTGTATAAAGGGACTGATGAAAATAATACTTCTGTTACGGACGGTTTCTGTGAAACTGATAGATTGTCAAACTAAATGATGTGATTTGATATAGGGGCAAGCCTATGACAGTAAAAAAAAAGGTTTTAGAAAACGTTCGTCTTCGTCTCAAGTTGTCTCTGTCAATCATACTGTGTGACAGTCAACTCATAGTAACGACCGGGTACCTACCGTATAGCGCTACAAGGTTATATTGACGCGTGGCCAAAATCGGAACTAACGCCACCGTCTTCTTTTTTTAATACAATTACATCATTTCAAGTGACATTTCTCAAAACAATTGAAAGAAAGAAAAGTAGTTTTATTTGTCACAGAAACAAGTGCATACAAAAAGATAATTAGCTCTAATAATAAAGAAAAATAAAGACAAAATAGCGCTATAATCAGGAGCAAAAAACAGAAATAGTCAACAGCACAAAGGTTTACCATCAGCGCCCCGTGTCAACGTCACTAGAGCGCCAAAATATCCCTGTAGCAGTGTACCTGGCTGTTAAATCCATGCTAATATTATAAATAATAAAATAACCCTGTCTGTTTGTATGTTACATTTTCACGTCTAAACCACTGAACGGATTTCGACAAAATTTGGCAACGAGATAGATGGCATCTTGGGGAAAGACATAGGCTACTTTAGGCCAGTGCAGGGCACGCCAGAATTGCGGCGGTAAGTCCTCACTTTGCGGAGTGGCTTGACAGGCAGGCTTTCTCACCTTCCGCCTGATGCAGGTCCTCACCGGACATGGCTGTTTCGGGAGGTTCTTGTTTCGAATAAGGCGGGAGGAAACGCCCGGGTGTTATCATTGTGTGGACCGACCGGAGGACACGGTGGAGCATACGGTGGAGGTCTGCCCGGCTTGAGCGGAGCACCGTCGTGTCCTCGTGGCAGCGATCTCTCGCGTCCGGCCCTGGTCCAGGCCATGGCACGGAGCGAGAGTGAATTGGAAGCCGTCACCTCCTTCTGCTAAGCAGTGATGCTCGCGGAGGAGGAGGCGGAACGCGTGAGGGTGATGCAATCGTTGCGCCCTCGCGCCCCTAGTCGCCGCGGAGGCCGCCGGAAGAGACACCCTGGGCGTTGGGAGTCGATTGCCGACTCCCGGCCACCGAAGGCGCGGGCTTGCGGACGGCGAGCAATGGGCAGCTCGCCGTCCGGTAAGGACCAGGCCCGGGTCGACGGCGCGACGTGTTCCACGCGTGCCTTAAAGAGATGTTCGCTAACGACTTATTTAAAAACTTTCTTACTGATAGGATGCAGTGCGTTAGGATAGGAGAGTACGTTAGCGAAGCACATCCTGTGATTGTCGGAGTCCCACAAAGAAGTTTGCTTAGTCCTCTCCTTTTTCTGATCTACGTCAACGAGCTTTGTCAGCTATCCCTTCCATCTACAAAAATAATAGCCTACGCGGATGACACGGCAATTCTATCTTATGGACGTGATGGGGCCTCAGCTAAGGAAACAGCGGAAAAGGGACTCGGTGAAGTGATGTTATGGCTAGAGCAAAACAGTTTCAGACTTAACATTGCGAAAACTAATTTTATCACTTTTGGCTCAAGACGTTCCACCCTACCACAAGACGGTTCGCTACTTATTAAAGCCCACAAATGTTCCAACTCTCTCCCCCCTTGCACATGCCCCGTTGTAAGTAGAGCACCAGTGGTACGATATCTCGGCCTTCAGCTGGATGCCTGCCTATCATGGAAAATACACTTACAAACAGTGTCCGCACGAATTCGAAAACTTATTTTTCTATTTCAGAAGCTAAGAGCTAACAGCGAAATCCTTAAGATTGTTTACTCGGCACTCGCCGAATCAGTACTGAGCTACTGCATTACTGCTTGGGGAGGAGCCGCCAAGACCGACATTATACAGGTAGAACGAGCCCAGAGAGCCGTAATTAAAGTCATTCTAAAATTACCCTTTAGATTCCCAACGCGCCAACTTTACAGGGACTTTAAAACACCAACGGTTCGACAACTGTACATACTACGAGTAGTCCAACGAAAACACACGACTCTTCCATACAGCGTAAATAACAGCCCGACAGTAAGAAGAATACCCAAACCGGCTTGTCCCACAACACGTACAAAAACTACATTCGCCAGATGTCACTACCCCTACCTAAGTGCCCTTATATACAATAAAATACATCAAAAACATAACATACATACACTAAACATACACAAATGTAAAAAAAATACTAAAGAATTCCTCCTCACCCTAGATTATGACGAAACAGAAGCACTGATGAAACCCCTATACAAATAAATAATTTATTAGTATCACGAACACTTACATACCCACAGACACCTAAAATCACCTTCCCTCTCTAAACACACACGATACACATCACACACACACTCATATACACATCACACACTCATACACACATCACACACTCATACACACATCACACACTCATACACACATCACACACTCATACACACACTCATACACACATCACACACTCATACACACATCACACACTCATACTCTTTTCCCATTACACCACATTACACGCGCTTACTCACACACTCTTGCTGCTATTACACGTTTTTAGATTCCCTTATTTTGTAAAATTATCTTAGCGGACGAATGGATGGCCCCTATAACACAGGATTTTCCTAGCATCGGGGTCATTATTCACAAAAATTTAGCATAAAATGTAATATCCTAATAACGTAACATGCATTGTATTTCTTCCTTATGCCAAATAAATTATTATTATTATTATTATATTATGTCAGCACTAGGGCATGCAATTCCGGAATTCCGGAAATTCGTTACAATTTGTCTGATATCTATCTCAATTCCGGAATTGAGAGGACTAATATCGTAATTCCGATATTCATACAGTGTTTCAAATTCATTGATATTTGTTTTTCTTCTTTATCTAATATATAAAATTCTCGTGTCACAGTTTTCGTTGCCATACTCCTCCGAAACGGCTTAACCGATTTTGATGAAATTTTTTGTGCTTATCCGGTATCTATGAGAATCGGCCAACATCTATTTTTTTTTTTTTTTTTTTTTTTTAATTTTTTTTTTTTTTTGGTAGGTAGGTAGGTAGAGTAGGTAGGTAGGGTAGGTAGGTAGGGTAGGTAGGGTAGGTAGGTAGGGTAGGTAGGGTAGGTAGGTAGGGTAGGTAGGTAGGTAGGGTAGGTAGGTAGGTAGGGTAGGTAGGTAGGGTAGGTAGGTAGGGTAGGTAGGTAGGGTAGGTAGGTAGGTAGGTAGGTAGGGTAGGTAGGTAGGGTAGGTAGGTAGGGTAGGTAGGTAGGGTAGGTAGGTAGGGTAGGTAGGGTAGGTAGGTAGGTAGGGTAGGTAGGTAGGTAGGGTAGGTAGGTAGGTAGGGTAGGTAGGTAGGTAGGGTAGGTAGGTAGGGTACGCCGTAGATAAGTACCGCAACCCGTGCGAAGCCGGGGCGGGCAGCTAGTTTACTATATAATTTTGAATTATTAATCCACGGCAATGAACTTACTAAGGTGATAAAAAGTATTAAATATCGTATTCCAGGTCATGGTCTACCAGTGTGCCAAATTCCAATTAAATCCGATGTGCAGTTGAGGCATGACTAATGAACAAACATCCTAACTCATAAACATCAAATTTACGTATTTTCAAATCTATACTTAGTACTTTCCGTAGGATCATTCCCAACCTTAACGCGGGCGTAGCCACGGACTAAAGCTAGTTTATAATATTTGTAGAATTAAGATTTGATACATTTAATTTGTACACTTGAAAAGTGCTTTTAGAATTGTTTATGTTTGTATGTTTATTTTTTCAGAGTACATTTTTAGTTTTTTATTACTTTTATTTGATATTAAAATAATACTGAAGTTGCCTCATGACTGATATAATAAAAGTTTTCCATTAGTTGAGCTCGTTGAGCTGCACGATTACTGACAAATGCGTGCACTGACTGGACAGGTCCACTCAATCGGTGTGGTTTTTCTTCAAAAGTCCACATCTAACACTAATCTACGTGGTCTTCACATGATCTGACCAAGATTTGTCTGGACTTTAAAAGAGACTGTGACCTCTGAGTTTGTTTCGACCTTACTTCTTAGAGTAGTCAGATAGGAAACACCGACCTCATCTTGTTTTAAAATATGATTGACGTGTAAAAGTGTTTGTCTAAACCTACTTACAGAAATAAAATCATTTATTATTTACTTATACATAAAACATTCTTTAATTCAAACAACGATTCTCGCGTTTTTTGCCATTTTCTCGAAAATAACTTTTTGGGTTTAACGGTCTTCTACTTAAAGGACGGCAGACGTGCCTGCCAGACAATGATGACATGTGTTCTTTGCACCATCTTAACATGGGTGACCATCTTAACGCACCAAGACTCCTCCGTGTCTCGGAAAGCACGCTAAGCAGTTGGTCCAGGCTGTCATTAGTGGATCTTTGGAAGCCTGACAAGCAGCCTTGCCAAGGGGTATCGTGTTATCCAGTAACTGGGTTGCGAAGGTCAGATAGGCAGTCGCTCCATGTAGAATACGGGTATTTAACTGCATCCGGTTAGACCCGACCCTAACATAGTTGGGACAAGGCAGGCAGTTGACAATGGTTATGATCAGACTGCGACCGCGGTCTAAAGTGAGCGTACATAAGGAAACATGGACTCGTGTGCGACGTGTGTTGACGTGAGTGGTGTGTGTTGACAGTACATCAGTACGTACGACGCGCTCGCGGAACTAAGGTGTGCTACTAGCTACTGCACTGCCTATACTACTTGTGTAGCTACATAGTGTACATTATTTTAGTGAGTGATTAACTGAGTTATACAAATTAATTAGAAAATACATTCCTTCCCGTAAGTATTTTAATTTTACGAAGCACAAAAATTGGCCAAAAAATGATTATCTTATAATTAAGATGTTGTGAAAAGTAAACTTGAGTATGAATGTTGAAGAATATAAACTAGAGGAGGATCAAGGAGACGAGGGACGGATTGTGTGAAAGATGATATAGGTTGCTATGGGCTGTTCGAAAAGTATCTCATGAAAATGTAAACAAATGGATCAGAAAACGTTCCTGTGGATGCCAAATTGTACTGCCACATACAAATTGTACTGCCACATACAAATTGAGTGCTTTGATTTGATTATAATATATTTATATACTTAATCCGAAGTTCTAATTTTAATCGCCTTAAAGATGCTTTACATTTGCCAATTTTATTGAAGTAAATTTTATAACATCAATTATCATTGATGATTTTTCAATGACAATGTAATAATGTGATTCAAACAATAATTGTTGGAATAAGTGGTGAATATAAAGTGGAAACCTTCTAAATATGTACAATTGAATGTGCTACTAATTCCCTTTAGTGAGTGATTGTATAACAATTTAACCTGAACAGGGTTTGTTTACACTTTCATCGGATACTTTTGGAACAGACATTAGAAAGCAGGTTACTTCTGAGCTGTCTAGAATCATGTGCTGAGATCATGGTTACAGTCAGCGCGTCGATGTCCCTGCCATCCTTTTCTTTGGGTGGGAAATCATCAAATGACCTCTCCCGCTCTGGGCGGAGCGGAAGGGCGTGTCAGACTTTTACTGACTAAAGCCCACCCGTGTTCCTTCAGTTGCCTGTGCGCCAGGGCCACGGTAACTCTTTCGAGCAGTCCGCGACCCCGGCAGGCATCGGTCCTTTTGGACCCCGTCAATGGTGCTGACATCTCTTTGAGGCGCGCGTGGAACACGACGCGTCGGTCCCTGCCACCCTGTATTATTATAGGAAAAATATTTGTTATCCAATTTCAAAGGGTGTACAAGTATTGTTGTAACTCAGAAAAAGGATTAGATTTTTTTTTCTGTAGAAAAAAGAACTTAATTTAACAACACAAATCGAACGTGATAAGAGTAACGTACTCGCTCTCTTTAAAAATGTTACACTAATTTTGTACAAATATAGTGAAGTGCAGTGCATTATAAATATTAATAAACTAAGTAATTGCTATTCATTTTACATTGTATAGGTATATCTGGTGAGTTTTAAAACAAATCTTTTGCTTCACTTTGTTGAGATCACGACGGTTTTGTAGGATTCCGTACTCAAACATTGCGGGCGGTCCGGCAAAGTGTTATTGCGTTTTTCCAACATGAATTTCTCAGAAGCAGCCTGGAGCCTCGATTCGTGTCCGGTTGATGGCAATAGGCTCGCCCCCTGTTACATGGGACTTAAACATAACTGGTGAAACCTAACCTAATCTAGGGCACGGTCTATCCATGTGCTAAATTTCATCCAAATCCGTTCAGCCGTTTTAGCGTGAAAGCATAACAAACAAACATACAAAAAATCAAATCTTCTCTTTTTATAATATTAGTTTAGTGTAGTTAGGATACTCATCATTTCAGTCGAAAGACGTGCACTGCTGGACTTAGGCCCCGCCTAAGCACTGCCGATTCTGTGCTTCTCGCATCCAGCGGATTCCTGCGGCCTTCACCAGGTCATCGGTCCACCTGGTGGGAGGCTTTCCAAAGCTACCTCTCCCGCTACGCGGTCGCCACTCCAGAACCTTACAGCTCCATCGGCCATCTGTTCTTCGAGCAATGTCCTCTTCCCACTGCCACTGAAGTTTGTCTATTCTTCATGCTATGTCGGTTACCTTGGTTCTCCTTCGGATCTCTTCGTTTCTGATTCGTTCACGAAGGGAAACTCCAATCATAGCCCTCTCCATTGCCTTTTGGGTTACTTTCAGCCTTCTAATGAGGCCTATTGTGAGCGGCTACGTTTCAGTGCCCTAGAGTTATCTCTGGCAACACGCACTGGTTAAAGACTTTCGTCTTGAGACACTGCGGTATGTGGGACGAGAACATATTGCGCAGCTTCCCGAACGCCGCCCAGCCGAGTCGGATTCGACGATTGACCTCTATTCCGAAGTTGAACCTACCAACTGGACAGTTTGTCCTTTTTTTTTTTGTTCCGGGGTGGAAAATTCTCATGGATGTCCTCCGCCCTGGGGGGGCGGAGGGGTCTGTCAGACTCTTTCTGACTAAAAACAACCCCGGTGTTCCGTCTCACACCTACGCCGGGGGTCGCAGGAACGTACAAATCTTCCGCAACCCCCGGTTGGTGCCGGCCCGCCTCCGCGGGCCCCGTCCGGTCGAGCGGGGGGAGTGAGGTGTTTGACTCTCCCCGCGACGTCTAAGAGGGGCGCGCGTGGAACACTACGCGCCGCCACCTCGGGTCCTGATGTATGGGGGGCGACGGACGTCCCCGAGTCCGTCGCCCCTGGACCCATTTAGGGGGGCTGGAAGAGGGCGTTGTCTGCCCTCCGCCGACGCCCGGTGCACCTGCTGCGGGCCGGGTGAGAAGATGAGATCTCTCGCTCCTTTTCCGCAGCCTCCTTCTGCGAAATGACTGTTTCGCAGAAGGATACCACCGCGTCCCAGGACTCCTCGCCGCCGACCATCGCATTCACAACGGCCGGCAGCGAGAGGTCACTGCCTACTCCTGAGATGAGGGCACGGCGCGGCTCCTCCCAAGCGGCACGGACAGTTTGACCTAGGTAAACATACTCGTCCACAACTTCGAGTGCAGCGTGTCCGATCATCATGAGAGTAGGTGTTACATGGGTATTTGACATGAACTTTGTCTTGTCCATGTTCATTTTAAGACCCACTCTTTCGGAAGCTCTACTGTTGTAGATACTAAACATTATAAATGTGAAAGTAACTCTGTCTGTTTGTCTGGTACATTTTCACGCCTAAACTCCTAAACCGATCGTTTTGAAATTTGACAGATAAGTAACTTGGGTCCTGGAGAAGGACATCGGCGACTTTTATCTTGGTTGTTTGTAAAAAAAATACACGCAGACGAAGTCGCGGGACCAGCTGGTATGGATATATTATTATTAGTATATAATCTATATTAATAATAAAGCTGAAGAGTTTGTTTGTTTCTTTGAACGCGCTCATCTCTGGAACTACCAGTCGGATTTGAAAAATTATTTTTACATTTGATAGCTAAGATCTTGAGGAAGTTTATAGACTATACTAGCTGCGCCACGCGGTTTCACCCACAGCGGTATGAAATATATTTTACGACCTATTCTCAGACCTTCCAAATATACACAAAAAAATAAACATAAAAATCAGTCAAGCCGTTTCGGAGGAGTTCGATAACAAACACTTTGACACGATATTTTTATATATTAGATCTTACATCACGACCCTTAAAAGCCGCGCAAAAAGAAAAAAGTCAGAAAGAACGCTAAGTAAAATCGAAGTAATAGCGCAGGCGAGCGTCGTGGTTTGTTGAAAAAATTACTATTTTCGTACTTCGCTAACGATAGGTACCTACTCTAAAATAGCACGTAACCGCCGGTTTTGGGATTGCGTTTCTGTGTTCACGACTTACTCAAAAGGTCTAATTTTCCCATTGGGGCGGAGACAAGTCGAGGGATGTGGAGCTAGGAATAGGAATATTATAGCTTTTCCAGAAAGCTGTTTGCTGCTGTTTTGCTAAAAGCCTTTTATACTGTTTACCATATAACGTCTTCCCCGCAAATTGAAAACAAGATTCAGGGTCATAAGAAACAATGAAATTCTTTTAAAAATCTTTCTCAATAATATTCTTCTTCTTCGAGTCGCTGGCACGACTTTTCGTATATTTTGTTGGCCCAAAACTTCGCCACTTCCATGGCGTCATCGGTGGCAGCGCAGAGGTCACTTTGACTGCAAGTTTTGGGACACAGAGGGCAACATAGAAGGTGGAGCATAGTTTGCGACATAGCTCCACATCCACATCCAGCTGCCATTCCATCGAGGTAGCCCCACTTTACTAGGTTGGAATTACATCTTCCCACTTGTGTCCGAAGACGGTTCAGGGAAAGGTTACACCCTGCAGGAAGTTGCTCCTTTGGTGGTAGATAGTAAGTGGGAGGGGGAATAGCGTCTTGCCACAGTTTGCAACGGGCGTCGGCCGGGTTTCCTGGTAGAGACACTGTCGATTTCAGGAAGCTGTGCCTGCTTTTAAGCCGTTGCGTTGGTAGTTGTGCGCCAGATAGTGGGTGTCTAGTATCAGATTCCTGTTTGTGTTCCTCCACTGCGCTTGCAACTTCTCTTCGTACTTGTGGTGGTGTTATGCCAGCTGTGGGATATAATGCGCTAACTGGGGTCGGTTTCAGGCAGCCGGTAATCTTTCGGCAAGTTTCATTTAGAGCAACATCTACTTCCTTGGCGTGTGCGGAACGATGCCACACTGGGCACGCATATTCTCCCGCAGAGAAGCAGAGTGCTAGGCCAGTAGTCCGGAGTACCTGAGCTGAAGCACCCCAGGCAGTTGAGGTTAGGCGCCTGAGCAAGTTGTTACGGGAGCAGACATTTTTCTTAGTTTCGAGGCAATGGTTCTTAAATGTCAGCGCTCTATCAAGGGTGACACCCAAGTAGGTAGGGTTACTGCAGTGTTCGATGGTGCTCAATAATATTAAAACCTCACGATGGTTAATAATTATTTTTTAACAGTAATATACGTTATGGAATACCTAAGAGTAGTATGGTGGGCCCCTGTCTGTTTTAGGGGCCATTAATAAATTACGTCACACGAATTTCATGATTTTTGGAGTCTCCCCCCCTGTCATGGTCACAGGTGAACCCTGGTGTGATGTCACATATTTTGCAATTTTAAATTAAATCTTGTATGGATAGAATTGGTAATATTTGAATGTTTTACGTTCGATTTGAAATTTAGAGTTTAAATAGATTGATTTATATATGTGACGTTACGAAGCTTATGACTTGCCCCCACCCTTTGTCACATTTAGTTGACCCCTCCCTCCCCCTTAATGTATGACATAATGTATGGAAGGCTCATTATAATGTATTTTCTTTGCATGTTCACCAGGCCACCTCTGAAGTTAGACACGATGGTGCCCCGCCCCACCCCGCAGTCTCCGACACCCCCCCTCATCCCGGAGTACTTCGCGGGGAGAGAGGTGTTCATCACTGGTGCCACTGGATTTATGGGCAAGGTAGGTCAGCAGTTACAATGGCTGTGTTTAAGCATTTTAGTTGGAGGTCCACAATAGTTTGTCACTGTATAAACATAAATTTATCATAAGGTAATTTAAGTATTCGGTGTGGCAACTCCAGACCATATTTCCGTGTCCGGCTCTCTGTCAAAAACCTTTGTAATCATGTAACGTCCTCATAATAAAATGAAATCAAACTAATAGTTCAACTGCAGTCATTTCATTTAATACAACTTCCATTGTTTTATTTATGGTGTCGAAAACTTTCAGTGATACAATTTCCCATTAATAAACTGTTTCTGCTGTGCATTTTAAGTTGTGAGTTTTGTGCATTTCGCCGGCCGGTAAAAAACTTTATTCATTTAGACATTTTATCTTGCGACGACGCACGCGTCATAGCCACCGCCCGGTCCCTGTGGAGCATGCGAGAAGTTCGCGTGTGCGACGGACAACATCAAGTTTGTTTTCATTGCACTAGCGGCGCAGTCGCATCTCCCGTACCGGCTCCGACTGGACTGCTCTGGAACGCGAGTGGTGGAACGGTCGCAGTTCATCGAACAAAAGACTACTATTTACGAACAAGCGCAATGAGAACAAAAAAAATACCTTTTTTTTGAGCACGTGCTCATTGATTCAATATTTCTCTACAAATACAATTACGAACAGTACCATCAATATCGTATTTTCAAAAGTATAATTACTTTATTATAAAGTTACTTCAAACATGAGATATCTACACACAAAAAAAAGAAACGAGGGGCCACGAGGGGCCAATACAAAGCATCTTTTTCAAGGCTAGAAAAATATTTAAACACTGATAGCGGTGAACTAACTGTGAAAGATTTACAGGTTAGGAAACAAAATTTAATAGAGTATTACACTCGTTACAAAGAAATTGTAATCAGTTTGAGCGTCAAGGAGGATTCTCAATCCGATACAGACAACAATGAGGATGACGACGACTGCAAAGACCGATAGTTAGATCTGCGGGCGGCGATACAGCGACTATTATAGTCGAACGACCACCAAGAGGAATCCCCAAAGAACAGTACTGTTACAATGGCAAAGTTACCCGCGTTGGACATACCTTACTTCGACGGAAAGGACAGAACTGCCTATAAAACATTCGTCGAAATGTTTAAAGCCGTTGCACACAATGATACAAGATTTACAAATGTACAAAGTCTTTGCTTTTTAAATAAATATTTGCAGGAGGAGCCCTTGCAAATTATCAATACTTTACCGATCATTGTTAAGTCATATGAAAGTGCGTTAGAGCTTCTCCAAAACAGTTATGACAATCAGACCTTAATAGTTGATAGTCATGTGACAAAATTGTTTGATTTACCCAATATACAGCGTAGTACAGCGAAGCAAATTAGAGAGCTTGTAGCAGCGGTCAGACAGGATCGTACTGCATTGCAGATTTTGGGTAGCCAGTCAAACGGTGGAATTCAATTCGCTCTCGCATTATGCTACGTAAGAGCGAACCTTTTCCTTCAGACTGTTTCATGCCGATTGCGATACCACAATGGCTGTCTCCACTGATGAGTTATTATCTTTTATGGACAAACGGGCAGTTTCCTTGGAAGCCAGCTCATCCGGTGAGAAGCAAGCTTTAAACAAACCAAAATCTTCTTTATTAACACCATATCTAACAGTAATGTTAATAGCAAGTGCCCATTGTATAGTCAAAGTCACAAATTATTCAAATGTGCCGCATTTGTAGCACAATCTCCTCGTTGTAGAAATATGAAACGCTTTGAAAGCGATTGCTACTTGTCTGGCCCTCAGGACTCCTTTACGTTAATGATATATACTATCACGATCATGTTAGTCGTTAGGCTAGTTAGAAGCCTGAAAGTTTCGGCCGCGTTTTATCATGTTACCCAGTGACTGGGTTGTGGAGGTCAGATAGGCAGTCGCTCCATGTAATGCACTGGTATTCAGCTGCATCTGGTAAGACTCAAGTTAACTCAAAGTATTTATTTCTAATAAACCAATTACAGGTACTTTTGAATTGTCAAGGGGTCGGTCAGTCAGAAAGATGAAGCTAGTTGCCCATTCCAAAGCGTAGTAAGTACCTACGGAGAAGAACGGGCAAGAAACTCCACGGTCACTCTTTTAAATCAACATATGCTTACAAAAAAAATTATTACATCATTCATGTTGAAATTATACATGTGAAAACGATGTAGAAAGACGTGCACGTTAAAAGCATCCATAATAAAAAAAAAAAACAAAAAAAAAAACAGAAATTAAAATAAGTCGTGGCAGCCAAGAGATGACCAACCAGATCCTAGTGACAGCGTCCATTCACGAACATGACGTATGGATCAGCACCATTCAGTTCAACCTAAAGGGAACTTAATGATCCAACACACACGCCACCACCAGCGAGACATTTGACTGAGCATAACAATACTCTCAACCGCCAGAGCACATTCAAGCCAATGAAAGACGGACCTAGTAAATGGTAGCTTTATAGTAGGTACATAGTGCTCTCACATGTACTACTCGTATGCAATTATACAATACTAAGAGATTGAATTTAAACAATGCAAAGATAGTTTTTACAATCTTCAGCAGCTCCAACAATATTTTCGAATGCTAATTAATTAGTTTATGCGCCTCCTTTGAGCAGGATCAGCGTTGAGCCAAGCATCTTTGTCAGCGATGTAATCCCCCAATTTATAATATGCTTGGCTGCATAGTGTGCGTTTTGTACAAGATTTAAATTTCGTTTCATTCAGTTGGAGTATGTGGGGAGTAAGTATTTTATTGTAACAGTTTAAACAGTACCCCATGAAAGATGAGTCTACTTTAGCCAGTCTGAAACCTGGTTGAACTATTTGGTCCCTGACTGAATTGGACTGGAAGCCGACCCCAACATACTTGAGAAAAGGCTACGTAGATGATGGTGATGATCATGTTTCCCAGGTGCTGGTGGAGCGCCTGCTGTGGACATGTCGCGACGTCTCGCGCCTGCACCTGCTGATGCGACACAAGAAGGACACGGCCCCCGAGAAGAGACTCGCTCAGCTGAAACAATCGCAGGTTTGACAACTTGAAATTCAAATTCATTTATTTGCATAACACAGGTTTATATAATGTTCTGAGATCATTATCATCTCCCTCCCTTGCCCCACGTTACTCGAGGTCGGCGCAACACGTTTCCTTCTCCCACTCCCCCCTGTCACCCGTCACGCTATCATGCACTCCCTTCTCTTTCATATCATTCCTCACAAAATCCATCCATCTTTGCTCTGGCCTTCCTGTCCCTCTCCATCCATCAACATTTATATCTATCACTCTCTTAGTCACATGCGTATCATCCCTCACTTCTATAAAATCTCTAAACTCAATTACTAATTAGTAGGTAATTAAAAATATTTACACATAAATGGAATGAAAGGCCATCTCGATGGATTCAGCGCATGCACATGACAGTCAAGGTCATTGCTTCGATGGCAGAGCCGTAACAAATATTTGTTTGAAGGTTTTCTCTCTATCCATCAACATTTATATTAATAATGTGAAGACAACAATACGAAAATAAATGAAAACACTGACCATACTAATGCATGAGAGTATTTCTAACATCTAAATTTAAAAAGTATTTTTTTCAATCAAATTAAATAGTAGTGATGGGCCGACTATAGGTTTTACCGATCAGTCGACTAGCTGTAGCGTTCAAAAATGACATAAAATATTCTCATGCTAATTATAATAATAACACCATAATTGTCTTCTTTATTTCATAAAATACACATACAAGTTACATTTTTATATATTAGAATATAAAAAAATAGTAGCCTACCAGTATGAGGAATAGGGTCCAAGCTACCCTAGAGGAACCTCCTAACAATACGAGCACTGTCCAGAAGTACTGTTTTCTGAAACAAGCCCTTAATCCAGCTGCCCAACGAGAGCCTCCTCAGGTGTTGGTCGAAGCTCTTGGCTAGTAAGCCATTGGCTGTCACGACTATCGGCACAATGATCGCTGAGTCCACATCCCGCATGTCGACAACCTCGCGAGCCAGGTCAGATACAGAATAATTGCTTAATAATAAGACGTCCACTGCTGGATGTAGGTCTTAGTTTCACGTAATTGAATAAATTAATATTATTCAGTTAAATTAAAATGATGTATTATTATTATATTACTAAATATTATTAATTACTAGCAGCGCCCCACGGTTTCACCCGCATAAGTCTCGATCCCGTAGGAGCGGTATGAAATATACTATACGACCTATTCTCATACCTACCAAGTATAAATAAAAAAAAAAACACGTGTGGCACTCGGGGACTGCCGCGGTAAAGCTACGAGTATTGCATAGCATTTTTTATAAACTTATGCAATTATATTTATTTAATTTTTTTTTATTAATGCAGTGTTTTTTTTTTTCTTTGATATTAATTCAAGTACAGTTGTACCATATACATACACGTTAAGCGAACGCTCGGCCGAGCTACATGGTAGGCGGAGTGGGGGGAGTTAGGTTTTATTTTCGTTACGGAATTTCTTGATTCCGTCGCCGCGCTCAAAGCCCGCGATAAAAGCTATGCAATAGCTTAAAAAATCAAAAAACCTGTCGAGCCGTTTCGGAGGAGTGCGACCACAAACACCGTGACACAAGATTTTTATATATATAGAAGTACTTTAACATTTAAGTAATAACTAAGCAATATATTAATTAATTAAGCAATATATTAATTAATTAAGTAATAACTGTTTTATTCTATAACTTCTTTTTTGTCATTATCATCCTCCAGCTCTCATCCCAACTTACCTACTATACGGTCGGCGCAGCATGTCGTGTCTTCTTCAACACATCTCTGTCAGCCATCATCTCAATAATTACCCCCTTTCTACCCATAGCATAAATAGTGTGCACAAAAAAAAATACTAATTGTGAAAGTTTTACTGTTTTTCGACGCTCATATTGTGTTTTTGAAAGGTGTTCGACGTGATCCGACGACACTGCCCGGAGCAGCTGGACAAGCTCAGCATGCTGGTCGGTGACGTCACCAGGCCAAGGTTTGACCTCGACCAGCACTCCATCAGCCAGCTCAACCAGGTCAGTTCACACCACTACATACAGCTACCACATCACCGCGACATAGTAGTCAAAACGCTTTGAAATTAAAATCAAAACTCATTTACTCAAATTAGGCTAAGAATTAGCACTTGTTGGAACTCAATAGTACATAAGACCGTCCCCCAAAACGCCCGCTTTTCAACACTTCCTAGTGCTTTAGCTGGGGAGAAGAAGCTACGCAACAAACTCCCCAGCAGGGCAACTGTCTGTTTGGGAATACATTCCAGAAGTAACTCTCTCTGCTAGGGGGGGCCTACCATCAGCTCTTATAGCAGTATTATTTTAATCTGACTTCAGTCTGGGTAAGACATGGAGCTCTACAGGACATATAGAAGATAATCGACAAGAAATACAGTGTATTTGCCTTTTAGGTTAACACATAAAATAACGAGCTTATGTAAACTCGGACATGAGTCTTGTACTATAATTACGAGTAACACCGCAGTGATTAAGAATAATTCTAATGTACAGGTGGTCACCTTAAATAAATGTAGCACTAATGTTTTAACTATTTACAATAATTGTACGAAGGAGGATCCATGTGTCACTATGGCCACAAGTAGTAGGATCTCATTGCCTGGTGATGGCATGGGAGTTTTGGGGCTCACTCTGGATGTTGGTTTATACTAGATAGTAAGACAACAGAAGGTACCAGTAACAATATAGTTATACCTACCAACAACAAGGTGTCTTCTTGCTCTCAAATAGCTAAGTATAAAAAAAGTTCTGGGTCAATTTCAACATGTCGTGATTTGTACTCATTTCGGTGTTATTTTCTATTTTAAGGTTTTACTATTTGTTTTTAACTTTAAATTGTTCTTCAATCTATGTCAATGAATGTATGTTAGGTGGGATCAACATATCGTAAGAAACATACAACATATTTGAGATTAATTTTAAATGTTACCGAAATGATAAAGCGATCTACCGAAATTATATATCTTGCTACAGAAATTACATTTACGTCACCGAAATGAAAATGTAACCACAACAAAGAAACAGCTTCGTGGCACAATGTTACAAGGTATCCTGGGAATGGGTAGCTTAGAGATTGAAGAGATTTGCAGGTAAGTAAGTATAGGGCCATTTGCGAATGGAACCATGTCCGGACGGGATCATTTGCGAAAGAGTGACCATTGACGGATGGAAATGCATGCTACCACACAGTTGAATATTATTGAAATCATTAATATAAAATTGATATTTCAAAATCAAAAACAAAAGTCATTTATTCAAATTAGGCTGAGAATTAGCACTTTTAGAACGTCAAAATTATATAAGACAGTCCCCCAAAAACGCCCGCCCTTCACCCGTTTTTGCGAAAGAACATTTTGAAAATGTCAGATTTTCTCATGAATCTATTTCTAAGAAGTTACCTTTTGTTATATTTGTGAAGGAACAGTCTGTGATGAAAGGAATAAAAATAAAACCCGGTGAATCCTCAGTTCTAGCCCGCCAAAATAAAATTTGCTGTGGTTTTTTGCAAATTGTAGCTCTGTTTTACGTCGTGTGTTGTTCAAAATACGATTCGCGACTGCAAGAATGACATATTTACTGAATAATAATCATCAATTTCATATCAATCGTCAAACTTTGGAAATTTGTTCAACCTAAGAATTTTCTAGAATATTTCATGTGAAAATTCTTGCCGCCATCTCGGATTTACATTTTAACGTCACTATTGTAGCACCCTCGAAAACTATGAAAACGACACCCACGACGCAAAATTTGAAAATTTTCTCAGCCGCCATCTTCGATTTTCATCAAACTCAAAGCATTTAGGTATTTCAAATAAACCAATCATAAATGATTGTATTTCTGTAATTAGGTTTGTACAAACACTTTTACAAGTCCATCATATTTTAAAAATTAGATGAGGTCGGCGTTTCCTATCTGACTTCTCGACTACGGAATTTCTTGATCGGTCGCCGCGCTCAAAGCCCGCGATAAAAGCTATGCAATAGCTTAAAAATACTGCATAAATAAAAAATAAATAAATAATTATAATTGCATAAGTTGATAAAAAATGCTATGCAATAGCTTTACCGCGGCAGTCCCCGAGTGCCACACGTGTTTTTTAAGCTATTGCATAGCTTTTATCGCGGGCTTTGAGCGCGGCGACCGAATCAAGAAATTCCGTAACGAAAATAAAACCTAATCCAAATTGTCTAATCCCCGAGTGCCACACGTGTTTTTTTTTAATATTAATTCAAGTACAGTCGTACCATATACATACACGTTAAGCGAACGCTCGGCCGAGCTACATGGTAAGTGGAGTGGGGGATGTTAGATTATATTTGAGTTACGGAATTTCTTGATTCGGTCGCCGCGCTCAAAGCCCGCGATAAAAGCTATGCAATAGCTTAAAAATATCATAAATAAAAAATAATAGATAACATTCAGTATGCAAAAATTGGAATAACTCAATCCCAAGCAAGCTTAAAAAGCCTTAAGTTTTAGGATTAACGGTTTAGGCTTAGGCCGTGAAAGATTATATCTTTAACGGTGTTAAAGGCTTTCTGGCACAACTTAAGTTTTATGAATGATTTGAATTTACTCTTGAACGTGGCTTGGAAGCTTATCATAAAAGCATAATACTTTGATATCTGAACGAGCCACCTATTTTCTTGAGCCTTGTTGTAGGTACAACAAAGTGTTTGTTCCTAGTATGTATATTATGGATATCACTGGTTTTTTTAAACAATTTTGTATTTTTATAGGCTTAGACAAGATTTTCAAAAATATACTGAGAAGGCACAGTCATTACATTCATCTCCTTAAATATCTCTCTGAGAGATTGTCTTGGACTTAATTTATAAATTGATTGAACAGCTTTTTTTGGAAGGAAAAAGAGCTGAGCGGAGAGAGAGTGTCTCTTTTCTGGAATCCTGAAGATAGCACAGTATTCTTGGGCGTAACTTTGGATGCTAAGCTTCAATGGGGCCCACATACAGATAAACTGTCCAAAAAGCTAAGCTCCGCAGCATACACTTTTCGAAAAATTCCTAATTTAACCGACATAGAGACACCCCGTTTAGTGTACTTTAGCTATTTTCATAGTGTAATGTCGTACGGTATTCTGTTGCGGGGAAATGCACCCAAGTTCAGACTGTCCTTGTTTTGTTGTTTCTGACCGACAGAACCCTTGACAATTCAAAAGTGCCTGTAATTGGTTTATTTGAAATAAATGCTTTGAGTTTGAGTTTGAGATAGCTTCCATAATGAAGTAAGATTTAAATAAAACTGCTATAAGGTGTGGTGGTACGCTCCCAAGGGTTTGTGTTTAACAATACAAATAACCTAGGAGTTTTCAAGTGAAGTTTTACACAATAATTCAGAAGTTTTGAGTGTTAGTGAATAAATTATGATTTTCGTTGAGAATTCCTAAGACACATCGTCGAGCCCTAAGCACCCGCGCCATTTCCGATCGTTCTTAAAGCCCTTTACATATATCCTTTTCTTCCACACTTGTCTATCAGTCGTCATCTCGATGGTTACTCCCTTTCTATCCGTATCATCTTTCCCACAGTCCACACATCGTCATTTTTCCTTTCCATTAACTTTTCCTACTCTTATGGGCCATCCACATTCGTACTCAAAACTTTCCTCACCACATTTTTCTCATTCCTCAGCAGCACATGCCCATACCATGACAACCAATTTCCACAAAACTTTTCCGTCACCTTCGCTAATTGTTTGCTAGCTAGTGGCACTTTATTCAACACTATAAAGTAAATTTTTGCCAGATTCCAAAGCATACAGTCAAAAAATAATTAAACGGAAGTTAACCTAACCACTGCCTTGTTTGAACGATAAGATTTCGTTTCACGTCATTTCTGGCGGTCCAAATGTTGATCGATGTAAGGAATAGTTTAACAAAAAGTTTGATTCTAACCTGAAACTTATAAAACAAAATTATTCGGGATCAAAGATCATAGACTGAATAATTTTGCGGAGAAATGAATATGTGCATTTATTGTTTTATATGCATTGTATTGTATGTCATTGTATGTATGAATGTGAATTGTAGGTCGTAAAGATTTGAATTGAATTAATTGAACTACTAATAACTTGGAATTGTCGTATATAAATAACTAATAGTAGAATATGAAAGCCCGCCAAGGCATTTGAATTTGCCCGCCAGCACTTCGGTCGGTCGGCTAGCTGGCGCGTGGTGTCAGCGTGTCCTCCTGACCGGTCGTTTGAAACGAAAACATGTCCGCCCGAACGCAACCGATCCGCGTCGTTCGGGTATTGTACCGGCTATTTTTACGTACCACTTAAATGTTCGGGTGCATTAGATTACTAATCAGTTTGGTGCCAATTTGTTAAAGTAAATTAAAGCATATTTTGTATTTTTTGTTTATAAATTACCTTATGAATATGGTAGTAGTGGCGGCCCGGCGCCGCCACAGTCTAAGAAATTTTGATCTCCTGTAAAATCTATTGGCCAGCCTTGTTTTACTTTGTAAATAATTTAAATGTTTTATTAAGATAAATTAAATTTAAATGTTTTTAATTTGATTTAACATAATGTTATATAACTTAGTTCTATGTATTCATTTTGAAAGTTTGTTGTATTTATTACTAATTAATTAGAAATTATAATTAGAATATTTGTGCGCCGTAGACGGCAAGATATAGCGTTCATTTTATTAATACTTCTGTACTTTTTTGCTTACCTGTGTTCTAAAATCAATCTGCCTGCATTTTCCCAACTATGTCGAGGTCGGCTTTCAGTCTAACCGGATGCAGCTGAATACCAGGATTTTACATGGAGCGACTGCCTATCTGACCTCTACAACACAGTGACTTGGTATTACAATACCCCTTGGTAAGACTTGTATGTCAAACGTTTGTCTGAATATCTCGATAATCTAATGGTCGCAAACGTGCTCCTTGGGTCGAACTTAAGTCAGGCTAAAGGTTATTACATTTTTCTTTTAGTAAATTCTTAATAGTAACTTGCAATAGCATCATCGTCGCCGTGGGACTTGTCTCTCTCATGGGATTCTGGTATCGACACTTGTATTGAGAATAGCTGCTATCATGCTCGTGCAAGGCATATACAATTATACAACGCGGCTATTGCATGCAGTGGTCAACTTCATTCTATTCTATACTTGTAGAAGTCACCTCTTTGGCGTAGGCCTCCCCCAAGTCTCCAAAGTTTTCCGTTCCGTGCTGCTTGCATCCAACTTGCTCCTACTCTTTCATAAAATATGTCCCGCTACCTTTTCTTTTGTCTGTCTTGACTTCTTTTCCTTTCTCTTGGTAACCACTCTGTGGCTTTTTTGCCATCCGTCTTGTATATATGTCCGATTTTATGTATGTAAATATCAACCTTCCCACAGGTGTCAGTGGTGTTCCACTCGGCGGCGGCGGTGAGGTTCACCGAGCCGCTGTCGGTCGCGGTGGAGCAGAACGTGCGCCCCGTCATCACGCTCATGGACATCTGCGACCAGCTGCCCAACATGCAGGTACGAACAAGCCTAGTCCCTAGTAGCGACGGTCGCGGTGGAGCAGAACGTGCGCCCTCCTTTGACAGTGATTTTTATTGTCCTTCTTATAAGGTGGATGTTGAGTTGTTGCCACTGACAAGTCTGTTATGATCACTATGATCTTTATATTCATTACGATAAGGTTGCTTTTAGGTTGCTGCTTTCAGAGGTAAAATTACTGTGAAAGGCCTGTAGCCTAGAAGCCACGTAATCCAAGTACCTGTAGCTACAACTGAAGGATGGCTGACCGTTCCATAAGTATCTGAGGAAAGTGTAGGTAAACAAACCCTGTTCAGTCTAAATTCTTACGCAATCACTCACTTATTCACAGGTAAACCATTCATTGTAATAAGAAGGTTTCAACTTTATAATCTGACCCCTTTATCCAAGAATTATTATTTGAATCACGGACTAGAAAAAAAAGAAGGACTCCGCACCACGCGTATGGAAAGTGAAGCACTTTAAGTATGCCGGACCGTTTGTAAAAACATGCCTCCCGCACACATTTACATCATAAGGTGCCATTACGCGGCACTACGGTGTCATTGTAGGTACTGTTTTCGTCAAGTAATAAAATAAAATAATGCCTTCTTGTGTTGTGAAATGGTGTAAAAATAATTCTACATCCCAGAAAAAGTGTCAAGGAATAACATATCACAAGTAAGACACTTATTTACACACACATAGATCGGAACGGTGCTTCACTTTCGATATGCGTGGCGCGGAGTCCTTCTTTTTGTTCTTGTCCGTGGTTTGAATAAACATTAATAAATTGTGATTGAAAATCAATCGACGATAATAATGAGGTTATAAAATGTACCTCTATTGTCAAAAGAAAAACATCTTTGAAGGTGATTTGAAAATTAGAATTTTGTGTTTAAGTATTCAATTAATCAAATCAAAGCACTTAATTTATAAGTGGCGCTACACATTGGCACTCACAGGTACGTTTTCTGATACTTTTGCAACAGACCGATACGATGGATGGACTGAGTGAATGATGATTTGGCTGGAAAGGGGGGTGAATACTGAGATGACGATTAAAAGAGAAGTTTGGAAGAAAAATACATGTTGCGCCGACCACTAATAAATTGCGTAAGGGCAGGAGAATGATGATGACTTTTGCTACAGACCACACCTGCCCTGTCGACAGTACACGTATAGCGTAATAATAATCGTCACCTGTGTCAGGTGCTGGTGCACGTCTCGACGGCGTACAGCAACGCGGAGCTGGCGACAGTGGAGGAGCGCGTGTACGCCGCGCCGGCGCCGCTGACGCAGCTGCTGAGCCTCGTCGACATGCTGCCCCCAGACATGCTGGCTGAGGTCACGCCCAGGTGAGCTTGTTATAGCTGCTACACACATTTTCGAGTCGGCACATTCGATTCAGCAGTATTTATAGAACAACAAAACCGATCTGATTCAATTAGGTACTACACAGTCATGTCGGCTTTCATTTTGCTCGCACCAATCGGCAAACTTTGTTCCGCATGAAGTGCGAGATACGAACACAAAGATTGCAGGCGCCAACAATCTTCATTCCCCCTTCTCATCAAAATGCTTGTCTCTCAGTAATGATTCATCATCATCATCCACAGCCCCACTTCACCCACTGCTAAGCATAGTACTAATGATGATGGCAGTAATGATCATTTCATTTAATCCCAGGTTAATATCCCCGAAGCCCAACACCTACACGTTCACTAAAGCGATGGCGGAGAGCGCGGTGGCCGAGCGAGCTGTCACGGCCAAGTTCGCGACCGCCATCTTTAGACCAACAATAGGTTAGTAAATTATAATGATAACTTGCAAAAACGAGTCTTAAAACTACCTTAGGACATGTTTTTCATATTCGTGGAAACACAGGTCCGTTTTCATTCATTTAAAACACTGCCATCTATCGGTGGGTAGCCAAAATAATGGGAAGTAGTTGGCGTTAGATAGCGACGTGTTCAATGTGATTGGTATTTAAATTTTCTTGTGAGAAAGATCATTGTGGCTGAAAGATGGTGAAGACTGATGACGGCTGATATAAACGAGTAAATGATGCCATAAGTAAAGAATAAAATCAGAAGGATGTTACCATTTACGGATCCTTTGTTGTGTCACACTGAAATTGCAGTAATATTATTTGAGGTCGAGTGAATTTTAGTAAAATCACCCTTTATTGTCCCCAGTAATATCATCCCTGCGCGACCCGTTCCCTGGCTGGATAGACAACCTGAACGGCGCCAGCGGCGTGCTGGTGGGCGGCGGTAAGGGAGTGCTGCACGTGCTCAACTGTGGCGGCGCCAGGGCAGCAGACATGATGCCTGTGGACATCTGCATCGACATGCTCGTCGCCGTGGCCTGGGAGACCGGCGTCGATGAGTTAGTAATGACGAGACCATAGCATCATACTTGTATTATCAAAAAAAGAGTAGGCAGAGCTGTACAGTTTATTAAAATTTTCACCAGTTATGTTTTAAGCCCCATGTAATAGAGGGCGATCGCTTGATGGCGTCGTTGGTCTACTAAAGGCAAGCACGACTGCTAAACATGAGGTCGTGGGTATAATCTATGCTCTGCTGATGGCAATAGACCCACCCCTATTAGTGTTGGTTTTCACTGTTCTCTCGTCATCCCCCATCTTCGCCTCTTCATGAATTTGTTTTATTTCTATAGTTTGGTCAGCAGTAAAAAGATTCAATCCATCTATCTGTCCCTCAGCAAACGAGAAGCCCGCGTGTACAGCTACAGCTCCTGCCTGCGCCCCACCGCGGGGGATGAGTTCTGCACAACATGCTGCTTACTATCTCCATCCAAAGTGTCCATACCTGTTTATGACGTATTCATGCTACTATGTCATCTGTGTAGAACTTATTAAGGCTCCTTTTAACGAAGGTTTTATTTTGTAGCAAGCGAGAGGCGCGCGTGTACAACTGCAGCTCCTGCCTGCACCCCATCACGTGGGAACAGTTCCGCATTAAAATACAGCGCGGCGCGCGCGCGCACCCCTTCGACAACGTCATGTGGTACCCCTTCGTGTTATTCGTCGAGAACACGTAAGTAGTCCGCCAGCTACTACTGCCGTTTTTTTTAATATTTCTTCTCTGGGTAGTCGGTTATGAAATACCGACCTCGTCTAGTTTTAAAACATAATAAATTTTTGCCTTTAAAGTGTTGTTTAAATCAAGTTTTACAGAAATAATATTAAATATGATTTAGATACTCCTGTATGTGCCAAAAGTTTCTGAAATACATATAAACGCCTTGTTGGGGAGTTTATTGCGCCAGTGCTTTTTCCCAGCTGAAACACCAGGAAGTGTTGAAGGCTAACTTTAGTTGTTTTCAGCCTTAGTTTAATTTAATAGTAGCTTGGACAATTTTGTGTGGGTCCAGGTGGGGTCATATTGTTTTACCTTTAACGTACATTTCAGAGGTCTCAAGAAATAATTCGTGCCTTAATTACGTCTCTAAATAAATAAATAAATAAAATATTATTAGTGACGCATTCTGAACATTATATGAAGTTTCCGTTCTCTTGCAGCGTGATGCAGAAGATTCTGGCGACCACTCTTCAAACAGTCCCACTGTACCTAATGCACTACATTTCCAAAATGTGCGGGACTAAGCCGAGGTAATTAGTTTTACCTTAATTTTATCGCTTTACCTAAGTCTGTTCTGTTGTCAATAACTGGTTGAGTAGGAATTTCTGGGTTGTGGAGGTCAGAATAGGCAGTCGCTCCATGTAAAATACTGTTGTTCAGCTGCACACGTTTGTTGGAACAAGGCTGGCAGATGATGATGGACTGTCATTTCTGACAATTTATTCATGATAAAACAAAAATACCACTTATTAATAAATACAGAGAACCTATTGTTTCTCATACGTTGTGCATCCCGTGGCCGCTGACTGCGGTCAGCTATAGCTACATAAAATTATGACCTTCAAATATGTTATTCCTTATTTTATCATTATTAGATTTCGATAACCATCCCGTGTGAAGTTTCTCCAGGTAATTTAACTTGAGTCTGTATAAAGGGTGTAAAAAGACCCATCACAAAGCTGTTATCCACGCATTCTGTACATCAAACTAAGGAACATTGAGCTAAACTATTCCTGGAAAATGACTTTTATTTTTGTTGTTTTATTTTTGAGTATATAACATTTAAAACTTGTTTTCGTGAAAGAGTAAAAATAAGTTGGAACTTTGACCGTCAATATCCTATTGTATTATATGTATTGTGTATAATACCTATTGTGGTTTAGTAATTTTATTCTAGGTGCATCGTCTTCACATATGATTACATAATTAATGTGAACTTACATAATATCGTAAAACATTTTAAAAGAGTAACGGTGGAGTTTCTTGCCCATTCTTCTCCATACGAAACTACCTTTTGGAAGGGGCAACTAGAATCAATTCTATTTTTTTGTAAATTTTGACGTTCAAAAGTGCCTTTTATGTGCCTATTTGAAATAAATGATTTGACTTTGACTTTGACTTTATCTCCGTAACCATAGGGTTTCCAGGTACCAGTATGTACCAGTACAAAAAAGCTGATCACAATGACGGGGAGTTTGAGTGACTGTCAACCGCCATTTTATACCCGTTACATCTCATGTTCCAGACCGAGCTTCTCCACCGTGAGCAAGCGCCTGCACGCAATGAACAGCGTGCAAAAGTTCTTCCTGATCCGCGAGTGGTACTTCAACACGGACAACGTCCAGCGTCTGAAGCAGAGACTGTCGGCGTCTGATGCCGCTATATACAACCTGGATCCTACTACTATCGAGTGAGTAGCTGTGACCTGCTGGGTACCAGACCTACTGTTGTTTCTAGCTCTGCTTTTTTATCTTTAATATATCTAACATAGTGTACTAAGTAAAACATTAATATTCGGGTCACGCGTTATCTGTGTTTTATCACGAACTTAGCTCAAATTTCAATAATTTCCCTTAAATTTTTTTTGGGGGTAGTCCTGGCCGTACGGCGAGCTACCCATTGCTCGCCGTCCGCAAGCCCATGACTACGGTGGCCAGGAATCGGCTATTGATTCCCGACGCCCAGGGCGTTTCCTGCGGCAACTACGCGCATGAGGGCGCAACGATTGCCTCTCCCTGACGCGCTCTGCCTCATCATTCGCGAGCATTACTGCTTCACAGAAGGAGGTAACGGCTTCCCATGCCCTCACTCCGTACCATGTCCTGAACCAGGGCCGGACGCGAGAAATCGCCGCCGTATCGAGAAAGGCATTCAATGTTACGTTACTTACTAGCTTTTGCCCGCGGCTTCGCCCTTATGGATGTTGGATATCGTCCCACGGGGACGTAGTACGGCGATAACAGTACCTTATATCCTAACCCAAATCATGGCGTATCCGTATGCCTTTCATCCAAACCCGTTTAGCCGTTAGGGAGTGAAAAATAACAGATAGACAGATAATGAATTGTAATAACTTTGATCCAGTGCACCAATCTTCTTCTTCTTTAGGGGTTTTGGTTTCCGCACTTAGTCCTTCAAGTGGACCATAGTGCGTGGGCCATGGCGGCCGTCGGTGGTTACTCCAACCAGCCCACCTCCCTCCAGAAGTTGATGATGTCTCCTGGTCTGTTGAGAACATCTGTGTAGGATCTGGGCGCCCCGAGGGTTGGTGTGGTTGTAGGGGAGGTGTGACCTAATCTGGGTGACGCCTGTGCATTCGAAGAGCACATGCGCTACGGTTTCCTCAGCCTCCATGCAAGCCCTGCACAGAGGACTGTCCGTTATGCCTATTGTGTGAAAGTGTTTGTTTAGTGAGCAGTGTCCCGTGATGGTCCCCGTCACCAGGCGCAGGCCGTTCCTGTCCAGACGTAATAGGCGTCTGGTTAACTTGCCATCCAAGGATGGCATGGCATTCTTGGACTGCCTGCAGCCTGTTGTCGAGTTCCACCAGATCTCCGCTTGTGTGTGGGTGTACTCCTGTAACCATCTTCGTAGCTGGTTGAAGGGGATGGGCGCGATGGGTTCGGGTCCACAGACTGACGCGCTGGATGCTCTTCTGGCCAGCTCGTCAGCTGCGTCGTTACCCAGTGATCTACTGTGTCCTTTAATCCATTGCAGTGTAACTGTGTTGCGATAAGATACCGCTACACGTTCCAGAGCATTGTGACATTCAAGTGTTATGCTCGACGTAATATACTTTCTCCCCAGGGATTGGAGGACTGAGGCGCTGTCGGAGAGTATACGTATATGGGTGTCCGTGACTCTCCTGGCCTCTATGGCGTGCACCGCTTTTATGATGCCCACACACTCCGCCTGGTAGACGGTGTTGAACTTTCCTAGCGGGCTGGATATGTTTATGTTAAGGTCGTGCGAGAAAACTCCGACTCCGGTTCCGGAGTCGGTCTTCGATCCGTCGGTGTATACTCTCAGCTCTCTCGGGCCTGAGTGGTCACAACGTTCTTCCGTAAGTGTTATGTTGTAATGCCTTTGGAAGTAGTGTAGTTTCGGGGCTTTGTCACAGGGTGATGCCATCATCGGTTGTCGTTTGATCGCAGTTTCCCTGATGCGTATGTGCTTGACTCTACAGTCTTTGCTTAGAGTCCCTGATATATGCAGCCTAAAGGTAGCCAGGGCGGCCTCCTCTTGCACGATGAGGTGCAGAGGTGGTAGTCCAAGCATCGCCTGTAGGGCCGCAGTGGGTGTGGTTCTCATGCAGCCAGTGATTGCTACACAAGCAAACCGTTGTAGTTTTTCAAGGTCTCTCTGGGCTGTGCTCAAATCTGTCCTGGGCCACCAGACTATTGAGGCGTATGTGATAATTGGTCGGATGACTGTGGTATATAGCCAGTAAGTGACCTTGGGGCTAATCCCCCAATTCCTGCCAAGCATTCGCTTGCATTGCCACAGAGATATACTGGCTTTTGTAGTAATGTAGTTAGTATGTTTTGCCCAGTTCAGCTGTTTGTCCAAATAGATGCCCAGGTATTTGGTTTCGGTTGAGAGACTTAGGGTAGTTCCAAAGAAACGTGGTAGTTGGAGTACCGTCAATTTCCTCCTTTTTGTAAAGAGAATTAGTTCGGTTTTTGTGGGGTTCACTGATAGCTGGTGTTTATCGCACCAGACCTTTACTATTTTCAAGGCTTGGCGCATGAGGTTGCATAGGGTGTTTTCGTGGGTACCATTTATTATTATAGTTATATCGTCGGCGTAACCTACTGTGAAGTATCCTTTGTTGTTGAGTTCTTTGATGAGGCTGTCTACGACTAGGTTCCATAGAAGCGGCGAGAGGACTCCCCCTTGCTGGCAGCCTTTCGTTACAATGGCCCTTGTAGTGTCGTTCACTGTGACTTGTACAGCTCTCTGCTTGAGCATATTTGTGATCCATCCGCTTAGGGTCGAATCTATGTTGTGTCTGTCGAGGGCCATGTTGATGCTATTAAACATGGTTTTGTCAAAGGCGCCTTCTATGTCAATGAAGGCGGCTAGTGCTGAGCATTTGTAGTCCACTGCGCATTCAATTTTGGATACCACGCTGTGTAGCGCGGATTCCGTTGATCTACCTGTGGAGTACGCGTGCTGTTGTCTGTGGAGTGGTTTTGCCCGAAGAGGTCCGTCACGGATGTATCTGTCACAGAGTCTCTCCAGGGTTTTCAGTAGAAAGGAAGTGAGGCTTATAGGCCTATAGGCCTTGGGTTGTGTGTAGTCGGTTTTGCCGGGTTTGGTAATGAAGATAACTTTCACTTCACGCCATGCTAGGGGTATGTATCTGAGTGCTATGCAGGCCCGATAAATCTCCACCATGCGAGGTGTCAGCGGGTCAAGGCCCCACTGTAGTAGGGCTGGGAAGATGCCATCCAGCCCTGCGGATTTATACGGCTGGAAGGTGTTAATAGCCCACTTTATTCGATCTTCTGTTACAATACTTCGGGCTCTAGACCAGTCTTGATCCGTTGGGGTCCATTCTGGCTCAGCCTCCCACGACTTGTCTTCTAGGATTTTACAGTCTGGAAAGTGAGTCTCAAGAAGGACCCTGCTGGTTTCATGGTCATTTAGTGTGTATGAGTTGTCGGGTTTTTTCAGCGCACCGAGGGTTCAGTCCTGATCCGATGATAGGATTTTCCTTACCCTTGCTGCTTCGTTGTTGGTCTCGATGGATTCACAGAATTTCCGCCATGCTGTTCTTCTGGCAGTTCTGATTTGCTTTTTGTATGTATATTGGGTCTCTTTGTATATCTCCCAGTCGTCCGGGAGTCTAGTGTTCTTGGCTCTGTTGAATTGTTTACGAAGTGCGTCTCTGAGTTTACTAAGTTCTGCGTTCCACCAGGGGTTCCTGTCCCTGTTGGTTTTTGGCGCCCTTAGCTTGCAGCATGCATAATGAATTGTAATAACTTTGATCCAGTCCACCAATTTTAATGAAATAAAGACTAAATGTTAACTCATGATGGACCATGACTGTATTTCCAATCCCTTACAAAATGTATGCCGGTCACACTCTTGTCTTGGGAAGTGAGGGGCACAGTTACCATCTCAGTGTCCCAAGTCAACCTCACCTGCTCGTGGTGCACCCTGCTGAATAACAAACGATGTTCTGACAACTGACAAATGGCGGTATAACCATTTCTAAATAAACTTTTGGAAGAGGCTCTGGATCTTAAGACGGAATGACGTGAAAACACACCTATCACTTCGTCAGAAAAACGAGTACTCAAAAAAAAAAAATGATCATTTGTACGACGCAATCAACGACGCTCCAATACACGCTCTATAAATGAAGCGACTAAGCAAAATTGGGGGTCAAAAGTGTTCTTCCAATCACTTGGGAGGAGCCACCTGACGAAGCTGACCAAATCTAGTGGGGATATCGCTGATTCGAAGCGGAGATCCTTTAGGAAGTCGAAAACTTCTACGGCCAATTGTACGCATCGCATGCGTCTCGACCTGATCCCGAAAACGCGGATTCCAGAGCCACCTTAACCCCCCGTTTCACGGAAGATCAAGCAAAAATGGAAAAGCCCTTGTTGAGGTTGGGATTACGACCGAGCTTCTGAAAGCTGGAGGATGTCCTGTACTGAAAGTTCTTTTCTCTAGGAGGACTCCAGAAGCGTAGCGAAGGAGCGTGGTCGTTCTATAGCGGCATCTACAATCGCCACATGCGAGCTACGCGTCATACTGACGTCACGCAAAATCCTACATCGCGCAAGCAGAGTTTACCGCGCAACTAGCGTATATACAACGTCCTGACATCAATCGTCGGGCAGTTGCCCACCAGACACGACACCCGCCTGGTCGGAGGATCCTCCCTTTTCTATAGAGTATGAGTGAACTTTACACCCTGTTCCTCATACCTCTATACTGGTGACCCCGAACATGAACGTCAGCGCAGCCTTCGTGCAACTACTTCAGCGTGACGTCATCATCATCACTTCCGCAAGCTTTAGAGCGGCGAGTCACACAGCCAGCCAGCACCCACGGCTTCAACGGGTATCCTGACCACCAGCATGCAGCGACCGCGCATACCTGGTCATCACCCTCAGCCTCATCAGCAACCTTGGCACAGCACACTGCACTCTCGGCCGGTCCACAAGCAGAGCCTTCAAACCCTCTCCTGGTCAACGCCAGCAGTCAGCCTCAACCCGGCGCTGTACCACATCCGACGCACTGGAGCATAATGCAGCGCCACCCCGACTCACTGGGGGATCTTCGCAGACAGTTCCGACTCACCGCGAACTATGCGACACCCGGTTCCGACTCACTGGAACCTCACCTGGCCCTGGCAAGTATCGCAAGATACAAGACTCAGCCCACTATCGACCTCCGGTCTCCGGGGGGAGTGATGTAGCGGCATCTACAACGCCACATGCGAGCTACGCGTCAGACTGATGACACGCAATATCCTGCATCGCGCAAGCAGAGTTTACCGCGCAACTAGCATATATACAACGTCCCGACATCAATCGTGGGGCAGCTGCCCACCAGACACAACAACCGTCTGGTCGGAGGATCCTCCCTATTCAATAGAGTATGAGTGAGCTTTACACCCTGTTCCTCATACCTCTATAGTTATTTTTTTTAAAAGGGTGATTAAACCGATTTAAAGAATTACAGACCCATTTCACTCCTAAGCCACGTATATAAGTTGTTTTCAAGAGGCATCACGAATCGTCTAGGGCGTAGACTTACCGAGTTTCAGCCACCAGAGCAGGCCGGATTTCCAGGAGGATACAGCATCTTAGCACCCAGCACCACATCAACTAAGTGCTGCGAATGGCCCCTGTATCTTGCGTTTGTGGACCATGAGAAGGCTTTTGACTCTATAGAGACCTGATCTGTTTTGAAGTCTCTGCAGCGATGCCAAGTCTACTGGCGATATATCCAAGTGCTGAGATGTCTTTATGAAAACATGGCAATGGCCGTTCCAACTCAGAACCAGCGAACTAGCGAAAGGAGATATGTTCATTTCCTTGCGTCGAGGGGTGAGACAAGAGGACGTAATTTCTCCGATATTGTTCTCTAATGCATTTGAGGATGTTTTTAAGACGCCGAATTGGGAAGGACGCGGCATTAATATCACCGCGACTACATGTCACACTTGCGATTTGCAGATGACATCGACATACTGGCTGAATCGCTGCATGACTTGCAGCTGATGCTGGACGGCCTAGTTGATGCTTCTGTACGCATTGATCTCCGGATGAACTTGGACAAAACCCAGTTTATTTTCATCGAACACGTCACTCCGGGATCGATTGCTGTCAACGGTGGTGCTCTCCAGGTTGTTCAAGAATACGTTTACCTCGGGCAAATTCTACAGTTTGGTAAGAACAACTTTGAGAAGGATGCTAAGAGAAGAATTCAGCTAGGCTGGGTAGCGTTTGGGATGCTTCATCGCGTCTTGTCGTCGCGTATTCTTTAGAGCCTAAAGACTAAAGTCTTCAATCAGTGCGTCCTGCCTGTTATAACTTACGGAGCCGAAACGTGGACACTCACGGTACGGCTGGTCCATAAATTCAAGGTCGCTCAGCGAGCTATGGAACGAGCTATGCTTGGAGTCTCTCTGAGGGATAGAATCCGGAATGAAGTGATCCGGCTGAGAACCAAACTTGTCGACATAGCTCACTAATCAACCTGGAGTGGCAATGGGCTGGCCATATTAGCCGTAGAACTGATGACCGTTGGGGTAGACGTGTTCTTGAGTGGAGACCGCGAATCGGCAAACGTAAGGTAGGTCATCCTCACCTCAGGCTAGATGGAGCGATGATCTTCGCAGGGTGGCTGGTAGCAGCTGGATGAGAGTTGCCGAGAATCGAGCCGAATGGTAGCGCTATACAGTACCCGACCGTTGTTATGACTTGACACATCGAGTTTTAGAAAAAACTGTCACACAGTATGGGGGACAGAGACGACATGAGACGAAGACGAACTTTTTTTTAAACTCAAGGTACCGTAATAGGCTTGCCCCTTCAACAAATCACTTCATTTAGTTTGACAATCTATTTGTTTCACAGAAACCGTCAATAACAGAAGTATTATTTTAACCAGTTCCTTTATACACAATGATTTTAATTTATTTCAGTTGGGAGGATCACTGCGTGGACTTCGTGAAGGGGTGTCGCAAGTACTTACTGCGGGAAAATGATCAGGACATCGAGAAGGCTCAGAGGAGAATGCAAATGTAACTATTTAATATAATTATTTTTTATTTTATTTCTAAGTTAAATATTTTATAATACTTAAATTAAGTTAATAGTTCTGTAGGGACAGTCAAACTCTAATTTATTATAATTAAAAAAGAATCTTAATTCATACTGAGTCAGCTACACGTCGATAGATGGCGGTGTTTTAAATTATGTTCGAAAACTTTTTACTGCACAAAAAATATGTGAGTTTGGTAACTTTACATTAATAGAAACATAATTATTTATTTTCTACATTCACAGGTTATACATAATCCACAAGGCTGTGCAGTTATTCCTGATACTTCTGTTCTGTTGCTTGGCGATACGAACATTCCAGCTATGTTGCGGGCAATAGCGATACTAATACGACTTCGAAGAAATGGCGCCGCGCTGCACAAGATGTGAAAAAGTATTGCAGATTTATCATTTATGTAATATAGCAATACTATTTTATGGCTGTTTATTAACGGGATACGAGACGTTTAACGTCAAACCAACATTAATTTAATTAGTGTAAAATGGTGACTGATATTATAATAAATGAATATGGGAAGACCTCAAAGTTATCCTGTCAGAATAACATTAGGTACCTACTTATAATAATGTAATAATGTAGCTTCCTTGGGGTAGGTAATAGGGATTCAAGTACATCCAACAAAAGAGACTTTAGTCTGTTCCTAAGTATCTATTGAAAATGTAAACAAATGGATCAGAAAACGTACCTGTGGATGACAATATGTAGTGCCACTAATTACAACTTGATTGCTTTGATTATTTGAACACTTAAACCCGGTATTCTAATTTTAAATTACCTTACAAAATGTTTTTCATTTGACAATTGAGGTTAATTTTACAACCTAGATTTTTAAACGATGATTTTTCAATTTCAATTTAATAATGTTATTCAAACAATAATAAATGGAAAACGTGGTGAGGTATAAGTTTAAACCTTTTAAAACCAAATTAAAATGTTAATAATTCGCTTTAGTGACTGTTTGCATAAGAATTTAAACTGAACAGGGTTTGTTTACACCTTTTATTCGTTTTTTTAATTTTTTTTAGTTCTACATAGAAGTATCCTTTTTGTTGACTGTACATAAACTATACATATAATTTTTTTAATTAAATATATACTATAAATATACAGGGTGGGTAAAAAATCGTGGATCAAACGAAACAGGGCGATAGTTGGGGTTATTTGCGGTAAAAAATATCCATGTGCCAGAGCCCTAACTTGATCTCCTTAAAAGTTATGACTATTTGAGTGTTTTTTAAGGAAATATAAAAGTTTTTAATAAATAGGCCTTTGTAGTAAAATGGGTACCTATTTTAAAACAATAAATGGTGTTTAGTTGACTTGAGAGTTGCTGTAGTATTTTTATGTCACGAAGCGATGTGCGCTTTACTTGTGGTTACCAAGTGTACAAACACGCTGTGAATGTGTGTGTAAGTGGAGGAGCTCTCGGCACCGTCCGAGACAATGGCGAAGTTGAAGTGTGTGTGTGTAATGTGCTGACGCTACTCGTCTTCACGCACACATTCAGAGCGAGTTTGTACAGTAACACAAGTAAAGCGCGCGCCGCTTCGTGAGATAAAAATACCGTACTTACTCGTACATCTAGCTTCATCTTTCTGACTGACCGACTCCTTTGACAGTTCCAAAGTGCCCGTAAATGGTTCAATTGAAATAAATGCTTTGTTTAATTTGATTATAAAACCAACACATGTTATGTACATCACGCCTATATTCCTCAAATAGTTAGGCAGAGGTATACAAAGTACACCCACATTACGCCAGTTTAAGTCCTGTGGGAGTCAGGCATACAATATCCAGCTTAAACGACTGGCCCACGCGGCGCACAGATGGGCACTGAATGCTTTTAGCCCACGAGGTAGTTTTTATAAAGCGTGCTAAACGCTGATTGGCTGACCACATCAGCACATCTCTTAAGACAACTGATCAGCCAATAGGATGTAAGTAGTGTTTAAGATTTTTTTTTAAATAATAGTTTGGAAATAAATTCATCATCATTCCCAAAACGAGTGTTTTACTGAACGGTCCAAGTAGTACTCTAAAGTCTCATGTTGTAAGGGGCGAGCCCACTGCCATCAACAGGTCACAAATCCAGACTCTTGGCTGCTGCTGAGAAATTCTAGATGAAAAACCTAAAGACACTCTGCCCGACCTAGGATCGAACCCAGAATCTCATGCTTAGCAGTAGCGCTTGCGACCAGGAAACCAACGAGGCAGTCAAAAAACACGCGAGAGGTATCGCGGCACACCCTGCACCCCCGGTTAGAACGAAGTACACGAGAGGTGTTGCGGGACACCCCGCACCCGGTTGGAACGAAGTACACGAGAGGTGTCACGGCACACCCCGCACTCGGTTGGAACGAAGTACACGAGAGGTGTCGTGGGACACCCCGCATTCGGTTGGAACGAAGTACAAGGGAGGTGTCACGAGACACCCCGCACCCGGTTGGAACGAAGTACACGAGAGGTGTCGTGGGACACCCCGCATTCGGTTGGAACGAAGTACAAGGGAGGTGTCACGAGACACCCCGCACCCGGTAGGAACGAAGTACACGAGAGGTGTCGCGGGACACCCCGCCCCCGGTTGGAACGAAGTATACGAGAGGTGTCGCGGGACACGCCGCACTCGGTCGGACCCCGTCAATGGTGCTGACATATAGTCCATAAATATTAACACATACCTAAGTATGTCAATATTGTTCTTTTCAAAATTTCTAATATCGGTGTATGATGGCGGAAACGACATATTATCTATATTCAGCACTGTGGAGCAGTGGTTCCTAACTTTTTCGATCTTGTCACCCCTACGACTTAGCTAGGGAAACTTATTTACCCCCCCCCCCCCTCTCCCTCATGTTACCAATAAATCTAGTACGTAATAAATACAAATTGCCGTTATTAGACGTATAAAAATTGCAATAAAAAGTGGATAAAATCAAGATATTTTAATTCACATAAACCAATATGGGCACTTATGAAACGTCAGAAGCTAGGTGCACGGTTCCAATTGGTTGTTTCCTATGGAGAAGAGCCGGCAAGAAACTCCACGGTTACTCTTTTAAAAATAAGAGGCTTTAACAATGTTTCAAATTACAGTGTTGATAATGGGAGAACAGTGTAGGCCTGACAACAAGTAACAGGCAGTCAACAAAACATATTTTAAAAAAAGTCTACTAATCTACAGTCTACAAGTTAGGCCTACAACGTTCTCACATTCACTTTCATTTCATTCTCGGTTTTACACTTAACCGAACATTAAAAAACATGCGAACTGTCAGGAGGGCGCTTCGTGGGTCCTTTTTAATAAAAAAAAACACGTGTGGCACTCGGGGACTGCCGCGGTAAAGCTATTGCATAGCATTTTTTATCAACTTATGCAATTATAATTATTTATTTATTTTTTATTTATGCAGTATTTTTTTTTCTTTGATATTAATTCAAGTACAGTCGTACCATATACATACACGTTAAGCGAACGCTCAGCCGAGCTACATGGTAGGCGGAGTGGGGGGGTGTTAGGCTTTATTTTCGTTACGGAATTTCTTGATTCGGTCGCTGCGCTCAAAGCCCGCGATAAAAGCTATGCAATAAATAGCTTAACACTTTTGTTTCTGCAACACTGAATTTATTTAAACTTGCACGTCAAAATTACAATTAGTCGGAAAAAAAGTTAATGGGACAGAATTTGTGGATTGACTGCGCTGCTTGCATGGCGAGTAGTTTTATATAGTACATGAATACTCAAATCAGCCATTTAAAGTACTGATTTGGAAATTATTTATAACAGAACGCAAAATTTTTAGTGTGAAGGTTGATAGTGGTGCCGATTCTCTGGTCACAAAATTCTCTAAACTAGACTAAAAATAACTAAAATTTTGTTTATTCCTGTTAAATGACGATTTCGCATTCTGAAATACATTGAAATAACACCGCTTAACTATATTTTAGTTTGACCGCACTAAGATGGCACTGAGTTAGTGATTTAGTGAAAATGGCAATTTTCCTATTCGAAATTTGACGTTTTTCACCTAAAATTTTGGTTGTCTAACGAAATCTGACTATTTTTAATCGCAATAAAAAGGTGTGGAATAAAATTAGTTGTCATGAACTAAAATTCACCACAACACCTCGACTTCAGGTGCAAAAACAGTACTCTCTCTTTTTTTTCTTTTATTTTGCTTATATCTCGAAAATGGTGTGTCCTATCACAAAAACAATGAAAATTTCGACCCCCTTTATAGGACCCTTAAACACCTAAAACTCTACATGTAGGTAATAATTTTTATATTTTCAATACAAAAAGAAAAAAAAAACCATAAAAAACACGTCGAGGCTGCCCCAATGGGCGCCTCCGGCTCTAAAAAAAATTCACGGGGTAGGGCAAACAAGTATCACGTGGAGTCGCGATTGTCAAATTTAAATTTTAATTCCATAAAAATTATTTTTAAAAGAGATTTTTTTTTGCAGAATAGCTATAATATTCTCATAGCCAAAAGTAAGGAATTTTAGTGATAGTTTAGTTAGTTTAGTTCGGTGTACAAGAGAATCGGCACCACTGTTTCGCAAGTTTTTAAATGTTAGGTTTTGTTTCACTTAAAGTGCATCTAAAGTCATGTTACACATTGAGACGATTTCTGGCCTTTGTTTTTAGTGTCACTAAAGTTGAAAAACTACTGCAATGCACTGGCGAGCTAGATGCGGTCTTATTGGTCTAATCTTTGTTGTACTTACGTCACCAACTTGAGCTTATTACCCCCGCAAAATATCAGTTTTACCCACGCAGGGGTTGGGGGTTGGGGGTTTTATCCCCAAGTTAATAACCGGGGCTGTAGAGATTTGCGGATATGTATTCGTTCTGCAGACATTACTCTTTTGTGGAAATAATGCCGCCACAATACTGCAAACGAAACAGTGAGCATCGTTGTTCTGTATATTAATACAACTTTTTGAATGTTTCACTACACTTGGTAACTCTATATGTATATGTACGAGCCACCTCTCAAAGAATTGTATTTGTTAATAGTAATCTCTAGCTGACTCATGAAGACACAAGTCCAACCAGATACACAGTGATTAAATTCAGATAGATTTCTTTGAAATGACATTTGAATATAATGAATTAATTTCAGTACTGCGATGTATTGATACATACTTTGTATTGAATGATTTCAGCTCTTGCTTACCTGACTTTGGTAGAACAAAGTGAGCAGAAAGTTCGAAGTTCTTTTTAATACAAAAATCTTTTACAAGACAAACACTAATTACATTTATGACATGTTTCTGATTAGGTATCCATTGGGAATGTCTCGAGTGTGAGGTGCTCTTCTGATGGATTAAGTCGGTATTTAATTATTCTATTTTTAAACGCCGTAGCAATTATATTGACATTCTCAAATTCAGATTTGCATAAGCAATTCGATTTATGAATATTCGTTTTCAAGTGATATTGGTATCCTTTTTTAGGTATTTCAATTTGACAGTATACATAATTAAATAAACTATTAGATCTTGTGATGGAAGGGGGTGTAACTGCAAACAAAATATACAATATAAACATTAATTTTATGTATTTATTGTAAATAAAGCCTAAATTATATAATACAAAATTATAATCATATGAGTAAATCTGTGCAAATCAAATAAATTACCCAAGTAACTAATGCAGCTATGAAGTAAGATATACACACAAACTTTAGAGTGTTACCTGCTACAAAACGGTGTTTTATATTAGACAGAATAATGTTTAAATGTGTTGCTGTCACTCTTTTATAATATGAAAGAATAGGTGACCACAACAGATTTAAACATAGAAAATATGAATAATTATAAAAATAAAATAAACTTTTATTTCAGGTGACAACAACAGATTTAAACATAGAAAATATGAAACATTATTTAAAAAAGAAACTTTTGTTTTTTAGATATAATTAAAAATTGTCGTTATAATGTTAGTAACAAAGGTCTGAGAAACAATGTTAGTATTGTAGCATTCTCGAATAAATTCAAATAAACAGAAAAATATATAAAATAAAATCCAATAAAAAATCCAATTATGTAATGTCAAAAGTTCTAGATACAAACAAAAATAAAAAACATGGCGTCATCTCGTCACGTGAAGCTGAATAAGCATCCCCAGCACTGCAGACTCCGGCCTTCCTGATATCAACTTCAAAATTCAGTTTTAAATTTAATTCAAATTATTACCTACATGTTGAGTTTTTGTGATTTTTAGTCTAATTTAGAGGCATTTGTGACAAGAGAATCGGCACCATTAGCAAATAACGCCAAGCTGAATCCAAGTTCAATGCCAAAGTAAGAATTTGGTGTACAAACAGCAGTCATGTTTGGAAGTATTCAACTTTTGTCGACGCTGAGTTCAAGGTCACAAAGTTATGACGGGTTTGAAGATTCTCTGTTTGTTGTTTATCTAAGACGCATTTTTTTGTCGTTTTAAGTCCTTTAGTGTGGCCAGAGACACTGTGTGTTGTTAGGCAGAATAATACAACCTCATGAACTGTGGACAAGGCAGGCAGGTGACGATGATGATGATCTGACTTCGACCGCGGTCTAAAGCGGCCGTACATAAGGAAACATGGACTCGTGTGCGACGTGTGTTGACGTGAGTGGTGTGTGTTGACAGTACATCAGTACGTACGACGCGCTCGCGGAACTAAGGTGTGCTACTAGCTACTGCACTATCTATACTAGCTGTGTACCTACATAGTGTACAATAATTTAACGAGTGATTAACTGAGTTATACACAAATTAATTAGAAAATACATTCCTTGCTGTAAGTATTTTAATTTTACGAAGCACAAAAATCGGCCAAAAAATAATTATCTTTATAATAATAAATAATGCCAATGAAATGTTTTTGGTGGGATTTCAGTTCTTTTTGTAAGTTGCTAGGCAGTCTTTTTAGTGTTTATTTTTTCTTCTTGTTTTGGGGTGTATTTCTTGCACATCAGCAGTGCCGGTTAATAAAATTATTTTAATTATATACTTAGCTTTAGTATTATATCTTATCGTATTAATTAAGTACTTACAGTCGATTTGCTCACCTCGTCGTCAAAGGGCGTAAATAACTGAGACCTACCATGAGACTCTTGATTAAGGCGGAGGTTCTTGTAAGTACTTATTAGTAGGTTTTTTAGTTACTGTCTACAGTCCCATGTAAACTTTCATTTCCTAATTCATAAAATTGGTGAAAGTCTCATACAAACTTCCACCCCCCCATTTTAGGGGATGGGGGGCGAAAGTTATAAGTTTATGAATTTTTTTGTTGGTTGTATACTAAATTTAGATTACATACCAAATTTCAGCTTTCTAGCACTTCAGGAAGTAGCCAAACATTTTGATGATCATCAGTGTGTCAGTGTATCAATGTGTCAGTGACGAAATCGGTGTATTTTAGATATCAATAAAATCTAAAGTATTAAAGCTATTCAATTGAGACTTTAATAATAATAATAATAATAATAATTTATTTCCAAGTATATGGTGTACATTGAGATCTTAAATTAAACTTCGATTCACATATACTACCATTGCTGGTGTAGAAAAATTAAATAAGCTACGTGCATGCAAATTATAGACATTACAATAAGAATTAATAAATTAATGAAATTGTTTATGTTGTTTGTTTAAATATTTTTAGTTTAATACTATTGATTTAGATTAATTGAATACGATAATTTGTAATGTCAAAATATTAATTATTATGCCAAATAAAAAAATAAAAATACAAATAAAATGCCTAAAAAAAAAAAAAAGTTCTGGTCAAAAATATAAGTCAAAAATATAAGTTCTGGTGTCAAAATATTTAATTATAATGTCAGAATACTAATAGCATGGAATATTAATTACAATGTCAAAAAGTATGATTTAAAAATTCATTAACGGAAGAAAAACACATGTCTAGAAGCCAAGTAAACATTTTACATTTGAATTTATTCATTGGTAACATTCTCAAGCCAGGTGGTAATTTATTATAATTTTTTACTGTCATACAACTGGCATTTCTGCTGTATAGTTGCAACCTCTGAGGAGGTACTAGCAATTTCCCGTAATTTTTTTTATTCAGTCTTTGGGAGACTTGTTCATTCAATGGGAATAAATGAGGGTATTTTTTTACAAACACACAAACCTCAAAAATATACAGGCACGGGAGTGGGAGAATTTTTAATTCTTTAAATAATGGCCTGCAATGGTCTAAATATTCTGCTCCGCTCATGGCTCTGATGCATTTTTTTTGTACTTTGAATGCTCTGTCCACATCCACTGAATTACCCCATATTACTAGGCCATAACGCAATACTGATGAAACATACCCATGATAAGCATTTAGGACAGTTTGTATACTGGACACCAGTCTTAACTTTCGAAGAGCATATACAAATTTATCAAGCTTGTTGCATACTTTTTCTACATGATCCTTCCAGTTGAGCTTATTGTCTACTACTATGCCTAAAAATAAAGCCGATGGTCCTGGTTGCAAAATTTGATTATCATGTCGAATTGTTGTTGGTGTTACCGACATGTTGCATGTTTGAAATTGAACAATTTTGGTTTTTTTAATATTAACAGTAAGATTATTGTCCCCGAGCCATTTTATTATATTAATGAATTCAATGTTAGTATTAGTTTCTATGTCAGTTTTGCTGGAACATTTTATAGTCAAAGTAGTGTCGTCAGCAAATTGGATACATTCATATTTTAAACATTTTCTGAGGTCATTTATGTATAATATAAATAGTTGCGGACCCAGTACGCTTCCCTGTGGTACGCCAGATTTATTAATTTTTAATTCTGAGCAATATGTCGTCCTAGTGTTTTTTTCTATTTTAGAGATAACAGTTCTCTGTTGGCGATCAGACAAATAGCTTTTAAGCCAATCCTGCGCCTTGCCTCTTATTCCATATCTCTCTAGTTTGTAGAGTAGTCGCTCATGTGAGACAAAGTCAAATGCCTTGCTCATATCTAAGAATACCGATAAAGCAGACATCTTTTTATCCAGAGCTTCGGTAATTAGTTTTACTAATGAAAAACAGGCTAGAGTTGTTGAACAATTTTTCCTAAAACCGAACTGACTCTCTACAATTAGATTATATTTAGTTACAAAGCTATTTATTTTGTCATGCATAGCTTTTTCAATTTTTTTTGCAAAACTTGGTATCAGTGTAATGGGTCAATAATTTACCCATATCAGAACAGTTACCCTTTTTGAATAATGGTTTAATTATAGACTTTTTTAGTGTCGACGGAAAAACACCTTCTTCAAATGAGAGGTTTATTAGGTAGCTAAGTGGAGATGCTAGAATTTTTGCGCTTAATTTAATTATTTTAGTGGTTACTTCGTCATATCCCGTAGAATTTGTATTATTTAATGAATATATTATTTTAATAATGTCAATTTCATTTACAGGAGTAAAAAATAAAGTATTTACGTTATTGTCAATGTCAATGTTGTTTACGTCATGATTATTATTGTTAATTTTTTGTGTCAGCTCGATGAAATAATTGTTAAATTGGTTACATATATGTCAATAGGATTATTATTTTTTTGTCACTAATTATTAATTCATTTATGTAGTTATTATTATTAGATTTATTTAAGTTTTTTTTTATGATTGACCATGTCGTTTTACATTTATTCTTAGAATTATTGAAAAAATTGTTGTTGTTTATCTGCTGTGATTTTGATATGCATTTTTTTTAAATATTAGTGTAATTGCGGTATTTTTTCTTGTGGTAACCTTTACTTATAGCATCGTGCTGATATGCGTAATATAACTTAGCTCTCTTTTTAATGCATGATATTTTTAAACCCCTACTAAGCCATTTGTTTTTTATGGGTTTATTGGCCTTTTGACAAGTATTTCGGGAAAACACAATTTATAGAAGAGCGTGAATATGTCATGGAATATATTAAATGCTTTATTGCAGTCTGTATCTTCGTACATTTCACCAAAACTTAAAGCTACTAAGCAATCTAAAAATTTTACTATGTTATTCTTATCGTAATCTCTCTTCGTATCATACCAGAATTGTACAGTTTTTAATTTCTTATTATTTATCTCTTCAAGGTAAAAAGTTAATGATTGTCTAGTGTCGTGATCAGAGAGAGCTAAATTATGTATACTGAATTTCGTATCAACTGCTGGGAGATTACTGGCTATTTGATCTATGCTAGTATTTTTCTTAGTAGGCATCCTAACATGTAGGGAAATATTAAAGTTGTTTAATAATAATAATAATAATATACTTTATTTTCAGACCATGGTCCATAGAAAAAGAACAGACAAAACATGCGTTATAAATTAAAATTACATTAAAATAACAATTCAGCAAAAAAAAAAAAAAAAAACACTTGAAAAATTAAACATAAAAAATAAAAATAAATATTCGGATTTAAAATAATCAAGATTTAAAATTAGAATTAAGGCAAAAAACAAATAAACATCAGAATTAAAATCAAAATTGCAAATAAAATAATCATCAGAATAAAAAAATAAAAAATATGAAATTGATTAACAATACAACACAATCATAATATAAATAAAAATTGGAATTTTGTAAAATAATAATAATAATAATAAAACGTCAATATTACACACACAAATATGCTCTCACTCAACATAACTGGATGATGCTCGATGTGTCGTCATCCAGTGCCACATTATTGGGCTATCCATCTTGCCGGCTATCACGGACACCAGGCTGTTGGAGCTACCGCGCACTCGCCGCATCAAGTATGCTATGCGTGTACGGATAAGTGCATAAAAGTGTGTGTGTGTGTGTGTGTGTTTAGTATTGATATTAATTCTTTACAATATTTGTTATCTTTCAATATGTCGATGTTCCAATCTCCGCACAGAATAATATTTTTATTAACTTTGCGGGTTAGATTGCGCAATATTGATTCAAGACCTTTAAAAAATATGAACACATCAGAATCTGGAATTCTATAAATGCACACTATAATTAAATTATGACTAAATATTTCTATGCCACAGCATTCAAAGCAATATTCGATGGCCAGTTCATCAGTTATAGGTAACGGGCTAAAACTTTGGCCTTTTTTTATTAAAACGCATGTTCCACCGCGTTGCTTCCCGAGTCTAGTGTAACTGGCAGCTAAGTTGTAGTGTGTAAGTGCCAGATTACTTTCATGCCCTGATTTTATAGAAGTTTCACTCAGACAAATAAAATCTATATCGCCAATCTGATTTGCCAAGCCGGTAATTTTAATTTCGAATAGATCAGTTTTATTTAAAATTCCAGCTATGTTTTGGTGTAATAGTGTAAATTTTTGTTTTCCTTTTGAACTGTCTTTATTACCAAATACCTTTTTACGTGATGGGACGAAAAAGAGTTTTTCGGGCTATTTTTGGCGATTTAGCAGAATCACAGTAGTAGTCATACTCAGTTGGATAGGTCTCAATATCAACAAGTAGGCGAAGGAATATCTTTTCATAAATACGTTTTTGACCGAGTTTGTTAAGTTTACCGGTATTATATGAGAATGTTTCATCAGATAGGTCAAAATTACTGTCAAAAAAATAAGCATAATTATGATTTTCTATGTCCATGTAAAGCAATCTATTAAACATTTCTATTTTATAATTGTGTATCAGAGCCCCTTGTACATATGTAGGGCAGCATATAATGACATTTGTATTAGTTACACTTTTAAGAGAGTCTCTAATTAACTTGACTATTTCAATTGATTCCCCGGTGCCTTTAAAATATTGCTCACCAATCATAATAACACAGTAGTCATCTAAACTATAATCCCTTATCTTATCAACTATATTAGAGAAAATGTCTTTTACGCTACTATTACGTGATAAGTAATGACAGAAATCGAAATGTCGGCCAAAAGTGTTTTCTAATATTTCTAGTGAGCCACTGTGGTTGCAGTTACTGAGAATGCATAGCTTTCTTTTTTTCCTAATGGCTTTTGTTATTACTTGTTGATCTTGTGATGTCTTGTTGTGTTTATTCATTTCTTTTTCGACATAATTGCTATACTCAGTAAATTCAGATGCTTCGGTCTGTGTTTGCTTATCCTTGTATATTGCTACAGACACTGTTTTAGGTGACGCATTAAAGTTAGGTGACTCTAATAATATATTTGAGCTCTTAATGCAGTCCCTTTCATTGTTACTGGATTACTGTTCTTCGCCTAGGGATGCAACACGTAGACTATCAGTAATAGAACGTCTATTTCTTTTTCTCGCAGACAATAATTTTTGTCTTTGCGACTTTGTAGGACTGCTACTACAAAGATCTTTTAATGTATTAATGTAAGTTTGCTGTCGTAATACTGTTTCTTTAAGTTCATTGTTGTCGCATATCACCTTGTCCAATTCATTTTGTGTTAATTCAAATTGGTATTTTAATTGCTGTATTTCAACCTTCATTTCTTCTAATTCATTTTTGCTAATACCCGTTGAAAGATCAAGACTTCTTGTGTTTATGTCCGAATTCGTTCTATCCAGTGATGAGTCATTACTAAATGAATCTATTGACTTAGATCTAAATAATTGATTTCGTCGTCGCAATGTTACGTTGTGGTTTATTTCCATAGACATGGTTAAGAAATAACACCAGACAATTTACAAAAATAACCTCTTATCGCGGGAATCGAACTCAAGCTCCACTGCGCTGTTCAAATAGGCGACGATGCTTTACTGACGGAGCTATTTGTACAGTTAAGTTTATTGACAAAATAGTGCCTCTTAATGTAGATATACTATTTTTGACCTAATGAGTGGCGGTTAATATGATTCATCTAATGGAAATTTTTGCACTGTTTCTTTGTTCACTTGATTTTAAAAAATAACACTTTATTTTAGTTATTTAGGATTGTTCTTTCACTTTTTAATATTGGTTAATGTTTAGTATTTATTCGTAATGTTTTTATTGTAGATATTCACTTTATTCACTTCGGTTATATTTGGTTTTTATTGTTTTGTTGTCACTGTTTATAAAGATACATGTCTTCACCTTTTTGTCCTGGTAACATGCTCACTTATAGCTTATACTTATTCTTACACTCTAATACTTAGAATATGTCAAAAACAGTAATATCACTATTTTTAAAATAATTTTTATACGGAGCTTCGCAGGGATCGAACTCATAACGCGAAGGTCCGCGAAGGTTGGTATGTTTAATTAGTCTATTATTGACATCATGTCCTGAGAATATGAACTATCTGGTACATCGGAAACCAACTCTATGAGGGTTCAAAAAAACGACGAAACACTTCGAGAAACGGTAAGTAGTGCCCTTGCGCTTCGCTTGGCTCGTCTTGGCGGAGGCACTACCGTGACCCCAGATAATAATAAAATAATTTATTTGCGTAAAACATGGTATACAATGGTGTTTAGCATAGGTCAGGAGTGGCACAATCATGTTTAGCACAGATATAACGTAGCATGCAAAAATTTAATGTTACAGGGTAATTATAATTAAGTACATTAATGTTAGAGAGAATATAATGTCAATATTTTTGTCCATAAATTATTTCAAACTATAAAAGTTACATTAATTTAGTCATTTGAATAATTTGTTTTTAAATAATCTTACATTTAATAGTTTGAGATTGTTTGGTATTTTATTATAAGTACGCACACACATTGCTAGACAGCTTTTATTATATTTGGTTAGCTTTGGTAAATCATTTAATACCAGTCCATAAGGTTCACGTCTGCTCCGAGGATATACATCGCTTGCCGTCTTGAATAATTGTTTATTCTTGGTCACAAACATACATATTTCGTAAATATAGAGAGATGGAAGCGGTAACAAACCAAGTTTTTTAAATGTTGGCCGACATGTATCATCCGGCTGAAGTCCATAAATTGATCTTAGGCACTTCTTTTAAGCGATGAACGCTCTATTTAGATCAGTGCTATTACCCCACATTATAAGACCATAGCGTAGTAACGCTTCAACATATACATGGTAAGATATAATAGCAGATTTTATGTTTGTTACATTTTTTACTTGCTTCAAGGCGTATACGAATTTATTAATTCTACCACTGACGTTATTTACGTGTTTCTTCTAGTTTATATCTTGATCAATTATTACTCCTAAAAATTATGTATCTGTTACTTGTTTAATTTGATTTATATTAAGTTTGATATAATTTTATTTATTTATATACTTGTAGCGGCATCTACAACGCCACATGCGAGCTACGCGTCATACTGACGTCACGCAAAATCCTGCATCGCGCAATCAGAGTTTACCGCGCAACTAGCATATATACAACATCCCGACATCAATCGTAGGGCAGTTGCCCACCAGACACAACACCCGTCTGGTCGGAGGATCCTCCCTTTCCTATAGAGTATGAGTGAACTTTACACCCTGTTCCTCATACCTCTATACTGGTGACCCCGAACATGAACGTCAGCGCAGCCTTCGTGCAACTACTTCAGCGTGACGTCATCATCATCACTTCCGCAAGCTTTAGAGCGGCGAGTCACACAGCCAGCCAGCACCCACGGCTTCTACGGGTATCCTGACCACCAGCATGCAGCGACCGCGCATACCTGGTCATCACCCTCAGCCTCATCAGCAACCTTGGCACAGCACACTGCACTCTCGGCCGGTCCACAAGCAGAGCCTTCAAACCCTCTCCTGGTCGACGCCAGCAGTCAGCCTCAACCCGGCGCTGTACCACATCCGACGCACTGGAGCATAACGCAGCGCCACCCCGACTCACTGGGGAATCTTCGCAGACAGTTCCGACTCACCGCGAACTATGCGACACCCGGTTCCGACTCACTGGAACCTCACCTGGCCCTGGCAAGCATCTCAAGATACACGACTCAGCCCACTATCGACCTCCGGTCTCCGGGGGGGAGTGATGTAGCGGCATCTACAACGCCACATGCGAGCTACGCGTCATACTGACGTCACGCAAAATCCTGCATCGCGCAATCAGAGTTTACCGCGCAACTAGCATATATACAACATCCCGACATCAATCGTAGGGCAGTTGCCCACCAGACACAACACCCGTCTGGTCGGAGGATCCTCCCTTTCCTATAGAGTATGAGTGAACTTTACACCCTGTTCCTCATACCTCTATATACTTATTAAATACATTTTTAAATATTTTTATAAAAACATTTAAAAAATATAAAAAATTGTGGTCCGCCGGTATCGGGAGCAGGGTCCAAGCTACCGGTGGTTAGGACTCCAGAGATAGGAACCTCCTCACAATGCTAGCCGTATCGAAGAGTATTGCCTTCTGAATCAGGCCCTTGATCCAACCGCCTAACGAGAGCCTCGAGAGATGCTGGTCGAGGCTTTCGGCCATCAGGCCATTGGTCGATACAACAACCGGCACAATGATAGCCGAGCTCACATTCCACATGTCAACAACCTCGTGTGCTAAGTCGAGATATTTAATTTGTTTCTCTTTCTCAGCTTTCACGAGGTTCTCGTCATGCGGAATGGTAATATCGACAATCATTGTGCGGCGCGCTAATCGATCTATCACCACTATATCAGGCTTATTGGCGACAATAGTCCTGTCAGTAGTGATAGATCGATCCCAGTACAACGTGATATGGTAATTTTCGAGAACTGGGTCGGGCACATACTTGTAGTACGGTACCTCAGAATCCACTAGTTTATATTTCAAAGCAAGTTGCTGATGAATAATCCTGGCTACTTGGTTATGCCTGTGCAAGTACTCGCCGTTAGCTAGACGAGAACAACCAGAGATAATATGTCTGATGGTCTCACCCGGACGATGGCATGCCCGACACACGTCAACCGTCCCATCTTTCATAATATGTCTCCGGTAGTTATTCGTCAAGATAACTTCATCCATAATTGCACAGACGAAACCTTCAGTTTCCCCGAAAAGGTCACCAAAACGTAGCCAGGATACGGACGCTAAGAAATCTACACCGGGCTCATGAAGAGCCCGATAGAAGCGTCCGTGAAGCTCCTTGCTTTGCCATACCTCCTTACGGTCATTGGTAGTAAGTACCACAGGTTTGCGCCAATTCTCTTTAGCCATGGAGAGCGGGGTGAGTCCCTTGTCCACTACTACCACATCACGGTGCATACCCACCTCGGTTTAAAAAAAATATTTTTAAATTTTATTTTTATTATTATTGGATTGATTAAATTGTATGTATACGGATTTGTCTAAATTTATTTTCAAATGGTGTATGTCAAGCCAGTGTAGTATTATATCAATAGTATTATTAATGTCAGTCTCGTGATCTATAACGGTATTTTGTTTTTTATCAGATGTCACAATTATGGATATATCGTCAGCGAATAAGATGCATTTATGATTAGTTATTTTTATGATATCATTTATATATAAAAGGAATAATATTGGGCCTAGGACGCTACTTTGGGGGAGGCCATATTTATTATGTCTATATTCCGATGAGTATGATGTCTTTGGTGTCGTTCATTTTACTGATAATAACACATTGTTGCCTATTACTTAAGTACGATAATATCCACTGGAGTGTAGGTCCCCTAATCCCAATTGTTTCCAACTTTTGAAGCAGTATATCGTGTGACATCAAATCGAAGGCTTTAGACATATCAAAGAATAGAGCTGTGGTCAGATAGTTATTATTAATATTTGAGAGTATAATTTTCATAAGAGAATAAATAGCTAACGTAGTGGATTTATCTTTTTGGAAACCAAACTGTTCGCTACTTATAATTTGAAATTTGTTGCAGTAGTCAATCAGTCTTTTATACATACATTTTTCGTATATTTTTGATAAAATAGGTATTAAAGTAATGGGACGGTAATTATTGATATCATATATATCTGGGGGCACGGTAGTGCCCCCGCCAAGACGAGCCAAGCGAAGCGCAAGGGCACTACCTACCTTTTCTCGAAGTGTTTCGTCGTTTTTTTGAACCCTCATAGAGTTGGTTTCCGATGTACCAGATAGTTCATATTCTCAGGATATGATGTCAATAATTGACTGATTAAACATACAAAGTCTAAATTGAATAGCTCTAATACTTTAGATTTTATTGACATCTAAAATACACCGATTTCGTCACTGACACACTCACTGACACACTGACACACTGATGATCATCAAAATGTTTGGCTACTTCCTGAAGTGCTAGAAAGCTGAAATTTAGTATGTAAACTAAGTTTAGTATACAACCAACACAAATTCATAAACTTATAACTTTCGCCCTCCATCCCCTAAAATTGGGGGGGGGGGAGGTGGAAGTTTGAATGAGACTTTCACCAATTTTATGAATTAGGACATGAAAGTTTACACGGGAGTGTAGACAGTAACTAAAAAACCTATTAATAAGTACTTACAAGAACCTCCGCCTTAATCAAGAGTCTCATGGTAGGTCTCAGTTATCTACGCCCTTTGACGACGAGGTGAGCAAATCGACTGTAAGTACTTAATTAATACGATAAGATATAATACTAAAGCTAGGTATATAATTAAAATAATTTTATTAACCGGCACTGCTGATGTGCAAGAAATACACCCCAAAAAAAGAAGAAAAAAATAAACACTAAAAAGACTGCCTAGCAACTTACAAAAAGAACTGAAATCCCACCAAAAACATTTCATGTAAAATGTTGCCAAGACGACCACATAAGGTTTGCCCTGTGAAAAAGATGTCAGATCTCATGTAGAGCCAAGCTTCTGAATCTACACGGCCTACCACTACCGACCCTAACTTCACAAATTCTACGTATCAGTAAAAATGTATGGCTTCGCCCTTTCGCTACCGTCGTGGAGGTGATGCGAATATTTAGTTTCTGAAGTAAGTAACGAAATTGTTTTGATCTTCAATCTGTGCTTTTCAACAAGAACTTTTCCTGATGTTTTCAAAACTGCAGTGGTCCAACCTATCTTTAACTCGGGAGACAAGGACAATGTCGCTAATTACAGACCCATTTCAGTGATGAGTATACTCTATAAGATATTCGAAAAAGTTATAAACCATAGACTCACCAAACACCTAAATAAATTTAACCTTCTTCCTAATAATCAGTATGGCATTAGGACTTAAAAATCCGCCGAAGATGTTGTTCTGGAACTTACAGATACGATTATTGGCACATTGGGAAAATAAATTTAAAACTCTTGCCATCTTTTTGACCTATCCAAAGCCTTCGACACTGTCTCAATTCCCATACTTCTTTCGAAGCTAGAGCATCTTGGTATTCACGGGACGGCCCACGATCTCTTCAGGAGTTATCTTTCAGGTCGTAAACAAATAATAAAACTTGAAAACTACCTCAGCAACCAGGAGGCGATTACTTTAGGTATCCTCCAGGGCAGTGTCCCGGGACCCCTTCTTTTTCTGATATACCTGAATGAGCTGTGTCAGATATCCTTACCTAATTGCAAAATTCAAGCTTATGCCGATGACACGGTTCTAATAGTTCATGGCCGGGACTGGACTGAAACTCGCCTCCTCTCCGAGTTTACCCTGAGCACCGTAATAAGGTGCCTGACCACAAATCTTCTCACTCTAAATGTCAATAAGGCCAACTTTATCACATTCTCTACTATGAGGGTAAGTTAGCCCCTTACACCGATTGAAATTCGTGCGCACACCTGCCCAAACTTACATGCAGACTGTGGCTGTCAACAATTAGAAAATATTTAAATATCTTGGAGTCACTTTTGATAGCAACCTGAAATGGAAGCAACATATTGCTTCAGCTGTAGCTCGTGTGAGAAAACTCCTATATATTTTTAAAAAGTTTAGAGGCTCGGCTGATTTTTATTGTTTATTAACCGTTTACTTTGCGCTCGCTCAGTCTGTTCTGGGGTATTGCCTAACGTTCTGGGGTGATGCCGGTAAAACAGTGATGCTACGGATTGAACAAGCACATAGAGAGCTGTCCTGAAGATATTGGTAAGGAAACAGATCCGATATACGATATCCTCCCTATATATCCTGTGCCAGGTCCTCACCATCAGACAGCTATTTATCCTCCTAACTATTATTCGGAAACACAGCCCAAATGCTGTCCTACACGCTGCTCGAATAGATTTAGTAACACTGGGTCTCGTAGAACCGTAATTGCAAGTCGTCACTACAAACACGTAAGTTCAAAAATTAACTACAAATTAAACAAAAGCTTTTACATCTACCCATTAACTAAGAGCAAATGCAAATTGAAACTTAACTCCTGGTGAAAGTCACAAAATTATAACGAAACAGAGAAACTCGTGGAAGTGTAACATACTCATCACTCCCTCACACACCCCAACAAAACCACACGCAACACACATGCCACAAACACCCCTCGCACACTTTATTAACTCTCACCCACACATCTATTCACCTTACACTCACCACATTAACCCAACGTTAAAATACATCCCAATTCATATGTCCTGTACTGTTTATTTTTTGTTTTTATTATTAATTAACTAATTATAATTTAACTTACTTACCTATGAAGCACTTTTGCAAGGAACATCATTCCATTCTGTATCTGAAGAAGGGCGTTGTTAGCTGCGCTACAGTTTATAATTTTGCAGCTATCATCGTTTTACTGGTTATACTTAGTCTTTTGTTATTGTTCCAAAACAAACTTTTTAATATTTATTTATTTATACATTCTCGCATCCAGCTGATTCCTGGGGCCTTCACCAGGTCATCGGTCCATCTTGTGGGAGGCTTTCCAAAGCTACGTCTCCCGCTACGCGGTCGCCACTCCAGAACCTTTCAGCCCCATCGGCCATCTGTTCTTCTAGCAATGTGCCCTTCCCACTGCCACTGAAGTTTGGCAATTCTTCGTGCTATGTCGGTTACCTTGGTTCTCCTTCGGATCTCTTAATTTTTGATTCGATCACGAAGGGAAACTCCAATCATAGCCCTCTCCATTGCCTTTTGGGTTACTTTCAGCCTTCTAATGAGGCCTATTGTGAACGGCTACGTTTCAGTGCCCTAGAGTTATCTCTGGCAACACGCACTGGTTAAAGACGTTCATCTTGAGACTCTGCGGTATGTGGGACGAGAACATATTGCGCAGCTTCCCGAACGCCGCCCAGCCGAGTCGGATTCGACGATTGACCTCTATTCCGAAGTTGAACCTACCAACTGGGCAGTTTGTCCTTTTTTTTTTTGTTTCGGGGTGGAAAATTCTCATGGATGTCCTCCGCCCTGGGGGGGCGGAGGGGTCTGTCAGACTCTTTCTGACTAAAAACAACCCCGGTGTTCCGTCTCACACCTACGCCGGGGGTCGCGGGAACGTACAAATCTTCCGCAACCCCCGGCCGGTGCCGCCCCGCCTCTGCGGGCCCCGTCCGGTCGAGCGGGGGGAATGAGGTGTTTGACTCCCCCCGCGACGTCTAAGAGGGGCGCGCGTGGAGCACTACGCGCCGCCACCTCGGGTCCTGATGTATGGGGGCGACGGACGTCCCCGAGTCCGTCGCCCCAGGACCCATTTAGGGGGGCTGGAAGAGGGCGTTGTCCGCCCTCCGCCGACGCCCGGTGCACCTGCTGCGGGCCGGGTGAGAAGATGAGATCTCTCGCTCCCTTTCCGCAGCCTCCTTCTGCGAAATGACTGTTTCGCAGGAGGATACCACCGCGTCCCAGGACTCCTCACCACCGACCATCGCATTCACAACGGCCGGCAGCGGGAGGTCACTGCCTACTCCTGAGATGAGGGCACGGCGCGGCTCCTCCCAAGCGGCACGGACAGTTTGTCCGAGGTAAACATACTCGTCCACAACTTCGAGTGCAGCGTGTCCGATCAACATGAGAGTAGGTGTTACATGGGCATTTGACATGACCTTTGTCTTGTCCATGTTCATTTTAAGACCCTCTCTTTCGGAAGCTCTACTGTTGTAGATACTAAACATTATAAATGTGGAAGTAACTCTGTCTGTTTGTCTGTTACATTTTCACGCCTAAACTCCTAAACCGATCGTTTTGAAATTTGACAGATAAGTAACTTGGGACCTGGAGAAGGACATCGGCGACTTTTATCTTGGTTGTTTGTAAAAAAAATACACGCAGACGAAGTCGCGGGACCAGCTGGTATGGATATATTATTATTATTAGTATATAATCTATATTAATAATAAAGCTGAAGAGTTTGTTTGTTTCTTTGAACGCGCTCATCTCTGGAACTACCAGTCGGATTTGAAAAATTATTTTTACATTTGATAGCTAAGATCTTGAGGAAGTTTATAGACTATACTAGCTGCGCCCCGCGGTTTCACCCACAGCGGTATGAAATATATTTTACGACCTATTCTCAGACCTTCCAAATATACACAAAAAAATAAACATAAAAATTAGTCAAGCCGTTTCGGAGGAGTTCGATAACAAACACTTTGACACGATATTTTTATATATTAGATCTTACATCACGACCCTTAAAAGCCGCGCAAAAAGAAAAAAGTCAGAAAGAACGCTAAGTAAAATCGAAGTAATAGCGCAGGCGAGCGTCGTGGTTTGTTGAAAAAATTACTATTTTCGTACTTCGCTAACGATAGGTACCTACTCTAAAATAGCACGTAACCGCCGGTTTTGGGATTGCGTTTCTGTGTTCACGACTTACTCAAAAGGTCTAATTTTCCCATTGGGGCGGAGACAAGTCGAGGGATGTGGAGCTAGGAATAGGAATATTATAGCTTTTCCAGAAAGCTGTTTGCTGCTGTTTTGCTAAAAGCCTTTTATACTGTTTACCATATAACGTCTTCCCCGCAAATTGAAAACAAGATTCAGGGTCATAAGAAACAATGAAATTCTTTTAAAAATCTTTCTCAATAATATTCTTCTTCTTCGAGTCGCTGGCACGACTTTTCGTATATTTTGTTGGCCCAAAACTTCGCCACTTCCATGGCGTCATCGGTGGCAGCGCAGAGGTCACTTTGACTGCAAGTTTTGGGACACAGAGGGCAACATAGAAGGTGGAGCATAGTTTGCGACATAGCTCCACATCCACATCCAGCTGCCATTCCATCGAGGTAGCCCCACTTTACTAGGTTGGAATTACATCTTCCCACTTGTGTCCGAAGACGGTTCAGGGAAAGGTTACACCCTGCAGGAAGTTGCTCCTTTGGTGGTAGATAGTAAGTGGGAGGGGGAATAGCGTCTTGCCACAGTTTGCAACGGGCGTCGGCCGGGTTTCCTGGTAGAGACACTGTCGATTTCAGGAAGCTGTGCCTGCTTTTAAGCCGTTGCGTTGGTAGTTGTGCGCCAGATAGTGGGTGTCTAGTATCAGATTCCTGTTTGTGTTCCTCCACTGCGCTTGCAACTTCTCTTCGTACTTGTGGTGGTGTTATGCCAGCTGTGGGATATAATGCGCTAACTGGGGTCGGTTTCAGGCAGCCGGTAATCTTTCGGCAAGTTTCATTTAGAGCAACATCTACTTCCTTGGCGTGTGCGGAACGATGCCACACTGGGCACGCATATTCTCCCGCAGAGAAGCAGAGTGCTAGGCCAGTAGTCCGGAGTACCTGAGCTGAAGCACCCCAGGCAGTTGAGGTTAGGCGCCTGAGCAAGTTGTTACGGGAGCAGACATTTTTCTTAGTTTCGAGGCAATGGTTCTTAAATGTCAGCGCTCTATCAAGGGTGACACCCAAGTAGGTAGGGTTACTGCAGTGTTCGATGGTGCTCAATAATATTAAAACCTCACGATGGTTAATAATTATTTTTTAACAGTAATATACGTTATGGAATACCTAAGAGTAGTATGGTGGGCCCCTGTCTGTTTTAGGGGCCATTAATAAATTACGTCACACGAATTTCATGATTTTTGGAGTCTCCCCCCCTGTCATGGTCACAGGTGAACCCTGGTGTGATGTCACATATTTTGCAATTTTAAATTAAATCTTGTATGGATAGAATTGGTAATATTTGAATGTTTTACGTTCGATTTGAAATTTAGAGTTTAAATAGATTGATTTATATATGTGACGTTACGAAGCTTATGACTTGCCCCCACCCTTTGTCACATTTAGTTGACCCCTCCCTCCCCCTTAATGTATGACATAATGTATGGAAGGCTCATTATAATGTATTTTCTTTGCATGTTCACCAGGCCACCTCTGAAGTTAGACACGATGGTGCCCCGCCCCACCCCGCAGTCTCCGACACCCCCCCTCATCCCGGAGTACTTCGCGGGGAGAGAGGTGTTCATCACTGGTGCCACTGGATTTATGGGCAAGGTAGGTCAGCAGTTACAATGGCTGTGTTTAAGCATTTTAGTTGGAGGTCCACAATAGTTTGTCACTGTATAAACATAAATTTATCATAAGGTAATTTAAGTATTCGGTGTGGCAACTCCAGACCATATTTCCGTGTCCGGCTCTCTGTCAAAAACCTTTGTAATCATGTAACGTCCTCATAATAAAATGAAATCAAACTAATAGTTCAACTGCAGTCATTTCATTTAATACAACTTCCATTGTTTTATTTATGGTGTCGAAAACTTTCAGTGATACAATTTCCCATTAATAAACTGTTTCTGCTGTGCATTTTAAGTTGTGAGTTTTGTGCATTTCGCCGGCCGGTAAAAAACTTTATTCATTTAGACATTTTATCTTGCGACGACGCACGCGTCATAGCCACCGCCCGGTCCCTGTGGAGCATGCGAGAAGTTCGCGTGTGCGACGGACAACATCAAGTTTGTTTTCATTGCACTAGCGGCGCAGTCGCATCTCCCGTACCGGCTCCGACTGGACTGCTCTGGAACGCGAGTGGTGGAACGGTCGCAGTTCATCGAACAAAAGACTACTATTTACGAACAAGCGCAATGAGAACAAAAAAAATACCTTTTTTTTGAGCACGTGCTCATTGATTCAATATTTCTCTACAAATACAATTACGAACAGTACCATCAATATCGTATTTTCAAAAGTATAATTACTTTATTATAAAGTTACTTCAAACATGAGATATCTACACACAAAAAAAAGAAACGAGGGGCCACGAGGGGCCAATACAAAGCATCTTTTTCAAGGCTAGAAAAATATTTAAACACTGATAGCGGTGAACTAACTGTGAAAGATTTACAGGTTAGGAAACAAAATTTAATAGAGTATTACACTCGTTACAAAGAAATTGTAATCAGTTTGAGCGTCAAGGAGGATTCTCAATCCGATACAGACAACAATGAGGATGACGACGACTGCAAAGACCGATAGTTAGATCTGCGGGCGGCGATACAGCGACTATTATAGTCGAACGACCACCAAGAGGAATCCCCAAAGAACAGTACTGTTACAATGGCAAAGTTACCCGCGTTGGACATACCTTACTTCGACGGAAAGGACAGAACTGCCTATAAAACATTCGTCGAAATGTTTAAAGCCGTTGCACACAATGATACAAGATTTACAAATGTACAAAGTCTTTGCTTTTTAAATAAATATTTGCAGGAGGAGCCCTTGCAAATTATCAATACTTTACCGATCATTGTTAAGTCATATGAAAGTGCGTTAGAGCTTCTCCAAAACAGTTATGACAATCAGACCTTAATAGTTGATAGTCATGTGACAAAATTGTTTGATTTACCCAATATACAGCGTAGTACAGCGAAGCAAATTAGAGAGCTTGTAGCAGCGGTCAGACAGGATCGTACTGCATTGCAGATTTTGGGTAGCCAGTCAAACGGTGGAATTCAATTCGCTCTCGCATTATGCTACGTAAGAGCGAACCTTTTCCTTCAGACTGTTTCATGCCGATTGCGATACCACAATGGCTGTCTCCACTGATGAGTTATTATCTTTTATGGACAAACGGGCAGTTTCCTTGGAAGCCAGCTCATCCGGTGAGAAGCAAGCTTTAAACAAACCAAAATCTTCTTTATTAACACCATATCTAACAGTAATGTTAATAGCAAGTGCCCATTGTATAGTCAAAGTCACAAATTATTCAAATGTGCCGCATTTGTAGCACAATCTCCTCGTTGTAGAAATATGAAACGCTTTGAAAGCGATTGCTACTTGTCTGGCCCTCAGGACTCCTTTACGTTAATGATATATACTATCACGATCATGTTAGTCGTTAGGCTAGTTAGAAGCCTGAAAGTTTCGGCCGCGTTTTATCATGTTACCCAGTGACTGGGTTGTGGAGGTCAGATAGGCAGTCGCTCCATGTAATGCACTGGTATTCAGCTGCATCTGGTAAGACTCAAGTTAACTCAAAGTATTTATTTCTAATAAACCAATTACAGGTACTTTTGAATTGTCAAGGGGTCGGTCAGTCAGAAAGATGAAGCTAGTTGCCCATTCCAAAGCGTAGTAAGTACCTACGGAGAAGAACGGGCAAGAAACTCCACGGTCACTCTTTTAAATCAACATATGCTTACAAAAAAAATTATTACATCATTCATGTTGAAATTATACATGTGAAAACGATGTAGAAAGACGTGCACGTTAAAAGCATCCATAATAAAAAAAAAAAACAAAAAAAAAAACAGAAATTAAAATAAGTCGTGGCAGCCAAGAGATGACCAACCAGATCCTAGTGACAGCGTCCATTCACGAACATGACGTATGGATCAGCACCATTCAGTTCAACCTAAAGGGAACTTAATGATCCAACACACACGCCACCACCAGCGAGACATTTGACTGAGCATAACAATACTCTCAACCGCCAGAGCACATTCAAGCCAATGAAAGACGGACCTAGTAAATGGTAGCTTTATAGTAGGTACATAGTGCTCTCACATGTACTACTCGTATGCAATTATACAATACTAAGAGATTGAATTTAAACAATGCAAAGATAGTTTTTACAATCTTCAGCAGCTCCAACAATATTTTCGAATGCTAATTAATTAGTTTATGCGCCTCCTTTGAGCAGGATCAGCGTTGAGCCAAGCATCTTTGTCAGCGATGTAATCCCCCAATTTATAATATGCTTGGCTGCATAGTGTGCGTTTTGTACAAGATTTAAATTTCGTTTCATTCAGTTGGAGTATGTGGGGAGTAAGTATTTTATTGTAACAGTTTAAACAGTACCCCATGAAAGATGAGTCTACTTTAGCCAGTCTGAAACCTGGTTGAACTATTTGGTCCCTGACTGAATTGGACTGGAAGCCGACCCCAACATACTTGAGAAAAGGCTACGTAGATGATGGTGATGATCATGTTTCCCAGGTGCTGGTGGAGCGCCTGCTGTGGACATGTCGCGACGTCTCGCGCCTGCACCTGCTGATGCGACACAAGAAGGACACGGCCCCCGAGAAGAGACTCGCTCAGCTGAAACAATCGCAGGTTTGACAACTTGAAATTCAAATTCATTTATTTGCATAACACAGGTTTATATAATGTTCTGAGATCATTATCATCTCCCTCCCTTGCCCCACGTTACTCGAGGTCGGCGCAACACGTTTCCTTCTCCCACTCCCCCCTGTCACCCGTCACGCTATCATGCACTCCCTTCTCTTTCATATCATTCCTCACAAAATCCATCCATCTTTGCTCTGGCCTTCCTGTCCCTCTCCATCCATCAACATTTATATCTATCACTCTCTTAGTCACATGCGTATCATCCCTCACTTCTATAAAATCTCTAAACTCAATTACTAATTAGTAGGTAATTAAAAATATTTACACATAAATGGAATGAAAGGCCATCTCGATGGATTCAGCGCATGCACATGACAGTCAAGGTCATTGCTTCGATGGCAGAGCCGTAACAAATATTTGTTTGAAGGTTTTCTCTCTATCCATCAACATTTATATTAATAATGTGAAGACAACAATACGAAAATAAATGAAAACACTGACCATACTAATGCATGAGAGTATTTCTAACATCTAAATTTAAAAAGTATTTTTTTCAATCAAATTAAATAGTAGTGATGGGCCGACTATAGGTTTTACCGATCAGTCGACTAGCTGTAGCGTTCAAAAATGACATAAAATATTCTCATGCTAATTATAATAATAACACCATAATTGTCTTCTTTATTTCATAAAATACACATACAAGTTACATTTTTATATATTAGAATATAAAAAAATAGTAGCCTACCAGTATGAGGAATAGGGTCCAAGCTACCCTAGAGGAACCTCCTAACAATACGAGCACTGTCCAGAAGTACTGTTTTCTGAAACAAGCCCTTAATCCAGCTGCCCAACGAGAGCCTCCTCAGGTGTTGGTCGAAGCTCTTGGCTAGTAAGCCATTGGCTGTCACGACTATCGGCACAATGATCGCTGAGTCCACATCCCGCATGTCGACAACCTCGCGAGCCAGGTCAGATACAGAATAATTGCTTAATAATAAGACGTCCACTGCTGGATGTAGGTCTTAGTTTCACGTAATTGAATAAATTAATATTATTCAGTTAAATTAAAATGATGTATTATTATTATATTACTAAATATTATTAATTACTAGCAGCGCCCCACGGTTTCACCCGCATAAGTCTCGATCCCGTAGGAGCGGTATGAAATATACTATACGACCTATTCTCATACCTACCAAGTATAAATAAAAAAAAAAACACGTGTGGCACTCGGGGACTGCCGCGGTAAAGCTACGAGTATTGCATAGCATTTTTTATAAACTTATGCAATTATATTTATTTAATTTTTTTTTATTAATGCAGTGTTTTTTTTTTTCTTTGATATTAATTCAAGTACAGTTGTACCATATACATACACGTTAAGCGAACGCTCGGCCGAGCTACATGGTAGGCGGAGTGGGGGGAGTTAGGTTTTATTTTCGTTACGGAATTTCTTGATTCCGTCGCCGCGCTCAAAGCCCGCGATAAAAGCTATGCAATAGCTTAAAAAATCAAAAAACCTGTCGAGCCGTTTCGGAGGAGTGCGACCACAAACACCGTGACACAAGATTTTTATATATATAGAAGTACTTTAACATTTAAGTAATAACTAAGCAATATATTAATTAATTAAGCAATATATTAATTAATTAAGTAATAACTGTTTTATTCTATAACTTCTTTTTTGTCATTATCATCCTCCAGCTCTCATCCCAACTTACCTACTATACGGTCGGCGCAGCATGTCGTGTCTTCTTCAACACATCTCTGTCAGCCATCATCTCAATAATTACCCCCTTTCTACCCATAGCATAAATAGTGTGCACAAAAAAAAATACTAATTGTGAAAGTTTTACTGTTTTTCGACGCTCATATTGTGTTTTTGAAAGGTGTTCGACGTGATCCGACGACACTGCCCGGAGCAGCTGGACAAGCTCAGCATGCTGGTCGGTGACGTCACCAGGCCAAGGTTTGACCTCGACCAGCACTCCATCAGCCAGCTCAACCAGGTCAGTTCACACCACTACATACAGCTACCACATCACCGCGACATAGTAGTCAAAACGCTTTGAAATTAAAATCAAAACTCATTTACTCAAATTAGGCTAAGAATTAGCACTTGTTGGAACTCAATAGTACATAAGACCGTCCCCCAAAACGCCCGCTTTTCAACACTTCCTAGTGCTTTAGCTGGGGAGAAGAAGCTACGCAACAAACTCCCCAGCAGGGCAACTGTCTGTTTGGGAATACATTCCAGAAGTAACTCTCTCTGCTAGGGGGGGCCTACCATCAGCTCTTATAGCAGTATTATTTTAATCTGACTTCAGTCTGGGTAAGACATGGAGCTCTACAGGACATATAGAAGATAATCGACAAGAAATACAGTGTATTTGCCTTTTAGGTTAACACATAAAATAACGAGCTTATGTAAACTCGGACATGAGTCTTGTACTATAATTACGAGTAACACCGCAGTGATTAAGAATAATTCTAATGTACAGGTGGTCACCTTAAATAAATGTAGCACTAATGTTTTAACTATTTACAATAATTGTACGAAGGAGGATCCATGTGTCACTATGGCCACAAGTAGTAGGATCTCATTGCCTGGTGATGGCATGGGAGTTTTGGGGCTCACTCTGGATGTTGGTTTATACTAGATAGTAAGACAACAGAAGGTACCAGTAACAATATAGTTATACCTACCAACAACAAGGTGTCTTCTTGCTCTCAAATAGCTAAGTATAAAAAAAGTTCTGGGTCAATTTCAACATGTCGTGATTTGTACTCATTTCGGTGTTATTTTCTATTTTAAGGTTTTACTATTTGTTTTTAACTTTAAATTGTTCTTCAATCTATGTCAATGAATGTATGTTAGGTGGGATCAACATATCGTAAGAAACATACAACATATTTGAGATTAATTTTAAATGTTACCGAAATGATAAAGCGATCTACCGAAATTATATATCTTGCTACAGAAATTACATTTACGTCACCGAAATGAAAATGTAACCACAACAAAGAAACAGCTTCGTGGCACAATGTTACAAGGTATCCTGGGAATGGGTAGCTTAGAGATTGAAGAGATTTGCAGGTAAGTAAGTATAGGGCCATTTGCGAATGGAACCATGTCCGGACGGGATCATTTGCGAAAGAGTGACCATTGACGGATGGAAATGCATGCTACCACACAGTTGAATATTATTGAAATCATTAATATAAAATTGATATTTCAAAATCAAAAACAAAAGTCATTTATTCAAATTAGGCTGAGAATTAGCACTTTTAGAACGTCAAAATTATATAAGACAGTCCCCCAAAAACGCCCGCCCTTCACCCGTTTTTGCGAAAGAACATTTTGAAAATGTCAGATTTTCTCATGAATCTATTTCTAAGAAGTTACCTTTTGTTATATTTGTGAAGGAACAGTCTGTGATGAAAGGAATAAAAATAAAACCCGGTGAATCCTCAGTTCTAGCCCGCCAAAATAAAATTTGCTGTGGTTTTTTGCAAATTGTAGCTCTGTTTTACGTCGTGTGTTGTTCAAAATACGATTCGCGACTGCAAGAATGACATATTTACTGAATAATAATCATCAATTTCATATCAATCGTCAAACTTTGGAAATTTGTTCAACCTAAGAATTTTCTAGAATATTTCATGTGAAAATTCTTGCCGCCATCTCGGATTTACATTTTAACGTCACTATTGTAGCACCCTCGAAAACTATGAAAACGACACCCACGACGCAAAATTTGAAAATTTTCTCAGCCGCCATCTTCGATTTTCATCAAACTCAAAGCATTTAGGTATTTCAAATAAACCAATCATAAATGATTGTATTTCTGTAATTAGGTTTGTACAAACACTTTTACAAGTCCATCATATTTTAAAAATTAGATGAGGTCGGCGTTTCCTATCTGACTTCTCGACTACGGAATTTCTTGATCGGTCGCCGCGCTCAAAGCCCGCGATAAAAGCTATGCAATAGCTTAAAAATACTGCATAAATAAAAAATAAATAAATAATTATAATTGCATAAGTTGATAAAAAATGCTATGCAATAGCTTTACCGCGGCAGTCCCCGAGTGCCACACGTGTTTTTTAAGCTATTGCATAGCTTTTATCGCGGGCTTTGAGCGCGGCGACCGAATCAAGAAATTCCGTAACGAAAATAAAACCTAATCCAAATTGTCTAATCCCCGAGTGCCACACGTGTTTTTTTTTAATATTAATTCAAGTACAGTCGTACCATATACATACACGTTAAGCGAACGCTCGGCCGAGCTACATGGTAAGTGGAGTGGGGGATGTTAGATTATATTTGAGTTACGGAATTTCTTGATTCGGTCGCCGCGCTCAAAGCCCGCGATAAAAGCTATGCAATAGCTTAAAAATATCATAAATAAAAAATAATAGATAACATTCAGTATGCAAAAATTGGAATAACTCAATCCCAAGCAAGCTTAAAAAGCCTTAAGTTTTAGGATTAACGGTTTAGGCTTAGGCCGTGAAAGATTATATCTTTAACGGTGTTAAAGGCTTTCTGGCACAACTTAAGTTTTATGAATGATTTGAATTTACTCTTGAACGTGGCTTGGAAGCTTATCATAAAAGCATAATACTTTGATATCTGAACGAGCCACCTATTTTCTTGAGCCTTGTTGTAGGTACAACAAAGTGTTTGTTCCTAGTATGTATATTATGGATATCACTGGTTTTTTTAAACAATTTTGTATTTTTATAGGCTTAGACAAGATTTTCAAAAATATACTGAGAAGGCACAGTCATTACATTCATCTCCTTAAATATCTCTCTGAGAGATTGTCTTGGACTTAATTTATAAATTGATTGAACAGCTTTTTTTGGAAGGAAAAAGAGCTGAGCGGAGAGAGAGTGTCTCTTTTCTGGAATCCTGAAGATAGCACAGTATTCTTGGGCGTAACTTTGGATGCTAAGCTTCAATGGGGCCCACATACAGATAAACTGTCCAAAAAGCTAAGCTCCGCAGCATACACTTTTCGAAAAATTCCTAATTTAACCGACATAGAGACACCCCGTTTAGTGTACTTTAGCTATTTTCATAGTGTAATGTCGTACGGTATTCTGTTGCGGGGAAATGCACCCAAGTTCAGACTGTCCTTGTTTTGTTGTTTCTGACCGACAGAACCCTTGACAATTCAAAAGTGCCTGTAATTGGTTTATTTGAAATAAATGCTTTGAGTTTGAGTTTGAGATAGCTTCCATAATGAAGTAAGATTTAAATAAAACTGCTATAAGGTGTGGTGGTACGCTCCCAAGGGTTTGTGTTTAACAATACAAATAACCTAGGAGTTTTCAAGTGAAGTTTTACACAATAATTCAGAAGTTTTGAGTGTTAGTGAATAAATTATGATTTTCGTTGAGAATTCCTAAGACACATCGTCGAGCCCTAAGCACCCGCGCCATTTCCGATCGTTCTTAAAGCCCTTTACATATATCCTTTTCTTCCACACTTGTCTATCAGTCGTCATCTCGATGGTTACTCCCTTTCTATCCGTATCATCTTTCCCACAGTCCACACATCGTCATTTTTCCTTTCCATTAACTTTTCCTACTCTTATGGGCCATCCACATTCGTACTCAAAACTTTCCTCACCACATTTTTCTCATTCCTCAGCAGCACATGCCCATACCATGACAACCAATTTCCACAAAACTTTTCCGTCACCTTCGCTAATTGTTTGCTAGCTAGTGGCACTTTATTCAACACTATAAAGTAAATTTTTGCCAGATTCCAAAGCATACAGTCAAAAAATAATTAAACGGAAGTTAACCTAACCACTGCCTTGTTTGAACGATAAGATTTCGTTTCACGTCATTTCTGGCGGTCCAAATGTTGATCGATGTAAGGAATAGTTTAACAAAAAGTTTGATTCTAACCTGAAACTTATAAAACAAAATTATTCGGGATCAAAGATCATAGACTGAATAATTTTGCGGAGAAATGAATATGTGCATTTATTGTTTTATATGCATTGTATTGTATGTCATTGTATGTATGAATGTGAATTGTAGGTCGTAAAGATTTGAATTGAATTAATTGAACTACTAATAACTTGGAATTGTCGTATATAAATAACTAATAGTAGAATATGAAAGCCCGCCAAGGCATTTGAATTTGCCCGCCAGCACTTCGGTCGGTCGGCTAGCTGGCGCGTGGTGTCAGCGTGTCCTCCTGACCGGTCGTTTGAAACGAAAACATGTCCGCCCGAACGCAACCGATCCGCGTCGTTCGGGTATTGTACCGGCTATTTTTACGTACCACTTAAATGTTCGGGTGCATTAGATTACTAATCAGTTTGGTGCCAATTTGTTAAAGTAAATTAAAGCATATTTTGTATTTTTTGTTTATAAATTACCTTATGAATATGGTAGTAGTGGCGGCCCGGCGCCGCCACAGTCTAAGAAATTTTGATCTCCTGTAAAATCTATTGGCCAGCCTTGTTTTACTTTGTAAATAATTTAAATGTTTTATTAAGATAAATTAAATTTAAATGTTTTTAATTTGATTTAACATAATGTTATATAACTTAGTTCTATGTATTCATTTTGAAAGTTTGTTGTATTTATTACTAATTAATTAGAAATTATAATTAGAATATTTGTGCGCCGTAGACGGCAAGATATAGCGTTCATTTTATTAATACTTCTGTACTTTTTTGCTTACCTGTGTTCTAAAATCAATCTGCCTGCATTTTCCCAACTATGTCGAGGTCGGCTTTCAGTCTAACCGGATGCAGCTGAATACCAGGATTTTACATGGAGCGACTGCCTATCTGACCTCTACAACACAGTGACTTGGTATTACAATACCCCTTGGTAAGACTTGTATGTCAAACGTTTGTCTGAATATCTCGATAATCTAATGGTCGCAAACGTGCTCCTTGGGTCGAACTTAAGTCAGGCTAAAGGTTATTACATTTTTCTTTTAGTAAATTCTTAATAGTAACTTGCAATAGCATCATCGTCGCCGTGGGACTTGTCTCTCTCATGGGATTCTGGTATCGACACTTGTATTGAGAATAGCTGCTATCATGCTCGTGCAAGGCATATACAATTATACAACGCGGCTATTGCATGCAGTGGTCAACTTCATTCTATTCTATACTTGTAGAAGTCACCTCTTTGGCGTAGGCCTCCCCCAAGTCTCCAAAGTTTTCCGTTCCGTGCTGCTTGCATCCAACTTGCTCCTACTCTTTCATAAAATATGTCCCGCTACCTTTTCTTTTGTCTGTCTTGACTTCTTTTCCTTTCTCTTGGTAACCACTCTGTGGCTTTTTTGCCATCCGTCTTGTATATATGTCCGATTTTATGTATGTAAATATCAACCTTCCCACAGGTGTCAGTGGTGTTCCACTCGGCGGCGGCGGTGAGGTTCACCGAGCCGCTGTCGGTCGCGGTGGAGCAGAACGTGCGCCCCGTCATCACGCTCATGGACATCTGCGACCAGCTGCCCAACATGCAGGTACGAACAAGCCTAGTCCCTAGTAGCGACGGTCGCGGTGGAGCAGAACGTGCGCCCTCCTTTGACAGTGATTTTTATTGTCCTTCTTATAAGGTGGATGTTGAGTTGTTGCCACTGACAAGTCTGTTATGATCACTATGATCTTTATATTCATTACGATAAGGTTGCTTTTAGGTTGCTGCTTTCAGAGGTAAAATTACTGTGAAAGGCCTGTAGCCTAGAAGCCACGTAATCCAAGTACCTGTAGCTACAACTGAAGGATGGCTGACCGTTCCATAAGTATCTGAGGAAAGTGTAGGTAAACAAACCCTGTTCAGTCTAAATTCTTACGCAATCACTCACTTATTCACAGGTAAACCATTCATTGTAATAAGAAGGTTTCAACTTTATAATCTGACCCCTTTATCCAAGAATTATTATTTGAATCACGGACTAGAAAAAAAAGAAGGACTCCGCACCACGCGTATGGAAAGTGAAGCACTTTAAGTATGCCGGACCGTTTGTAAAAACATGCCTCCCGCACACATTTACATCATAAGGTGCCATTACGCGGCACTACGGTGTCATTGTAGGTACTGTTTTCGTCAAGTAATAAAATAAAATAATGCCTTCTTGTGTTGTGAAATGGTGTAAAAATAATTCTACATCCCAGAAAAAGTGTCAAGGAATAACATATCACAAGTAAGACACTTATTTACACACACATAGATCGGAACGGTGCTTCACTTTCGATATGCGTGGCGCGGAGTCCTTCTTTTTGTTCTTGTCCGTGGTTTGAATAAACATTAATAAATTGTGATTGAAAATCAATCGACGATAATAATGAGGTTATAAAATGTACCTCTATTGTCAAAAGAAAAACATCTTTGAAGGTGATTTGAAAATTAGAATTTTGTGTTTAAGTATTCAATTAATCAAATCAAAGCACTTAATTTATAAGTGGCGCTACACATTGGCACCCACAGGTACGTTTTCTGATACTTTTGCAACAGACCGATACGATGGATGGACTGAGTGAATGATGATTTGGCTGGAAAGGGGGGTGAATACTGAGATGACGATTAAAAGAGAAGTTTGGAAGAAAAATACATGTTGCGCCGACCACTAATAAATTGCGTAAGGGCAGGAGAATGATGATGACTTTTGCTACAGACCACACCTGCCCTGTCGACAGTACACGTATAGCGTAATAATAATCGTCACCTGTGTCAGGTGCTGGTGCACGTCTCGACGGCGTACAGCAACGCGGAGCTGGCGACAGTGGAGGAGCGCGTGTACGCCGCGCCGGCGCCGCTGACGCAGCTGCTGAGCCTCGTCGACATGCTGCCCCCAGACATGCTGGCTGAGGTCACGCCCAGGTGAGCTTGTTATAGCTGCTACACACATTTTCGAGTCGGCACATTCGATTCAGCAGTATTTATAGAACAACAAAACCGATCTGATTCAATTAGGTACTACACAGTCATGTCGGCTTTCATTTTGCTCGCACCAATCGGCAAACTTTGTTCCGCATGAAGTGCGAGATACGAACACAAAGATTGCAGGCGCCAACAATCTTCATTCCCCCTTCTCATCAAAATGCTTGTCTCTCAGTAATGATTCATCATCATCATCCACAGCCCCACTTCACCCACTGCTAAGCATAGTACTAATGATGATGGCAGTAATGATCATTTCATTTAATCCCAGGTTAATATCCCCGAAGCCCAACACCTACACGTTCACTAAAGCGATGGCGGAGAGCGCGGTGGCCGAGCGAGCTGTCACGGCCAAGTTCGCGACCGCCATCTTTAGACCAACAATAGGTTAGTAAATTATAATGATAACTTGCAAAAACGAGTCTTAAAACTACCTTAGGACATGTTTTTCATATTCGTGGAAACACAGGTCCGTTTTCATTCATTTAAAACACTGCCATCTATCGGTGGGTAGCCAAAATAATGGGAAGTAGTTGGCGTTAGATAGCGACGTGTTCAATGTGATTGGTATTTAAATTTTCTTGTGAGAAAGATCATTGTGGCTGAAAGATGGTGAAGACTGATGACGGCTGATATAAACGAGTAAATGATGCCATAAGTAAAGAATAAAATCAGAAGGATGTTACCATTTACGGATCCTTTGTTGTGTCACACTGAAATTGCAGTAATATTATTTGAGGTCGAGTGAATTTTAGTAAAATCACCCTTTATTGTCCCCAGTAATATCATCCCTGCGCGACCCGTTCCCTGGCTGGATAGACAACCTGAACGGCGCCAGCGGCGTGCTGGTGGGCGGCGGTAAGGGAGTGCTGCACGTGCTCAACTGTGGCGGCGCCAGGGCAGCAGACATGATGCCTGTGGACATCTGCATCGACATGCTCGTCGCCGTGGCCTGGGAGACCGGCGTCGATGAGTTAGTAATGACGAGACCATAGCATCATACTTGTATTATCAAAAAAAGAGTAGGCAGAGCTGTACAGTTTATTAAAATTTTCACCAGTTATGTTTTAAGCCCCATGTAATAGAGGGCGATCGCTTGATGGCGTCGTTGGTCTACTAAAGGCAAGCACGACTGCTAAACATGAGGTCGTGGGTATAATCTATGCTCTGCTGATGGCAATAGACCCACCCCTATTAGTGTTGGTTTTCACTGTTCTCTCGTCATCCCCCATCTTCGCCTCTTCATGAATTTGTTTTATTTCTATAGTTTGGTCAGCAGTAAAAAGATTCAATCCATCTATCTGTCCCTCAGCAAACGAGAAGCCCGCGTGTACAGCTACAGCTCCTGCCTGCGCCCCACCGCGGGGGATGAGTTCTGCACAACATGCTGCTTACTATCTCCATCCAAAGTGTCCATACCTGTTTATGACGTATTCATGCTACTATGTCATCTGTGTAGAACTTATTAAGGCTCCTTTTAACGAAGGTTTTATTTTGTAGCAAGCGAGAGGCGCGCGTGTACAACTGCAGCTCCTGCCTGCACCCCATCACGTGGGAACAGTTCCGCATTAAAATACAGCGCGGCGCGCGCGCGCACCCCTTCGACAACGTCATGTGGTACCCCTTCGTGTTATTCGTCGAGAACACGTAAGTAGTCCGCCAGCTACTACTGCCGTTTTTTTTAATATTTCTTCTCTGGGTAGTCGGTTATGAAATACCGACCTCGTCTAGTTTTAAAACATAATAAATTTTTGCCTTTAAAGTGTTGTTTAAATCAAGTTTTACAGAAATAATATTAAATATGATTTAGATACTCCTGTATGTGCCAAAAGTTTCTGAAATACATATAAACGCCTTGTTGGGGAGTTTATTGCGCCAGTGCTTTTTCCCAGCTGAAACACCAGGAAGTGTTGAAGGCTAACTTTAGTTGTTTTCAGCCTTAGTTTAATTTAATAGTAGCTTGGACAATTTTGTGTGGGTCCAGGTGGGGTCATATTGTTTTACCTTTAACGTACATTTCAGAGGTCTCAAGAAATAATTCGTGCCTTAATTACGTCTCTAAATAAATAAATAAATAAAATATTATTAGTGACGCATTCTGAACATTATATGAAGTTTCCGTTCTCTTGCAGCGTGATGCAGAAGATTCTGGCGACCACTCTTCAAACAGTCCCACTGTACCTAATGCACTACATTTCCAAAATGTGCGGGACTAAGCCGAGGTAATTAGTTTTACCTTAATTTTATCGCTTTACCTAAGTCTGTTCTGTTGTCAATAACTGGTTGAGTAGGAATTTCTGGGTTGTGGAGGTCAGAATAGGCAGTCGCTCCATGTAAAATACTGTTGTTCAGCTGCACACGTTTGTTGGAACAAGGCTGGCAGATGATGATGGACTGTCATTTCTGACAATTTATTCATGATAAAACAAAAATACCACTTATTAATAAATACAGAGAACCTATTGTTTCTCATACGTTGTGCATCCCGTGGCCGCTGACTGCGGTCAGCTATAGCTACATAAAATTATGACCTTCAAATATGTTATTCCTTATTTTATCATTATTAGATTTCGATAACCATCCCGTGTGAAGTTTCTCCAGGTAATTTAACTTGAGTCTGTATAAAGGGTGTAAAAAGACCCATCACAAAGCTGTTATCCACGCATTCTGTACATCAAACTAAGGAACATTGAGCTAAACTATTCCTGGAAAATGACTTTTATTTTTGTTGTTTTATTTTTGAGTATATAACATTTAAAACTTGTTTTCGTGAAAGAGTAAAAATAAGTTGGAACTTTGACCGTCAATATCCTATTGTATTATATGTATTGTGTATAATACCTATTGTGGTTTAGTAATTTTATTCTAGGTGCATCGTCTTCACATATGATTACATAATTAATGTGAACTTACATAATATTGTAAAACATTTTAAAAGAGTAACGGTGGAGTTTCTTGCCCATTCTTCTCCATACGAAACTACCTTTTGGAAGGGGCAACTAGAATCAATTCTATTTTTTTGTAAATTTTGACGTTCAAAAGTGCCTTTTATGTGCCTATTTGAAATAAATGATTTGACTTTGACTTTGACTTTATCTCCGTAACCATAGGGTTTCCAGGTACCAGTATGTACCAGTACAAAAAAGCTGATCACAATGACGGGGAGTTTGAGTGACTGTCAACCGCCATTTTATACCCGTTACATCTCATGTTCCAGACCGAGCTTCTCCACCGTGAGCAAGCGCCTGCACGCAATGAACAGCGTGCAAAAGTTCTTCCTGATCCGCGAGTGGTACTTCAACACGGACAACGTCCAGCGTCTGAAGCAGAGACTGTCGGCGTCTGATGCCGCTATATACAACCTGGATCCTACTACTATCGAGTGAGTAGCTGTGACCTGCTGGGTACCAGACCTACTGTTGTTTCTAGCTCTGCTTTTTTATCTTTAATATATCTAACATAGTGTACTAAGTAAAACATTAATATTCGGGTCACGCGTTATCTGTGTTTTATCACGAACTTAGCTCAAATTTCAATAATTTCCCTTAAATTTTTTTTGGGGGTAGTCCTGGCCGTACGGCGAGCTACCCATTGCTCGCCGTCCGCAAGCCCATGACTACGGTGGCCAGGAATCGGCTATTGATTCCCGACGCCCAGGGCGTTTCCTGCGGCAACTACGCGCATGAGGGCGCAACGATTGCCTCTCCCTGACGCGCTCTGCCTCATCATTCGCGAGCATTACTGCTTCACAGAAGGAGGTAACGGCTTCCCATGCCCTCACTCCGTACCATGTCCTGAACCAGGGCCGGACGCGAGAAATCGCCGCCGTATCGAGAAAGGCATTCAATGTTACGTTACTTACTAGCTTTTGCCCGCGGCTTCGCCCTTATGGATGTTGGATATCGTCCCACGGGGACGTAGTACGGCGATAACAGTACCTTATATCCTAACCCAAATCATGGCGTATCCGTATGCCTTTCATCCAAACCCGTTTAGCCGTTAGGGAGTGAAAAATAACAGATAGACAGATAATGAATTGTAATAACTTTGATCCAGTGCACCAATCTTCTTCTTCTTTAGGGGTTTTGGTTTCCGCACTTAGTCCTTCAAGTGGACCATAGTGCGTGGGCCATGGCGGCCGTCGGTGGTTACTCCAACCAGCCCACCTCCCTCCAGAAGTTGATGATGTCTCCTGGTCTGTTGAGAACATCTGTGTAGGATCTGGGCGCCCCGAGGGTTGGTGTGGTTATAGGGGAGGTGTGACCTAATCTGGGTGACGCCTGTGCATTCGAAGAGCACATGCGCTACGGTTTCCTCAGCCTCCATGCAAGCCCTGCACAGAGGACTGTCCGTTATGCCTATTGTGTGAAAGTGTTTGTTTAGTGAGCAGTGTCCCGTGATGGTCCCCGTCACCAGGCGCAGGCCGTTCCTGTCCAGACGTAATAGGCGTCTGGTTAACTTGCCATCCAAGGATGGCATGGCATTCTTGGACTGCCTGCAGCCTGTTGTCGAGTTCCACCAGATCTCCGCTTGTGTGTGGGTGTACTCCTGTAACCATCTTCGTAGCTGGTTGAAGGGGATGGGCGCGATGGGTTCGGGTCCACAGACTGACGCGCTGGATGCTCTTCTGGCCAGCTCGTCAGCTGCGTCGTTACCCAGTGATCTACTGTGTCCTTTAATCCATTGCAGTGTAACTGTGTTGCGATAAGATACCGCTACACGTTCCAGAGCATTGTGACATTCAAGTGTTATGCTCGACGTAATATACTTTCTCCCCAGGGATTGGAGGACTGAGGCGCTGTCGGAGAGTATACGTATATGGGTGTCCGTGACTCTCCTGGCCTCTATGGCGTGCACCGCTTTTATGATGCCCACACACTCCGCCTGGTAGACGGTGTTGAACTTTCCTAGCGGGCTGGATATGTTTATGTTAAGGTCGTGCGAGAAAACTCCGACTCCGGTTCCGGAGTCGGTCTTCGATCCGTCGGTGTATACTCTCAGCTCTCTCGGGCCTGAGTGGTCACAACGTTCTTCCGTAAGTGTTATGTTGTAATGCCTTTGGAAGTAGTGTAGTTTCGGGGCTTTGTCACAGGGTGATGCCATCATCGGTTGTCGTTTGATCGCAGTTTCCCTGATGCGTATGTGCTTGACTCTACAGTCTTTGCTTAGAGTCCCTGATATATGCAGCCTAAAGGTAGCCAGGGCGGCCTCCTCTTGCACGATGAGGTGCAGAGGTGGTAGTCCAAGCATCGCCTGTAGGGCCGCAGTGGGTGTGGTTCTCATGCAGCCAGTGATTGCTACACAAGCAAACCGTTGTAGTTTTTCAAGGTCTCTCTGGGCTGTGCTCAAATCTGTCCTGGGCCACCAGACTATTGAGGCGTATGTGATAATTGGTCGGATGACTGTGGTATATAGCCAGTAAGTGACCTTGGGGCTAATCCCCCAATTCCTGCCAAGCATTCGCTTGCATTGCCACAGAGATATACTGGCTTTTGTAGTAATGTAGTTAGTATGTTTTGCCCAGTTCAGCTGTTTGTCCAAATAGATGCCCAGGTATTTGGTTTCGGTTGAGAGACTTAGGGTAGTTCCAAAGAAACGTGGTAGTTGGAGTACCGTCAATTTCCTCCTTTTTGTAAAGAGAATTAGTTCGGTTTTTGTGGGGTTCACTGATAGCTGGTGTTTATCGCACCAGACCTTTACTATTTTCAAGGCTTGGCGCATGAGGTTGCATAGGGTGTTTTCGTGGGTACCATTTATTATTATAGTTATATCGTCGGCGTAACCTACTGTGAAGTATCCTTTGTTGTTGAGTTCTTTGATGAGGCTGTCTACGACTAGGTTCCATAGAAGCGGCGAGAGGACTCCCCCTTGCTGGCAGCCTTTCGTTACAATGGCCCTTGTAGTGTCGTTCACTGTGACTTGTACAGCTCTCTGCTTGAGCATATTTGTGATCCATCCGCTTAGGGTCGAATCTATGTTGTGTCTGTCGAGGGCCATGTTGATGCTATTAAACATGGTTTTGTCAAAGGCGCCTTCTATGTCAATGAAGGCGGCTAGTGCTGAGCATTTGTAGTCCACTGCGCATTCAATTTTGGATACCACGCTGTGTAGCGCGGATTCCGTTGATCTACCTGTGGAGTACGCGTGCTGTTGTCTGTGGAGTGGTTTTGCCCGAAGAGGTCCGTCACGGATGTATCTGTCACAGAGTCTCTCCAGGGTTTTCAGTAGAAAGGAAGTGAGGCTTATAGGCCTATAGGCCTTGGGTTGTGTGTAGTCGGTTTTGCCGGGTTTGGTAATGAAGATAACTTTCACTTCACGCCATGCTAGGGGTATGTATCTGAGTGCTATGCAGGCCCGATAAATCTCCACCATGCGAGGTGTCAGCGGGTCAAGGCCCCACTGTAGTAGGGCTGGGAAGATGCCATCCAGCCCTGCGGATTTATACGGCTGGAAGGTGTTAATAGCCCACTTTATTCGATCTTCTGTTACAATACTTCGGGCTCTAGACCAGTCTTGATCCGTTGGGGTCCATTCTGGCTCAGCCTCCCACGACTTGTCTTCTAGGATTTTACAGTCTGGAAAGTGAGTCTCAAGAAGGACCCTGCTGGTTTCATGGTCATTTAGTGTGTATGAGTTGTCGGGTTTTTTCAGCGCACCGAGGGTTCAGTCCTGATCCGATGATAGGATTTTCCTTACCCTTGCTGCTTCGTTGTTGGTCTCGATGGATTCACAGAATTTCCGCCATGCTGTTCTTCTGGCAGTTCTGATTTGCTTTTTGTATGTATATTGGGTCTCTTTGTATATCTCCCAGTCGTCCGGGAGTCTAGTGTTCTTGGCTCTGTTGAATTGTTTACGAAGTGCGTCTCTGAGTTTACTAAGTTCTGCGTTCCACCAGGGGTTCCTGTCCCTGTTGGTTTTTGGCGCCCTTAGCTTGCAGCATGCATAATGAATTGTAATAACTTTGATCCAGTCCACCAATTTTAATGAAATAAAGACTAAATGTTAACTCATGATGGACCATGACTGTATTTCCAATCCCTTACAAAATGTATGCCGGTCACACTCTTGTCTTGGGAAGTGAGGGGCACAGTTACCATCTCAGTGTCCCAAGTCAACCTCACCTGCTCGTGGTGCACCCTGCTGAATAACAAACGATGTTCTGACAACTGACAAATGGCGGTATAACCATTTCTAAATAAACTTTTGGAAGAGGCTCTGGATCTTAAGACGGAATGACGTGAAAACACACCTATCACTTCGTCAGAAAAACGAGTACTCAAAAAAAAAAAATGATCATTTGTACGACGCAATCAACGACGCTCCAATACACGCTCTATAAATGAAGCGACTAAGCAAAATTGGGGGTCAAAAGTGTTCTTCCAATCACTTGGGAGGAGCCACCTGACGAAGCTGACCAAATCTAGTGGGGATATCGCTGATTCGAAGCGGAGATCCTTTAGGAAGTCGAAAACTTCTACGGCCAATTGTACGCATCGCATGCGTCTCGACCTGATCCCGAAAACGCGGATTCCAGAGCCACCTTAACCCCCCGTTTCACGGAAGATCAAGCAAAAATGGAAAAGCCCTTGTTGAGGTTGGGATTACGACCGAGCTTCTGAAAGCTGGAGGATGTCCTGTACTGAAAGTTCTTTTCTCTAGGAGGACTCCAGAAGCGTAGCGAAGGAGCGTGGTCGTTCTATAGCGGCATCTACAATCGCCACATGCGAGCTACGCGTCATACTGACGTCACGCAAAATCCTACATCGCGCAAGCAGAGTTTACCGCGCAACTAGCGTATATACAACGTCCTGACATCAATCGTCGGGCAGTTGCCCACCAGACACGACACCCGCCTGGTCGGAGGATCCTCCCTTTTCTATAGAGTATGAGTGAACTTTACACCCTGTTCCTCATACCTCTATACTGGTGACCCCGAACATGAACGTCAGCGCAGCCTTCGTGCAACTACTTCAGCGTGACGTCATCATCATCACTTCCGCAAGCTTTAGAGCGGCGAGTCACACAGCCAGCCAGCACCCACGGCTTCAACGGGTATCCTGACCACCAGCATGCAGCGACCGCGCATACCTGGTCATCACCCTCAGCCTCATCAGCAACCTTGGCACAGCACACTGCACTCTCGGCCGGTCCACAAGCAGAGCCTTCAAACCCTCTCCTGGTCAACGCCAGCAGTCAGCCTCAACCCGGCGCTGTACCACATCCGACGCACTGGAGCATAATGCAGCGCCACCCCGACTCACTGGGGGATCTTCGCAGACAGTTCCGACTCACCGCGAACTATGCGACACCCGGTTCCGACTCACTGGAACCTCACCTGGCCCTGGCAAGTATCGCAAGATACAAGACTCAGCCCACTATCGACCTCCGGTCTCCGGGGGGAGTGATGTAGCGGCATCTACAACGCCACATGCGAGCTACGCGTCAGACTGATGACACGCAATATCCTGCATCGCGCAAGCAGAGTTTACCGCGCAACTAGCATATATACAACGTCCCGACATCAATCGTGGGGCAGCTGCCCACCAGACACAACAACCGTCTGGTCGGAGGATCCTCCCTATTCAATAGAGTATGAGTGAGCTTTACACCCTGTTCCTCATACCTCTATAGTTATTTTTTTTAAAAGGGTGATTAAACCGATTTAAAGAATTACAGACCCATTTCACTCCTAAGCCACGTATATAAGTTGTTTTCAAGAGGCATCACGAATCGTCTAGGGCGTAGACTTACCGAGTTTCAGCCACCAGAGCAGGCCGGATTTCCAGGAGGATACAGCATCTTAGCACCCAGCACCACATCAACTAAGTGCTGCGAATGGCCCCTGTATCTTGCGTTTGTGGACCATGAGAAGGCTTTTGACTCTATAGAGACCTGATCTGTTTTGAAGTCTCTGCAGCGATGCCAAGTCTACTGGCGATATATCCAAGTGCTGAGATGTCTTTATGAAAACATGGCAATGGCCGTTCCAACTCAGAACCAGCGAACTAGCGAAAGGAGATATGTTCATTTCCTTGCGTCGAGGGGTGAGACAAGAGGACGTAATTTCTCCGATATTGTTCTCTAATGCATTTGAGGATGTTTTTAAGACGCCGAATTGGGAAGGACGCGGCATTAATATCACCGCGACTACATGTCACACTTGCGATTTGCAGATGACATCGACATACTGGCTGAATCGCTGCATGACTTGCAGCTGATGCTGGACGGCCTAGTTGATGCTTCTGTACGCATTGATCTCCGGATGAACTTGGACAAAACCCAGTTTATTTTCATCGAACACGTCACTCCGGGATCGATTGCTGTCAACGGTGGTGCTCTCCAGGTTGTTCAAGAATACGTTTACCTCGGGCAAATTCTACAGTTTGGTAAGAACAACTTTGAGAAGGATGCTAAGAGAAGAATTCAGCTAGGCTGGGTAGCGTTTGGGATGCTTCATCGCGTCTTGTCGTCGCGTATTCTTTAGAGCCTAAAGACTAAAGTCTTCAATCAGTGCGTCCTGCCTGTTATAACTTACGGAGCCGAAACGTGGACACTCACGGTACGGCTGGTCCATAAATTCAAGGTCGCTCAGCGAGCTATGGAACGAGCTATGCTTGGAGTCTCTCTGAGGGATAGAATCCGGAATGAAGTGATCCGGCTGAGAACCAAACTTGTCGACATAGCTCACTAATCAACCTGGAGTGGCAATGGGCTGGCCATATTAGCCGTAGAACTGATGACCGTTGGGGTAGACGTGTTCTTGAGTGGAGACCGCGAATCGGCAAACGTAAGGTAGGTCATCCTCACCTCAGGCTAGATGGAGCGATGATCTTCGCAGGGTGGCTGGTAGCAGCTGGATGAGAGTTGCCGAGAATCGAGCCGAATGGTAGCGCTATACAGTACCCGACCGTTGTTATGACTTGACACATCGAGTTTTAGAAAAAACTGTCACACAGTATGGGGGACAGAGACGACATGAGACGAAGACGAACTTTTTTTTAAACTCAAGGTACCGTAATAGGCTTGCCCCTTCAACAAATCACTTCATTTAGTTTGACAATCTATTTGTTTCACAGAAACCGTCAATAACAGAAGTATTATTTTAACCAGTTCCTTTATACACAATGATTTTAATTTATTTCAGTTGGGAGGATCACTGCGTGGACTTCGTGAAGGGGTGTCGCAAGTACTTACTGCGGGAAAATGATCAGGACATCGAGAAGGCTCAGAGGAGAATGCAAATGTAACTATTTAATATAATTATTTTTTATTTTATTTCTAAGTTAAATATTTTATAATACTTAAATTAAGTTAATAGTTCTGTAGGGACAGTCAAACTCTAATTTATTATAATTAAAAAAGAATCTTAATTCATACTGAGTCAGCTACACGTCGATAGATGGCGGTGTTTTAAATTATGTTCGAAAACTTTTTACTGCACAAAAAATATGTGAGTTTGGTAACTTTACATTAATAGAAACATAATTATTTATTTTCTACATTCACAGGTTATACATAATCCACAAGGCTGTGCAGTTATTCCTGATACTTCTGTTCTGTTGCTTGGCGATACGAACATTCCAGCTATGTTGCGGGCAATAGCGATACTAATACGACTTCGAAGAAATGGCGCCGCGCTGCACAAGATGTGAAAAAGTATTGCAGATTTATCATTTATGTAATATAGCAATACTATTTTATGGCTGTTTATTAACGGGATACGAGACGTTTAACGTCAAACCAACATTAATTTAATTAGTGTAAAATGGTGACTGATATTATAATAAATGAATATGGGAAGACCTCAAAGTTATCCTGTCAGAATAACATTAGGTACCTACTTATAATAATGTAATAATGTAGCTTCCTTGGGGTAGGTAATAGGGATTCAAGTACATCCAACAAAAGAGACTTTAGTCTGTTCCTAAGTATCTATTGAAAATGTAAACAAATGGATCAGAAAACGTACCTGTGGATGACAATATGTAGTGCCACTAATTACAACTTGATTGCTTTGATTATTTGAACACTTAAACCCGGTATTCTAATTTTAAATTACCTTACAAAATGTTTTTCATTTGACAATTGAGGTTAATTTTACAACCTAGATTTTTAAACGATGATTTTTCAATTTCAATTTAATAATGTTATTCAAACAATAATAAATGGAAAACGTGGTGAGGTATAAGTTTAAACCTTTTAAAACCAAATTAAAATGTTAATAATTCGCTTTAGTGACTGTTTGCATAAGAATTTAAACTGAACAGGGTTTGTTTACACCTTTTATTCGTTTTTTTAATTTTTTTTAGTTCTACATAGAAGTATCCTTTTTGTTGACTGTACATAAACTATACATATAATTTTTTTAATTAAATATATACTATAAATATACAGGGTGGGTAAAAAATCGTGGATCAAACGAAACAGGGCGATAGTTGGGGTTATTTGCGGTAAAAAATATCCATGTGCCAGAGCCCTAACTTGATCTCCTTAAAAGTTATGACTATTTGAGTGTTTTTTAAGGAAATATAAAAGTTTTTAATAAATAGGCCTTTGTAGTAAAATGGGTACCTATTTTAAAACAATAAATGGTGTTTAGTTGACTTGAGAGTTGCTGTAGTATTTTTATGTCACGAAGCGATGTGCGCTTTACTTGTGGTTACCAAGTGTACAAACACGCTGTGAATGTGTGTGTAAGTGGAGGAGCTCTCGGCACCGTCCGAGACAATGGCGAAGTTGAAGTGTGTGTGTGTAATGTGCTGACGCTACTCGTCTTCACGCACACATTCAGAGCGAGTTTGTACAGTAACACAAGTAAAGCGCGCGCCGCTTCGTGAGATAAAAATACCGTACTTACTCGTACATCTAGCTTCATCTTTCTGACTGACCGACTCCTTTGACAGTTCCAAAGTGCCCGTAAATGGTTCAATTGAAATAAATGCTTTGTTTAATTTGATTATAAAACCAACACATGTTATGTACATCACGCCTATATTCCTCAAATAGTTAGGCAGAGGTATACAAAGTACACCCACATTACGCCAGTTTAAGTCCTGTGGGAGTCAGGCATACAATATCCAGCTTAAACGACTGGCCCACGCGGCGCACAGATGGGCACTGAATGCTTTTAGCCCACGAGGTAGTTTTTATAAAGCGTGCTAAACGCTGATTGGCTGACCACATCAGCACATCTCTTAAGACAACTGATCAGCCAATAGGATGTAAGTAGTGTTTAAGATTTTTTTTTAAATAATAGTTTGGAAATAAATTCATCATCATTCCCAAAACGAGTGTTTTACTGAACGGTCCAAGTAGTACTCTAAAGTCTCATGTTGTAAGGGGCGAGCCCACTGCCATCAACAGGTCACAAATCCAGACTCTTGGCTGCTGCTGAGAAATTCTAGATGAAAAACCTAAAGACACTCTGCCCGACCTAGGATCGAACCCAGAATCTCATGCTTAGCAGTAGCGCTTGCGACCAGGAAACCAACGAGGCAGTCAAAAAACACGCGAGAGGTATCGCGGCACACCCTGCACCCCCGGTTAGAACGAAGTACACGAGAGGTGTTGCGGGACACCCCGCACCCGGTTGGAACGAAGTACACGAGAGGTGTCACGGCACACCCCGCACTCGGTTGGAACGAAGTACACGAGAGGTGTCGTGGGACACCCCGCATTCGGTTGGAACGAAGTACAAGGGAGGTGTCACGAGACACCCCGCACCCGGTTGCAACGAAGTACACGAGAGGTGTCGTGGGACACCCCGCATTCGGTTGGAACGAAGTACAAGGGAGGTGTCACGAGACACCCCGCACCCGGTAGGAACGAAGTACACGAGAGGTGTCGTGGGACACCCCGCATTCGGTTGGAACGAAGTACAAGGGAGGTGTCACGAGACACCCCGCACCCGGTAGGAACGAAGTACACGAGAGGTGTCGCGGGACACCCCGCCCCCGGTTGGAACGAAGTATACGAGAGGTGTCGCGGGACACGCCGCACTCGGTCGGACCCCGTCAATGGTGCTGACATATAGTCCATAAATATTAACACATACCTAAGTATGTCAATATTGTTCTTTTCAAAATTTCTAATATCGGTGTATGATGGCGGAAACGACATATTATCTATATTCAGCACTGTGGAGCAGTGGTTCCTAACTTTTTCGATCTTGTCACCCCTACGACTTAGCTAGGGAAACTTATTTACCCCCCCCCCCCTCTCCCTCATGTTACCAATAAATCTAGTACGTAATAAATACAAATTGCCGTTATTAGACGTATAAAAATTGCAATAAAAAGTGGATAAAATCAAGATATTTTAATTCACATAAACCAATATGGGCACTTATGAAACGTCAGAAGCTAGGTGCACGGTTCCAATTGGTTGTTTCCTATGGAGAAGAGCCGGCAAGAAACTCCACGGTTACTCTTTTAAAAATAAGAGGCTTTAACAATGTTTCAAATTACAGTGTTGATAATGGGAGAACAGTGTAGGCCTGACAACAAGTAACAGGCAGTCAACAAAACATATTTAAAAAAAAGTCTACTAATCTACAGTCTACAAGTTAGGCCTACAACGTTCTCACATTCACTTTCATTTCATTCTCGGTTTTACACTTAACCGAACATTAAAAAACATGCGAACTGTCAGGAGGGCGCTTCGTGGGTCCTTTTTAATAAAAAAAAACACGTGTGGCACTCGGGGACTGCCGCGGTAAAGCTATTGCATAGCATTTTTTATCAACTTATGCAATTATAATTATTTATTTATTTTTTATTTATGCAGTATTTTTTTTTCTTTGATATTAATTCAAGTACAGTCGTACCATATACATACACGTTAAGCGAACGCTCAGCCGAGCTACATGGTAGGCGGAGTGGGGGGGTGTTAGGCTTTATTTTCGTTACGGAATTTCTTGATTCGGTCGCTGCGCTCAAAGCCCGCGATAAAAGCTATGCAATAAATAGCTTAACACTTTTGTTTCTGCAACACTGAATTTATTTAAACTTGCACGTCAAAATTACAATTAGTCGGAAAAAAAGTTAATGGGACAGAATTTGTGGATTGACTGCGCTGCTTGCATGGCGAGTAGTTTTATATAGTACATGAATACTCAAATCAGCCATTTAAAGTACTGATTTGGAAATTATTTATAACAGAACGCAAAATTTTTAGTGTGAAGGTTGATAGTGGTGCCGATTCTCTGGTCACAAAATTCTCTAAACTAGACTAAAAATAACTAAAATTTTGTTTATTCCTGTTAAATGACGATTTCGCATTCTGAAATACATTGAAATAACACCGCTTAACTATATTTTAGTTTGACCGCACTAAGATGGCACTGAGTTAGTGATTTAGTGAAAATGGCAATTTTCCTATTCGAAATTTGACGTTTTTCACCTAAAATTTTGGTTGTCTAACGAAATCTGACTATTTTTAATCGCAATAAAAAGGTGTGGAATAAAATTAGTTGTCATGAACTAAAATTCACCACAACACCTCGACTTCAGGTGCAAAAACAGTACTCTCTCTTTTTTTTCTTTTATTTTGCTTATATCTCGAAAATGGTGTGTCCTATCACAAAAACAATGAAAATTTCGACCCCCTTTATAGGACCCTTAAACACCTAAAACTCTACATGTAGGTAATAATTTTTATATTTTCAATACAAAAAGAAAAAAAAAACCATAAAAAACACGTCGAGGCTGCCCCAATGGGCGCCTCCGGCTCTAAAAAAAATTCACGGGGTAGGGCAAACAAGTATCACGTGGAGTCGCGATTGTCAAATTTAAATTTTAATTCCATAAAAATTATTTTTAAAAGAGATTTTTTTTTGCAGAATAGCTATAATATTCTCATAGCCAAAAGTAAGGAATTTTAGTGATAGTTTAGTTAGTTTAGTTCGGTGTACAAGAGAATCGGCACCACTGTTTCGCAAGTTTTTAAATGTTAGGTTTTGTTTCACTTAAAGTGCATCTAAAGTCATGTTACACATTGAGACGATTTCTGGCCTTTGTTTTTAGTGTCACTAAAGTTGAAAAACTACTGCAATGCACTGGCGAGCTAGATGCGGTCTTATTGGTCTAATCTTTGTTGTACTTACGTCACCAACTTGAGCTTATTACCCCCGCAAAATATCAGTTTTACCCACGCAGGGGTTGGGGGTTGGGGGTTTTATCCCCAAGTTAATAACCGGGGCTGTAGAGATTTGCGGATATGTATTCGTTCTGCAGACATTACTCTTTTGTGGAAATAATGCCGCCACAATACTGCAAACGAAACAGTGAGCATCGTTGTTCTGTATATTAATACAACTTTTTGAATGTTTCACTACACTTGGTAACTCTATATGTATATGTACGAGCCACCTCTCAAAGAATTGTATTTGTTAATAGTAATCTCTAGCTGACTCATGAAGACACAAGTCCAACCAGATACACAGTGATTAAATTCAGATAGATTTCTTTGAAATGACATTTGAATATAATGAATTAATTTCAGTACTGCGATGTATTGATACATACTTTGTATTGAATGATTTCAGCTCTTGCTTACCTGACTTTGGTAGAACAAAGTGAGCAGAAAGTTCGAAGTTCTTTTTAATACAAAAATCTTTTACAAGACAAACACTAATTACATTTATGACATGTTTCTGATTAGGTATCCATTGGGAATGTCTCGAGTGTGAGGTGCTCTTCTGATGGATTAAGTCGGTATTTAATTATTCTATTTTTAAACGCCGTAGCAATTATATTGACATTCTCAAATTCAGATTTGCATAAGCAATTCGATTTATGAATATTCGTTTTCAAGTGATATTGGTATCCTTTTTTAGGTATTTCAATTTGACAGTATACATAATTAAATAAACTATTAGATCTTGTGATGGAAGGGGGTGTAACTGCAAACAAAATATACAATATAAACATTAATTTTATGTATTTATTGTAAATAAAGCCTAAATTATATAATACAAAATTATAATCATATGAGTAAATCTGTGCAAATCAAATAAATTACCCAAGTAACTAATGCAGCTATGAAGTAAGATATACACACAAACTTTAGAGTGTTACCTGCTACAAAACGGTGTTTTATATTAGACAGAATAATGTTTAAATGTGTTGCTGTCACTCTTTTATAATATGAAAGAATAGGTGACCACAACAGATTTAAACATAGAAAATATGAATAATTATAAAAATAAAATAAACTTTTATTTCAGGTGACAACAACAGATTTAAACATAGAAAATATGAAACATTATTTAAAAAAGAAACTTTTGTTTTTTAGATATAATTAAAAATTGTCGTTATAATGTTAGTAACAAAGGTCTGAGAAACAATGTTAGTATTGTAGCATTCTCGAATAAATTCAAATAAACAGAAAAATATATAAAATAAAATCCAATAAAAAATCCAATTATGTAATGTCAAAAGTTCTAGATACAAACAAAAATAAAAAACATGGCGTCATCTCGTCACGTGAAGCTGAATAAGCATCCCCAGCACTGCAGACTCCGGCCTTCCTGATATCAACTTCAAAATTCAGTTTTAAATTTAATTCAAATTATTACCTACATGTTGAGTTTTTGTGATTTTTAGTCTAATTTAGAGGCATTTGTGACAAGAGAATCGGCACCATTAGCAAATAACGCCAAGCTGAATCCAAGTTCAATGCCAAAGTAAGAATTTGGTGTACAAACAGCAGTCATGTTTGGAAGTATTCAACTTTTGTCGACGCTGAGTTCAAGGTCACAAAGTTATGACGGGTTTGAAGATTCTCTGTTTGTTGTTTATCTAAGACGCATTTTTTTGTCGTTTTAAGTCCTTTAGTGTGGCCAGAGACACTGTGTGTTGTTAGGCAGAATAATACAACCTCATGAACTGTGGACAAGGCAGGCAGGTGACGATGATGATGATCTGACTTCGACCGCGGTCTAAAGCGGCCGTACATAAGGAAACATGGACTCGTGTGCGACGTGTGTTGACGTGAGTGGTGTGTGTTGACAGTACATCAGTACGTACGACGCGCTCGCGGAACTAAGGTGTGCTACTAGCTACTGCACTATCTATACTAGCTGTGTACCTACATAGTGTACAATAATTTAACGAGTGATTAACTGAGTTATACACAAATTAATTAGAAAATACATTCCTTGCTGTAAGTATTTTAATTTTACGAAGCACAAAAATCGGCCAAAAAATAATTATCTTTATAATAATAAATAATGCCAATGAAATGTTTTTGGTGGGATTTCAGTTCTTTTTGTAAGTTGCTAGGCAGTCTTTTTAGTGTTTATTTTTTCTTCTTGTTTTGGGGTGTATTTCTTGCACATCAGCAGTGCCGGTTAATAAAATTATTTTAATTATATACTTAGCTTTAGTATTATATCTTATCGTATTAATTAAGTACTTACAGTCGATTTGCTCACCTCGTCGTCAAAGGGCGTAAATAACTGAGACCTACCATGAGACTCTTGATTAAGGCGGAGGTTCTTGTAAGTACTTATTAGTAGGTTTTTTAGTTACTGTCTACAGTCCCATGTAAACTTTCATTTCCTAATTCATAAAATTGGTGAAAGTCTCATACAAACTTCCACCCCCCCATTTTAGGGGATGGGGGGCGAAAGTTATAAGTTTATGAATTTTTTTGTTGGTTGTATACTAAATTTAGATTACATACCAAATTTCAGCTTTCTAGCACTTCAGGAAGTAGCCAAACATTTTGATGATCATCAGTGTGTCAGTGTATCAATGTGTCAGTGACGAAATCGGTGTATTTTAGATATCAATAAAATCTAAAGTATTAAAGCTATTCAATTGAGACTTTAATAATAATAATAATAATAATAATTTATTTCCAAGTATATGGTGTACATTGAGATCTTAAATTAAACTTCGATTCACATATACTACCATTGCTGGTGTAGAAAAATTAAATAAGCTACGTGCATGCAAATTATAGACATTACAATAAGAATTAATAAATTAATGAAATTGTTTATGTTGTTTGTTTAAATATTTTTAGTTTAATACTATTGATTTAGATTAATTGAATACGATAATTTGTAATGTCAAAATATTAATTATTATGCCAAATAAAAAAATAAAAATACAAATAAAATGCCTAAAAAAAAAAAAAAGTTCTGGTCAAAAATATAAGTCAAAAATATAAGTTCTGGTGTCAAAATATTTAATTATAATGTCAGAATACTAATAGCATGGAATATTAATTACAATGTCAAAAAGTATGATTTAAAAATTCATTAACGGAATAAAAACACATGTCTAGAAGCCAAGTAAACATTTTACATTTGAATTTATTCATTGGTAACATTCTCAAGCCAGGTGGTAATTTATTATAATTTTTTACTGTCATACAACTGGCATTTCTGCTGTATAGTTGCAACCTCTGAGGAGGTACTAGCAATTTCCCGTAATTTTTTTTATTCAGTCTTTGGGAGACTTGTTCATTCAATGGGAATAAATGAGGGTATTTTTTTACAAACACACAAACCTCAAAAATATACAGGCACGGGAGTGGGAGAATTTTTAATTCTTTAAATAATGGCCTGCAATGGTCTAAATATTCTGCTCCGCTCATGGCTCTGATGCATTTTTTTTGTACTTTGAATGCTCTGTCCACATCCACTGAATTACCCCATATTACTAGGCCATAACGCAATACTGATGAAACATACCCATGATAAGCATTTAGGACAGTTTGTATACTGGACACCAGTCTTAACTTTCGAAGAGCATATACAAATTTATCAAGCTTGTTGCATACTCTTTCTACATGATCCTTCCAGTTGAGCTTATTGTCTACTACTATGCCTAAAAATAAAGCCGATGGTCCTGGTTGCAAAATTTGATTATCATGTCGAATTGTTGTTGGTGTTACCGACATGTTGCATGTTTGAAATTGAACAATTTTGGTTTTTTTAATATTAACAGTAAGATTATTGTCCCCGAGCCATTTTATTATATTAATGAATTCAATGTTAGTATTAGTTTCTATGTCAGTTTTGCTGGAACATTTTATAGTCAAAGTAGTGTCGTCAGCAAATTGGATACATTCATATTTTAAACATTTTCTGAGGTCATTTATGTATAATATAAATAGTTGCGGACCCAGTACGCTTCCCTGTGGTACGCCAGATTTATTAATTTTTAATTCTGAGCAATATGTCGTCCTAGTGTTTTTTTCTATTTTAGAGATAACAGTTCTCTGTTGGCGATCAGACAAATAGCTTTTAAGCCAATCCTGCGCCTTGCCTCTTATTCCATATCTCTCTAGTTTGTAGAGTAGTCGCTCATGTGAGACAAAGTCAAATGCCTTGCTCATATCTAAGAATACCGATAAAGCAGACATCTTTTTATCCAGAGCTTCGGTAATTAGTTTTACTAATGAAAAACAGGCTAGAGTTGTTGAACAATTTTTCCTAAAACCGAACTGACTCTCTACAATTAGATTATATTTAGTTACAAAGCTATTTATTTTGTCATGCATAGCTTTTTCAATTTTTTTTGCAAAACTTGGTATCAGTGTAATGGGTCAATAATTTACCCATATCAGAACAGTTACCCTTTTTGAATAATGGTTTAATTATAGACTTTTTTAGTGTCGACGGAAAAACACCTTCTTCAAATGAGAGGTTTATTAGGTAGCTAAGTGGAGATGCTAGAATTTTTGCGCTTAATTTAATTATTTTAGTGGTTACTTCGTCATATCCCGTAGAATTTGTATTATTTAATGAATATATTATTTTAATAATGTCAATTTCATTTACAGGAGTAAAAAATAAAGTATTTACGTTATTGTCAATGTCAATGTTGTTTACGTCATGATTATTATTGTTAATTTTTTGTGTCAGCTCGATGAAATAATTGTTAAATTGGTTACATATATGTCAATAGGATTATTATTTTTTTGTCACTAATTATTAATTCATTTATGTAGTTATTATTATTAGATTTATTTAAGTTTTTTTTTATGATTGACCATGTCGTTTTACATTTATTCTTAGAATTATTGAAAAAATTGTTGTTGTTTATCTGCTGTGATTTTGATATGCATTTTTTTTAAATATTAGTGTAATTGCGGTATTTTTTCTTGTGGTAACCTTTACTTATAGCATCGTGCTGATATGCGTAATATAACTTAGCTCTCTTTTTAATGCATGATATTTTTAAACCCCTACTAAGCCATTTGTTTTTTATGGGTTTATTGGCCTTTTGACAAGTATTTCGGGAAAACACAATTTATAGAAGAGCGTGAATATGTCATGGAATATATTAAATGCTTTATTGCAGTCTGTCTCTTCGTACATTTCACCAAAACTTAAAGCTACTAAGCAATCTAAAAATTTTACTATGTTATTCTTATCGTAATCTCTCTTCGTATCATACCAGAATTGTACAGTTTTTAATTTCTTATTATTTATCTCTTCAAGGTAAAAAGTTAATGATTGTCTAGTGTCGTGATCAGAGAGAGCTAAATTATGTATACTGAATTTCGTATCAACTGCTGGGAGATTACTGGCTATTTGATCTATGCTAGTATTTTTCTTAGTAGGCATCCTAACATGTAGGGAAATATTAAAGTTGTTTAATAATAATAATAATAATATACTTTATTTTCAGACCATGGTCCATAGAAAAAGAACAGACAAAACATGCGTTATAAATTAAAATTACATTAAAATAACAATTCAGCAAAAAAAAAAAAAAAACACTTGAAAAATTAAACATAAAAAATAAAAATAAATATTCGGATTTAAAATAATCAAGATTTAAAATTAGAATTAAGGCAAAAAACAAATAAACATCAGAATTAAAATCAAAATTGCAAATAAAATAATCATCAGAATAAAAAAATAAAAAATATGAAATTGATTAACAATACAACACAATCATAATATAAATAAAAATTGGAATTTTGTAAAATAATAATAATAATAATAAAACGTCAATATTACACACACAAATATGCTCTCACTCAACATAACTGGATGATGCTCGATGTGTCGTCATCCAGTGCCACATTATTGGGCTATCCATCTTGCCGGCTATCACGGACACCAGGCTGTTGGAGCTACCGCGCACTCGCCGCATCAAGTATGCTATGCGTGTACGGATAAGTGCATAAAAGTGTGTGTGTGTGTGTGTGTGTTTAGTATTGATATTAATTCTTTACAATATTTGTTATCTTTCAATATGTCGATGTTCCAATCTCCGCACAGAATAATATTTTTATTAACTTTGCGGGTTAGATTGCGCAATATTGATTCAAGACCTTTAAAAAATATGAACACATCAGAATCTGGAATTCTATAAATGCACACTATAATTAAATTATGACTAAATATTTCTATGCCACAGCATTCAAAGCAATATTCGATGGCCAGTTCATCAGTTATAGGTAACGGGCTAAAACTTTGGCCTTTTTTTATTAAAACGCATGTTCCACCGCGTTGCTTCCCGAGTCTAGTGTAACTGGCAGCTAAGTTGTAGTGTGTAAGTGCCAGATTACTTTCATGCCCTGATTTTATAGAAGTTTCACTCAGACAAATAAAATCTATATCGCCAATCTGATTTGCCAAGCCGGTAATTTTAATTTCGAATAGATCAGTTTTATTTAAAATTCCAGCTATGTTTTGGTGTAATAGTGTAAATTTTTGTTTTCCTTTTGAACTGTCTTTATTACCAAATACCTTTTTACGTGATGGGACGAAAAAGAGTTTTTCGGGCTATTTTTGGCGATTTAGCAGAATCACAGTAGTAGTCATACTCAGTTGGATAGGTCTCAATATCAACAAGTAGGCGAAGGAATATCTTTTCATAAATACGTTTTTGACCGAGTTTGTTAAGTTTACCGGTATTATATGAGAATGTTTCATCAGATAGGTCAAAATTACTGTCAAAAAAATAAGCATAATTATGATTTTCTATGTCCATGTAAAGCAATCTATTAAACATTTCTATTTTATAATTGTGTATCAGAGCCCCTTGTACATATGTAGGGCAGCATATAATGACATTTGTATTAGTTACACTTTTAAGAGAGTCTCTAATTAACTTGACTATTTCAATTGATTCCCCGGTGCCTTTAAAATATTGCTCACCAATCATAATAACACAGTAGTCATCTAAACTATAATCCCTTATCTTATCAACTATATTAGAGAAAATGTCTTTTACGCTACTATTACGTGATAAGTAATGACAGAAATCGAAATGTCGGCCAAAAGTGTTTTCTAATATTTCTAGTGAGCCACTGTGGTTGCAGTTACTGAGAATGCATAGCTTTCTTTTTTTCCTAATGGCTTTTGTTATTACTTGTTGATCTTGTGATGTCTTGTTGTGTTTATTCATTTCTTTTTCGACATAATTGCTATACTCAGTAAATTCAGATGCTTCGGTCTGTGTTTGCTTATCCTTGTATATTGCTACAGACACTGTTTTAGGTGACGCATTAAAGTTAGGTGACTCTAATAATATATTTGAGCTCTTAATGCAGTCCCTTTCATTGTTACTGGATTACTGTTCTTCGCCTAGGGATGCAACACGTAGACTATCAGTAATATAACGTCTATTTCTTTTTCTCGCAGACAATAATTTTTGTCTTTGCGACTTTGTAGGACTGCTACTACAAAGATCTTTTAATGTATTAATGTAAGTTTGCTGTCGTAATACTGTTTCTTTAAGTTCATTGTTGTCGCATATCACCTTGTCCAATTCATTTTGTGTTAATTCAAATTGGTATTTTAATTGCTGTATTTCAACCTTCATTTCTTCTAATTCATTTTTGCTAATACCCGTTGAAAGATCAAGACTTCTTGTGTTTATGTCCGAATTCGTTCTATCCAGTGATGAGTCATTACTAAATGAATCTATTGACTTAGATCTAAATAATTGATTTCGTCGTCGCAATGTTACGTTGTGGTTTATTTCCATAGACATGGTTAAGAAATAACACCAGACAATTTACAAAAATAACCTCTTATCGCGGGAATCGAACTCAAGCTCCACTGCGCTGTTCAAATAGGCGACGATGCTTTACTGACGGAGCTATTTGTACAGTTAAGTTTATTGACAAAATAGTGCCTCTTAATGTAGATATACTATTTTTGACCTAATGAGTGGCGGTTAATATGATTCATCTAATGGAAATTTTTGCACTGTTTCTTTGTTCACTTGATTTTAAAAAATAACACTTTATTTTAGTTATTTAGGATTGTTCTTTCACTTTTTAATATTGGTTAATGTTTAGTATTTATTCGTAATGTTTTTATTGTAGATATTCACTTTATTCACTTCGGTTATATTTGGTTTTTATTGTTTTGTTGTCACTGTTTATAAAGATACATGTCTTCACCTTTTTGTCCTGGTAACATGCTCACTTATAGCTTATACTTATTCTTACACTCTAATACTTAGAATATGTCAAAAACAGTAATATCACTATTTTTAAAATAATTTTTATACGGAGCTTCGCAGGGATCGAACTCATAACGCGAAGGTCCGCGAAGGTTGGTATGTTTAATTAGTCTATTATTGACATCATGTCCTGAGAATATGAACTATCTGGTACATCGGAAACCAACTCTATGAGGGTTCAAAAAAACGACGAAACACTTCGAGAAACGGTAAGTAGTGCCCTTGCGCTTCGCTTGGCTCGTCTTGGCGGAGGCACTACCGTGACCCCAGATAATAATAAAATAATTTATTTGCGTAAAACATGGTATACAATGGTGTTTAGCATAGGTCAGGAGTGGCACAATCATGTTTAGCACAGATATAACGTAGCATGCAAAAATTTAATGTTACAGGGTAATTATAATTAAGTACATTAATGTTAGAGAGAATATAATGTCAATATTTTTGTCCATAAATTATTTCAAACTATAAAAGTTACATTAATTTAGTCATTTGAATAATTTGTTTTTAAATAATCTTACATTTAATAGTTTGAGATTGTTTGGTATTTTATTATAAGTACGCACACACATTGCTAGACAGCTTTTATTATATTTGGTTAGCTTTGGTAAATCATTTAATACCAGTCCATAAGGTTCACGTCTGCTCCGAGGATATACATCGCTTGCCGTCTTGAATAATTGTTTATTCTTGGTCACAAACATACATATTTCGTAAATATAGAGAGATGGAAGCGGTAACAAACCAAGTTTTTTAAATGTTGGCCGACATGTATCATCCGGCTGAAGTCCATAAATTGATCTTAGGCACTTCTTTTAAGCGATGAACGCTCTATTTAGATCAGTGCTATTACCCCACATTATAAGACCATAGCGTAGTAACGCTTCAACATATACATGGTAAGATATAATAGCAGATTTTATGTTTGTTACATTTTTTACTTGCTTCAAGGCGTATACGAATTTATTAATTCTACCACTGACGTTATTTACGTGTTTCTTCTAGTTTATATCTTGATCAATTATTACTCCTAAAAATTATGTATCTGTTACTTGTTTAATTTGATTTATATTAAGTTTGATATAATTTTATTTATTTATATACTTGTAGCGGCATCTACAACGCCACATGCGAGCTACGCGTCATACTGACGTCACGCAAAATCCTGCATCGCGCAATCAGAGTTTACCGCGCAACTAGCATATATACAACATCCCGACATCAATCGTAGGGCAGTTGCCCACCAGACACAACACCCGTCTGGTCGGAGGATCCTCCCTTTCCTATAGAGTATGAGTGAACTTTACACCCTGTTCCTCATACCTCTATACTGGTGACCCCGAACATGAACGTCAGCGCAGCCTTCGTGCAACTACTTCAGCGTGACGTCATCATCATCACTTCCGCAAGCTTTAGAGCGGCGAGTCACACAGCCAGCCAGCACCCACGGCTTCTACGGGTATCCTGACCACCAGCATGCAGCGACCGCGCATACCTGGTCATCACCCTCAGCCTCATCAGCAACCTTGGCACAGCACACTGCACTCTCGGCCGGTCCACAAGCAGAGCCTTCAAACCCTCTCCTGGTCGACGCCAGCAGTCAGCCTCAACCCGGCGCTGTACCACATCCGACGCACTGGAGCATAACGCAGCGCCACCCCGACTCACTGGGGAATCTTCGCAGACAGTTCCGACTCACCGCGAACTATGCGACACCCGGTTCCGACTCACTGGAACCTCACCTGGCCCTGGCAAGCATCTCAAGATACACGACTCAGCCCACTATCGACCTCCGGTCTCCGGGGGGGAGTGATGTAGCGGCATCTACAACGCCACATGCGAGCTACGCGTCATACTGACGTCACGCAAAATCCTGCATCGCGCAATCAGAGTTTACCGCGCAACTAGCATATATACAACATCCCGACATCAATCGTAGGGCAGTTGCCCACCAGACACAACACCCGTCTGGTCGGAGGATCCTCCCTTTCCTATAGAGTATGAGTGAACTTTACACCCTGTTCCTCATACCTCTATATACTTATTAAATACATTTTTAAATATTTTTATAAAAACATTTAAAAAATATAAAAAATTGTGGTCCGCCGGTATCGGGAGCAGGGTCCAAGCTACCGGTGGTTAGGACTCCAGAGATAGGAACCTCCTCACAATGCTAGCCGTATCGAAGAGTATTGCCTTCTGAATCAGGCCCTTGATCCAACCGCCTAACGAGAGCCTCGAGAGATGCTGGTCGAGGCTTTCGGCCATCAGGCCATTGGTCGATACAACAACCGGCACAATGATAGCCGAGCTCACATTCCACATGTCAACAACCTCGTGTGCTAAGTCGAGATATTTAATTTGTTTCTCTTTCTCAGCTTTCACGAGGTTCTCGTCATGCGGAATGGTAATATCGACAATCATTGTGCGGCGCGCTAATCGATCTATCACCACTATATCAGGCTTATTGGCGACAATAGTCCTGTCAGTAGTGATAGATCGATCCCAGTACAACGTGATATGGTAATTTTCGAGAACTGGGTCGGGCACATACTTGTAGTACGGTACCTCAGAATCCACTAGTTTATATTTCAAAGCAAGTTGCTGATGAATAATCCTGGCTACTTGGTTATGCCTGTGCAAGTACTCGCCGTTAGCTAGACGAGAACAACCAGAGATAATATGTCTGATGGTCTCACCCGGACGATGGCATGCCCGACACACGTCAACCGTCCCATCTTTCATAATATGTCTCCGGTAGTTATTCGTCAAGATAACTTCATCCATAATTGCACAGACGAAACCTTCAGTTTCCCCGAAAAGGTCACCAAAACGTAGCCAGGATACGGACGCTAAGAAATCTACACCGGGCTCATGAAGAGCCCGATAGAAGCGTCCGTGAAGCTCCTTGCTTTGCCATACCTCCTTACGGTCATTGGTAGTAAGTACCACAGGTTTGCGCCAATTCTCTTTAGCCATGGAGAGCGGGGTGAGTCCCTTGTCCACTACTACCACATCACGGTGCATACCCACCTCGGTTTAAAAAAAATATTTTTAAATTTTATTTTTATTATTATTGGATTGATTAAATTGTATGTATACGGATTTGTCTAAATTTATTTTCAAATGGTGTATGTCAAGCCAGTGTAGTATTATATCAATAGTATTATTAATGTCAGTCTCGTGATCTATAACGGTATTTTGTTTTTTATCAGATGTCACAATTATGGATATATCGTCAGCGAATAAGATGCATTTATGATTAGTTATTTTTATGATATCATTTATATATAAAAGGAATAATATTGGGCCTAGGACGCTACTTTGGGGGAGGCCATATTTATTATGTCTATATTCCGATGAGTATGATGTCTTTGGTGTCGTTCATTTTACTGATAATAACACATTGTTGCCTATTACTTAAGTACGATAATATCCACTGGAGTGTAGGTCCCCTAATCCCAATTGTTTCCAACTTTTGAAGCAGTATATCGTGTGACATCAAATCGAAGGCTTTAGACATATCAAAGAATAGAGCTGTGGTCAGATAGTTATTATTAATATTTGAGAGTATAATTTTCATAAGAGAATAAATAGCTAACGTAGTGGATTTATCTTTTTGGAAACCAAACTGTTCGCTACTTATAATTTGAAATTTGTTGCAGTAGTCAATCAGTCTTTTATACATACATTTTTCGTATATTTTTGATAAAATAGGTATTAAAGTAATGGGACGGTAATTATTGATATCATATATATCTGGGGGCACGGTAGTGCCCCCGCCAAGACGAGCCAAGCGAAGCGCAAGGGCACTACCTACCTTTTCTCGAAGTGTTTCGTCGTTTTTTTGAACCCTCATAGAGTTGGTTTCCGATGTACCAGATAGTTCATATTCTCAGGATATGATGTCAATAATTGACTGATTAAACATACAAAGTCTAAATTGAATAGCTCTAATACTTTAGATTTTATTGACATCTAAAATACACCGATTTCGTCACTGACACACTCACTGACACACTGACACACTGATGATCATCAAAATGTTTGGCTACTTCCTGAAGTGCTAGAAAGCTGAAATTTAGTATGTAAACTAAGTTTAGTATACAACCAACACAAATTCATAAACTTATAACTTTCGCCCTCCATCCCCTAAAATTGGGGGGGGGGGAGGTGGAAGTTTGAATGAGACTTTCACCAATTTTATGAATTAGGACATGAAAGTTTACACGGGAGTGTAGACAGTAACTAAAAAACCTATTAATAAGTACTTACAAGAACCTCCGCCTTAATCAAGAGTCTCATGGTAGGTCTCAGTTATCTACGCCCTTTGACGACGAGGTGAGCAAATCGACTGTAAGTACTTAATTAATACGATAAGATATAATACTAAAGCTAGGTATATAATTAAAATAATTTTATTAACCGGCACTGCTGATGTGCAAGAAATACACCCCAAAAAAAGAAGAAAAAAATAAACACTAAAAAGACTGCCTAGCAACTTACAAAAAGAACTGAAATCCCACCAAAAACATTTCATGTAAAATGTTGCCAAGACGACCACATAAGGTTTGCCCTGTGAAAAAGATGTCAGATCTCATGTAGAGCCAAGCTTCTGAATCTACACGGCCTACCACTACCGACCCTAACTTCACAAATTCTACGTATCAGTAAAAATGTATGGCTTCGCCCTTTCGCTACCGTCGTGGAGGTGATGCGAATATTTAGTTTCTGAAGTAAGTAACGAAATTGTTTTGATCTTCAATCTGTGCTTTTCAACAAGAACTTTTCCTGATGTTTTCAAAACTGCAGTGGTCCAACCTATCTTTAACTCGGGAGACAAGGACAATGTCGCTAATTACAGACCCATTTCAGTGATGAGTATACTCTATAAGATATTCGAAAAAGTTATAAACCATAGACTCACCAAACACCTAAATAAATTTAACCTTCTTCCTAATAATCAGTATGGCATTAGGACTTAAAAATCCGCCGAAGATGTTGTTCTGGAACTTACAGATACGATTATTGGCACATTGGGAAAATAAATTTAAAACTCTTGCCATCTTTTTGACCTATCCAAAGCCTTCGACACTGTCTCAATTCCCATACTTCTTTCGAAGCTAGAGCATCTTGGTATTCACGGGACGGCCCACGATCTCTTCAGGAGTTATCTTTCAGGTCGTAAACAAATAATAAAACTTGAAAACTACCTCAGCAACCAGGAGGCGATTACTTTAGGTATCCTCCAGGGCAGTGTCCCGGGACCCCTTCTTTTTCTGATATACCTGAATGAGCTGTGTCAGATATCCTTACCTAATTGCAAAATTCAAGCTTATGCCGATGACACGGTTCTAATAGTTCATGGCCGGGACTGGACTGAAACTCGCCTCCTCTCCGAGTTTACCCTGAGCACCGTAATAAGGTGCCTGACCACAAATCTTCTCACTCTAAATGTCAATAAGGCCAACTTTATCACATTCTCTACTATGAGGGTAAGTTAGCCCCTTACACCGATTGAAATTCGTGCGCACACCTGCCCAAACTTACATGCAGACTGTGGCTGTCAACAATTAGAAAATATTTAAATATCTTGGAGTCACTTTTGATAGCAACCTGAAATGGAAGCAACATATTGCTTCAGCTGTAGCTCGTGTGAGAAAACTCCTATATATTTTTAAAAAGTTTAGAGGCTCGGCTGATTTTTATTGTTTATTAACCGTTTACTTTGCGCTCGCTCAGTCTGTTCTGGGGTATTGCCTAACGTTCTGGGGTGATGCCGGTAAAACAGTGATGCTACGGATTGAACAAGCACATAGAGAGCTGTCCTGAAGATATTGGTAAGGAAACAGATCCGATATACGATATCCTCCCTATATATCCTGTGCCAGGTCCTCACCATCAGACAGCTATTTATCCTCCTAACTATTATTCGGAAACACAGCCCAAATGCTGTCCTACACGCTGCTCGAATAGATTTAGTAACACTGGGTCTCGTAGAACCGTAATTGCAAGTCGTCACTACAAACACGTAAGTTCAAAAATTAACTACAAATTAAACAAAAGCTTTTACATCTACCCATTAACTAAGAGCAAATGCAAATTGAAACTTAACTCCTGGTGAAAGTCACAAAATTATAACGAAACAGAGAAACTCGTGGAAGTGTAACATACTCATCACTCCCTCACACACCCCAACAAAACCACACGCAACACACATGCCACAAACACCCCTCGCACACTTTATTAACTCTCACCCACACATCTATTCACCTTACACTCACCACATTAACCCAACGTTAAAATACATCCCAATTCATATGTCCTGTACTGTTTATTTTTTGTTTTTATTATTAATTAACTAATTATAATTTAACTTACTTACCTATGAAGCACTTTTGCAAGGAACATCATTCCATTCTGTATCTGAAGAAGGGCGTTGTTAGCTGCGCTACAGTTTATAATTTTGCAGCTATCATCGTTTTACTGGTTATACTTAGTCTTTTGTTATTGTTCCAAAACAAACTTTTTAATATTTATTTATTTATACATTCTCGCATCCAGCTGATTCCTGGGGCCTTCACCAGGTCATCGGTCCATCTTGTGGGAGGCTTTCCAAAGCTACGTCTCCCGCTACGCGGTCGCCACTCCAGAACCTTTCAGCCCCATCGGCCATCTGTTCTTCTAGCAATGTGCCCTTCCCACTGCCACTGAAGTTTGGCAATTCTTCGTGCTATGTCGGTTACCTTGGTTCTCCTTCGGATCTCTTAATTTTTGATTCGATCACGAAGGGAAACTCCAATCATAGCCCTCTCCATTGCCTTTTGGGTTACTTTCAGCCTTCTAATGAGGCCTATTGTGAACGGCTACGTTTCAGTGCCCTAGAGTTATCTCTGGCAACACGCACTGGTTAAAGACGTTCATCTTGAGACTCTGCGGTATGTGGGACGAGAACATATTGCGCAGCTTCCCGAACGCCGCCCAGCCGAGTCGGATTCGACGATTGACCTCTATTCCGAAGTTGAACCTACCAACTGGGCAGTTTGTCCTTTTTTTTTTTGTTTCGGGGTGGAAAATTCTCATGGATGTCCTCCGCCCTGGGGGGGCGGAGGGGTCTGTCAGACTCTTTCTGACTAAAAACAACCCCGGTGTTCCGTCTCACACCTACGCCGGGGGTCGCGGGAACGTACAAATCTTCCGCAACCCCCGGCCGGTGCCGCCCCGCCTCTGCGGGCCCCGTCCGGTCGAGCGGGGGGAATGAGGTGTTTGAGTCCCCCCGCGACGTCTAAGAGGGGCGCGCGTGGAGCACTACGCGCCGCCACCTCGGGTCCTGATGTATGGGGGCGACGGACGTCCCCGAGTCCGTCGCCCCAGGACCCATTTAGGGGGGCTGGAAGAGGGCGTTGTCCGCCCTCCGCCGACGCCCGGTGCACCTGCTGCGGGCCGGGTGAGAAGATGAGATCTCTCGCTCCCTTTCCGCAGCCTCCTTCTGCGAAATGACTGTTTCGCAGGAGGATACCACCGCGTCCCAGGACTCCTCACCACCGACCATCGCATTCACAACGGCCGGCAGCGGGAGGTCACTGCCTACTCCTGAGATGAGGGCACGGCGCGGCTCCTCCCAAGCGGCACGGACAGTTTGTCCGAGGTAAACATACTCGTCCACAACTTCGAGTGCAGCGTGTCCGATCAACATGAGAGTAGGTGTTACATGGGCATTTGACATGACCTTTGTCTTGTCCATGTTCATTTTAAGACCCTCTCTTTCGGAAGCTCTACTGTTGTAGATACTAAACATTATAAATGTGGAAGTAACTCTGTCTGTTTGTCTGTTACATTTTCACGCCTAAACTCCTAAACCGATCGTTTTGAAATTTGACAGATAAGTAACTTGGGACCTGGAGAAGGACATCGGCGACTTTTATCTTGGTTGTTTGTAAAAAAAATACACGCAGACGAAGTCGCGGGACCAGCTGGTATGGATATATTATTATTATTAGTATATAATCTATATTAATAATAAAGCTGAAGAGTTTGTTTGTTTCTTTGAACGCGCTCATCTCTGGAACTACCAGTCGGATTTGAAAAATTATTTTTACATTTGATAGCTAAGATCTTGAGGAAGTTTATAGACTATACTAGCTGCGCCCCGCGGTTTCACCCACAGCGGTATGAAATATATTTTACGACCTATTCTCAGACCTTCCAAATATACACAAAAAAATAAACATAAAAATTAGTCAAGCCGTTTCGGAGGAGTTCGATAACAAACACTTTGACACGATATTTTTATATATTAGATCTTACATCACGACCCTTAAAAGCCGCGCAAAAAGAAAAAAGTCAGAAAGAACGCTAAGTAAAAACGAAGTAATAGCGCAGGCGAGCGTCGTGGTTTGTTGAAAAAAATACTATTTTCGTACTTCGCTAACGATAGGTACCTACTCTAAAATAGCACGTAACCGCCGGTTTTGGGATTGCGTTTCTGTGTTCACGACTTACTCAAAAGGTCTAATTTTCCCATTGGGGCGGAGACAAGTCGAGGGATGTGGAGCTAGGAATAGGAATATTATAGCTTTTCCAGAAAGCTGTTTGCTGCTGTTTTGCTAAAAGCCTTTTATACTGTTTACCATATAACGTCTTCCCCTCAAATTGAAAACAAGATTCAGGGTCATAAGAAACAATGGAATTCTTTTAAAAATCCTTCTCAATAATATTCTTCTTCTTCGAGTCGCTGGCACGACTTTTCGTATATTTTGTTGGCCCAAAACTTCGCCACTTCCACGGCGTCATCGGTGGCAGCGCAGAGGTCACTTTGACTGCAAGTTTTGGGACACAGAGGGCAACATAGAAGGTGGAGCATAGTTTGCGACATAGCTCCACATCCACATCCAGCTGCCATTCCATCGAGGTAGCCCCACTTTACTAGGTTGGAATTACATCTTCCCACTTGTATCCGAAGACGGTTCAGGGACTTCCAAGTGGACCACGAAAGGTTACACCCTGCAGGAAGTTGCTCCTTTGGTGGTAGATAGTAAGTGGGAGGGGGAATAGCGTCTTGCCACAGTTTGCAACGGGCGTCGGCCGGGTTTCCTGGTAGAGCCACTGTCGATTTCAGGAAGCTGTGCCTGCTTTTAAGCCGTTGCGTTGGTAGTTGTGCGCCAGATAGTGGGTGTCTAGTATCAGATTGCTGTTTGTGTTTCTCCACTGCGCTTGCAACTTCTTTTCGTACTTGTGGTGGTGTTATGCCAGCTGTGGGATATAATGCGCTAACTGGGGTCGGTTTCAGGCAGCCGGTAATCGTTCGGCAAGTTTCATTTAGAGCAACATCTACTTCCTTGGCGTGTGCGGAACGATGCCACACTGGGCACGCATATTCTCCCGCAGAGAAGCAGAGTGCTAGGCCAGTAGTCCGGAGTACCTGAGCTGAAGCACCCCAGGCAGTTGAGGTTAGGCGCCTGAGCAAGTTGTTACGGGAGCAGACATTTTTCTTAGTTTCGAGGCAATGGTTCTTAAATGTCAGCGCTCTATCAAGGGTGACACCCAAGTAGGTAGGGTTACTGCAGTGTTCGATGGTGCTCAATAATATTAAAACCTCACGATGGTTAATAATTATTTTTTAACAGTAATATACGTTATGGAATACCTAAGAGTAGTATGGTGGGCCCCTGTCTGTTTTAGGGGCCATTCATAAATTACGTCACACGAATTTCATGATTTTTGGAGTGGGAGACCCCTGTCATGGTCACAGGTGAACCCTGGTGTGATGTCACATATTTTGCAATTTTAAATTAAATCTTGTATGGATAGAATTGGTAATATTTGAATGTTTTACGTTCGATTTGAAATTTAGAGTTTAAATAGATTGATTTATACATGTGACGTTACGAAGCTTATGACTTGCCCCCACCCTTTGTCACATTTAGTTGACCCCTCCCTCCCCCTTAATGTATGACATAATGTATGGAAGGCTCATTATAATGTATTTTCTTTGCATGTTCACCAGGCACCTCTGAAGTTAGACACGATGGTGCCCCGCCCCACCCCGCAGTCTCCGACACCCCCCCTCATCCCGGAGTACTTCGCGGGGAGAGAGGTGTTCATCACTGGTGCCACTGGATTTATGGGCAAGGTAGGTCAGCAGTTACAATGGCTGTGTTTAAGCATTTTAGTTGGAGGTCCACAATAGTTTGTCACTGTATAAACATAAATTTATCATAAGGTAATTTAAGTATTCGGTGTGGCAACTCCAGACCATATTTCCGTGTCCGGTTCTCTGTCAAAAACCTTTGTAATCATGTAACGTCCTCATAATAAAATGAAATCAAACTAATAGTTCAACTGCAGTCATTTCATTTAATACAACTTCCATTGTTTCATTTATGGTGTCGAAAACTTTCAGTGATACAATTTCCCATTAATAAACTGTTTCTGCTGTGCATTTTAAGTTGTGAGTTTTGTGCATTTCGCCGGCCGGTAAAAAACTTTATTCATTTAGACATTTTATCTTGCGACGACGCACGCGTCATAGCCACCGCCCGGTCCCTGTGGAGCATGCGAGAAGTTCGCGTGTGCGACGGACAACATCAAGTTTGTTTTCATTGCACTAGCGGCGCAGTCACATCTCCCGTACCGGCTCCGACTGGACTGCTCTGGAACGCGAGTGGTGGAACGGTCGCAGTTCTTCGAACAAAAGACTACTATTACGAACAAGCGCAACGAGAACAAAAAAAATACCTTTTTTTTGAGCACGTGCTCATTGATTCAATATTTCTCTACAAATACAATTACGAACAGTACCATCAATATCGTATTTTCAAAAGTATAATTACTTTATTATAAAGTTACTTCAAACATGAGATATCTACACACGAAAAAAAGAAACGAGGGGCCACGAGGGGCCAATACAAAGCATCTTTTACAAGGCTAGCAAAATATTTAAACACTGATAGCGGTGAACTAACTGTGAAAGATTTACAGGTTAGGAAACAAAATTTAATGATAAATAAATGATAAATGATTTTATTTCTGTAAGTAGGTTTGTACAAACACTTTTACACGTCAATCATATTTTAAAACTAGATGAGGTCGGCGTTTCCTATCTGACTACTCTGAGAAGAAAGGCCGAAACAAACTCAGAGGTCACAGTCTCTTTTAAAGTCCAGACATAATCTTGGTCAGATCATGTGAAGACCATGTAGATTTGAGTCTGAAATGGTAATTTTGAGGAAAAAATACCACACAGAATGAGTGGACCTGTCCAGTCAGTGCACGCATTTGTCAGTAATCGTGCAGCTCAACTCACAACTTAAGGAGCTCAACGATTCGACGAACAATACCAAAGAAAGGACATTTGGGTAGGCCGCATTAATTACTCAAACTGCCAGACTTTGATTAAAACTAATCAAGAAAGAAAAAAAAAAAAAAAACAATGATCTACATAGTCTTCACATTCACAATAATTAAAATAATATACTATTTTACAAAGTAAATATTCATGTCAATATATTTATAAAAATTCATCAATGTCAACAGGTATAAAAAAATCCTGAAATAATCTTGGTCAGTTCATTTGAGGACCATGTAAGATTGGTGTCTGAAATGGTCTTTTAAGGAAAGAACCATACAGATTTGAGTGGACCTGTCCAGTCAGTGCACGCATTTGTCAGTAATCGTGAAGCTCAACTCAGAACTTAAGGAGCTCAACCATTAGACGAACAATACCAAAGAAAGGACATTTGGGTAGGCCGCATAAAGCACTCAAACTGCCAGATCATCATTGAAACTACCTGAGAAAGTGAAAAAAAAAAAAAAATACTGACGCACATAGTCCTCACATTCACAATAATTTGATAATAAAGTTATACTTCAGAAAGTAAATTGGCATGTCATTCTATATGTAATAATTATCAAATGTCAAAGTTTATGTAAAATACAAATTAAAAAAATAGCAAAAATAAAAAAAACAAAAAAAAAAACATTCAGTATGCAAAAAATTGGAGCAACTCAATCCCAAGCCTTTTTGTCCTCAATATAATCTTTAACGGTATAAAAGGCTTTCTGGCACAACTTACGTTTAATGAATGATTTGAATTTATTAAGGCTTAGATCTTGAACGTGGCTTGGAAGTTTATTATAAAAGCGTATACATTGACATCTGAATGAGCCACCTATTTTCTTGAGCCTTGTTGTAGGTACAACAGATTTGAGTTTGTTCCTAGTGTTTATACTATGGATATCACTGTATTTTTTAAACAATTTTATATTTTTATGGGCATATAAAAGATTTTCAAAAATATATTGAGAAGGCACAGTCATTACATTAATCTCCTTAAATTTGTCTCTGAGAGATTGTCTCGGACTTAATTTATAAATTGATCGAATAGCTCTTTTCTGCAAAACAAAGATAGTCTGAATGTCGGCGGCATTTCCCCACAACAGAATACCGTACGACATAACACTATGAAAATAGCTAAAGTACACTAAACGGGCTGTCTCTATGTCGGTTAAATTACGAATTTTTCTAACAGCGTATGCTGTGGAGCTTAGCTTTTTTGACAATTTATCTATATGTGGGCCCCACTGAAGCTTAGCATCTAAAGTTAAGCCCAAGAATACTGTGCTATCTTCAAGATTCAATTCTTCGCTCTTCATCAATACATTAGTTTTCACCTGTCTAACGTGAGGTAGCGTAAACTTAATGCATTTGGTTTTTTTTTCGTTAAGAAGTAAATTATTGACATTGAACCAGTTAACTACTTTTGAGATCGCGATATTTACATCGTCAGTAACCAGCTGCTGACGTTTAAGTTTAAACAAAAGTGAAGTGTCATCCGCAAATAACACTATATCGTGATTATCCTTTATGAGGTAAGGCAAGTCATTCATATAAATAAGAAACAAGAAAGGACCAAGAATTGAGCCTTGCAGGACTCCCATTGTTACTATAGATCCGGGAGATCTTTCTCCATTTACGTCAACGCTCTGAATCCTATTACTCAAATATGAAATAAGAAGATCCAGAGCGGTGTTCCGGATCCCGTAGTGGCGGAGTTTCCTGATTAACGTTTCATGAAGAACGCAATCGAATGCCTTGGACAAGTCACAAAAGATACCCAAGGCATCGCATTTATCTTCCTATGCTTTATAAATATGTCCTAAAAGTTCAACACCGGCATCAGTAGTCGAACGACCCCTTGTAAAACCAAACTGTTTGGTATGTAATAATTTATGTTTATTAAAAAATCTTTGCAATTGGTTTAAAATTAATTTTTCAAATATTTTACTAAAGGTAGGTAGTACTGAAATAGGTCTATAGTTTGTGGGGTCTGTAGTACTACCTGATTTAAACAAAGGTATTATTTTACTTTTTTTCATAAGGTCAGGAAACTCCCCACAGTCGATACAATCATTAAAGATAAGAGCTAAAATAGGTGCTACAATGTCAATTACAGACTTAGCAACTTCTACAGAATTACCCCACAGGTCTGCAGTCTTTTTTACATTTAAAGTGTGAAAGGTCTTAATTATATCTCTACAAGTAATATGTTCAAAATGAAATTCCGAATCGCAAACATTAACATTTTCTTTAAGCAAAGACTCAGCAACAGAAGGTGATGAGTTTAGGGATTTAGTAGTTGAAATGGGAATATCCGAAAATAAATTTTCAAAGGCCGCGGCGACTTGTGAGTCTGATTTTATTATATTGTCATTAATGGACAGGCTGAAGTCAGTATTTCGGCTCCTAGATCTTCCCGTTTCACTATTAATAATATTCCAAGTCGTTTTAATTACATTACTACTGTTTTTAATCTTCGAACTCAAATAACGCGACTTGGCCATACAACAAACTTTTTTAAATAATTTTGAATAATTTCTAACATATAAATTAAATTCATCAGTGTTTACAGAAGTCCTTTCATTGTACAGCTGATAAAGCCGTGTTCTACTTTTATGAATGCCAATGGTAGCCCAATCACTGAAAGATACGTTACTATTAACCGAAATAGTCTTGGGAATAAAGGTGGAATCAAATTGGTTACAGTAAAAATTAAAGAAATCATTATATAGATGATTAGGATCAACGTGAATAGACAAAAATGATAATTTATTAATGATTTTAACTTTAAAAGCTTCCAAGCGACTTGCAGTTTTAGGGTTAACAGTAATATCCTTTTTAGCCACTTTGATGTTTTGGTTTTGGATAGTAATCCTTTGCCCGCAATGATCAGAATCTAGTAAATTTATAATTTCTTTGTGGCTTGGTATAACGTCTGTATAAATATTATCTATGCATGTTGCACTAGTGGGGGTTATTCTTGTAGGCTCCGCAAATAGGTTTACAAGATTGTAGGACTGATATAGACTTAATATTTTACTACAAGAACCTGAGTTTTCCAATAAATTTACATTAAAATCACCGCAAATGATAATGGAGTATTACACTCGTTACAAAGAAATTGTAATCAGTTTTAGCGTTAAGGAGGATTCTCAATCCGATACAGACAACAATGAGGATGACGACGACTGCAAAGACCGATAGTTAGATCTACGGGCGGCGATACAGCGACTATTATAGTCGAACGACCACCAAGAGGAATCCCCAAAGAACAGTACTGTTACAATGGCAAAGTTACCCGCGTTGGACATACCTTACTTCGACGGAAAGGACAGAACTGCCTATAAAACATTCGTCGAAATGTTTAAAGCCGTTGCACACAATGATACAAGATTTACAAATGTACAAAGTCTTTGCTTTTTAAATAAATATTTGCAGGAGGAGCCCTTGCAAATTATCAATACTTTACCGATCATTGTTAAGTCATATGAAAGTGCGTTAGAGCTTCTCCAAAACAGTTATGACAATCAGACCTTAATAGTTGATAGTCATGTGACAAAATTGTTTGATTTACCCAATATACAGCGTAGTACAGCGAAGCAAATTAGAGAGCTTGTAGCAGCGGTCAGACAGGATCGTACTGCATTGCAGATTTTGGGTAGCCAGTCAAACGGTGGAATTCAATTCGCTCTCGCATTATGCTACGTAAGAGCGAACCTTTTCCTTCAGACTGTTTCATGCCGATTGCGATACCACAATGGCTGTCTCCACTGATGAGTTATTATCTTTTATGGACAAACGGGCAGTTTCCTTGGAAGCCAGCTCATCCGGTGAGAAGCAAGCTTTAAACAAACCAAAATCTTCTTTATTAACACCATATCTAACAGTAATGTTAATAGCAAGTGCCCATTGTATAGTCAAAGTCACAAATTATTCAAATGTGCCGCATTTGTAGCACAATCTCCTCGTTGTAGAAATATGAAACGCTTTGAAAGCGATTGCTACTTGTCTGGCCCTCAGGACTCCTTTACGTTAATGATATATACTATCACGATCATGTTAGTCGTTAGGCTAGTTAGAAGCCTGAAAGTTTCGGCCGCGTTTTATCATGTTACCCAGTGACTGGGTTGTGGAGGTCAGATAGGCAGTCGCTCCATGTAATGCACTGGTATTCAGCTGCATCTGGTAAGACTCAAGTTAACTCAAAGTATTTATTTCTAATAAACCAATTACAGGTACTTTTGAATTGTCAAGGGGTCGGTCAGTCAGAAAGATGAAGCTAGTTGCCCATTCCAAAGCGTAGTAAGTACCTACGGAGAAGAACGGGCAAGAAACTCCACGGTCACTCTTTTAAATCAACATATGCTTACAAAAGAATTGATTACATCATTCATGTTGAAATTATACATGTTAAAACGATGTAGAAAGACGTGCACGTTAAAAGCATCCAAAATAAAAAAAAAAACAAAAAAAATAACAGAAATTAAAATAAGTCGTGGCAGCTAAGAGATGACCAACCAGATCCTAGTGACAGCGCCCATTCACGAACATGATGTATGGATCAGCACCATTCAGTTCAACCTAAAGGGAACTTAATGATCCAACACACACGCCACCACCAGCGAGACATTTGACTGAGCATAACAATACTCTCAACCGCCAGGGCACATTCGAGCCAATGAAAGACGGACCTAGTAAATGGTAGCTTTATAGTAGGTACATAGTGCTCTCACATGTACTACTCGTATGCAATTATACAATACTAAGAGATTGAATTTAAACAATGCAAAGATAGTTTTTACAATCTTCAGCAGCTCCAACAATATTTTCGAATGCTAATTAATTAGTTTATGCGCCTCCTTTGAGCAGGATCAGCGTTGAGCCAAGCATCTTTGTCAGCGATGTAATCCCCCAATTTATAATATGCTTGGCTGCATAGTGTGCGTTTTATACAAGATTTAAATTTCGTTTCATTCAGTTGGAGTATGTGGGGAGTATGTATTTTATTGTAACAGTTTAAACAGTACCCCATGAAAGATGAGTCTACTTTAGCCAGTCTGAAACCTGGTTGAACTATTTGGTCCCTGACTGAATTGGACTGGAAGCCGACCCCAACATACTTGAGAAAAGGCTACGTAGATGATGGTGATGATCATGTTTCCCAGGTGCTGGTGGAGCGCCTGCTGTGGACATGTCGCGACGTCTCGCGCCTGCACCTGCTGATGCGACACAAGAAGGACACCGCCGCCGAGAAGAGACTCGCTCAGCTGAAACAATCGCAGGTTTGACAACTTGAAATTCAAATTCATTAATTTGCATAACACAGGTTTATATAATGTGCTGAGATCATGATCATCTCCCTGCCTTGCCCCACGTTACTATGGTCGGCGCAACACGTTTTCTCCTCCCACTCCCCCCTGTCACCCGTCACGCTGTCATTCACTCCCTTCTCTTTCATATCATCCCTCACACAGTCCATCCTCCTTTTCTTTGGCCTTCCTCTCCCTCTCTTTCTATCAATATTTATATTAATAATGTGAAGACAACAATACGAAAATAAATGAAAAACCTGACCATACTAATGCATGAGAGTATTTCTAATATCTAAATTTAAAAGTTATTTTTTCAATCAAACTAAATAGTAGTGATGGGCCGACTATAGGTTTTACCGATCAGTCGACTAGCTGTAGCGTTCAAAAATGACAATCATAAAATGTTCTCATGCTAATTATAATAATAACAGCATAATTCTCTTCTTTATTCCATAAAATACACATACAAGTTACATTTTTATATATTAGAATATAAAAAAATAGTAGCCTAGCAGTATGAGGAATAGGGTCCAAGCTACCCTAGAGGAACCTCCAAACAATACGAGCACTGTCCAGAAGTACTGCTTTCTGAATCAAGCCCTTAATCCAGCTGCCCAACGAGAGTCTCCTTAGGTGTTGGTCGAAGCTCTTGGCTAGTAAGCCATTGGCTGTCACGACTATCGGCACAATGATCGCTGAGTCCACATCCCGCATGTCGACAACCTCGCGAGCCAGGTCAGATACAGAATAATTGCTTAATAATAAGACGTCCACTGCTGGATGTAGGTCTTAGTTTCACGTAATTGAATGAATTACTATTATTCAGTTAAATTGAAATGATGTATCATTATTATATTACTAAATATTATTAATTACTAGCTGCGCCCCACGGTTTCACCCGCATAAGTCTCGATCCCGTGGGAGCGGTATGCTATGAAATATACGATACGACCTATTCTCATACCTACCAAATATACGTAAAAAAATTCAAAAAAATCGGTCGAGCCGTTTCGGAGGAGTGCGACCACAAACACCGTGACACAAGATTTTTATATAAATAGAAGTACTTTACCATTTAAGTAATAATTAAGCAATATATTAATTAATTAAGTAATAGCTGGTTTATTCTATAACTTCTTTTTTGTCATTATCATCCTCCAGCTCTCATCCCAACTTACCTACTCTATGGTCGGCGCAGCATGGCGTTTCTTCTTCAACACATCTCTGTCAGCCATCATCTCAATAATTACCCCCTCTCTACCCATAGCATAAATAGTGTGCACAAAAAAAAATACTAATTGTCAAAATTTTACTGTTTTTCGTCGCTCATATTGTGTTTTTGAAAGGTGTTCGACGTGATCCGACGACACTGCCCGGAGCAGCTGGACAAGCTCAGCATGCTGGTCGGTGACGTCACCAGGCCAAGGTTTGACCTCGACCAGCACTCCATCAGCCAGCTCAACCAGGTCAGTTCACACCACTACATACAGCTACCACATCACCGCGACATAGTAGTCAAAACGCTTTGAAATTAAAATCAAAACTCATTTACTCAAATTAGGCTAAGAATTAGCACTTGTTGGAACTCAATAGTACATAAGACCGTCCCCCAAAACGCCCGCTTTTCAACACTTCCTAGTGCTTTAGCTGGGGAGAAGAAGCTACGCAACAAACTCCCCAGCAGGGCAACTGTCTGTTTGGGAATATATTCCAGAAGTAAAACTCTCTCTGTAGCACTAATGTTTTAACTATTTACAATAATTGTACGAAGGAGGATCCATGTGTCACTATGGCCACAAGTAGTAGGATCTCATTGCGTGGTGATGGCATGGGAGTCTTGGGGCTCACTCTGGGTGTTGGTTTATACTAGATAGTAAGACAACAGAAGGTACCAGTAACAATATAGTTATACCTACCAACAACAAGGTGTCTTCTTGCTCTCAAATAGCTAAGTATAAAAAAGTTCTGGGTCAATTTCAACATGTGATTTGTACTCCTTTCGATGTTATTTTCTATTTTAAGGTTTTACTATTTGTTTTTAACTTTAAATTGTTCTTCAATCTATGTCAATGAATGTATGTTAGGTGGGATCAACATATCGTAAGAAACATACAACATATTTGAGATTAATTTTAAATGTTACCGAAATGATAAAGCGATCTACCGAAATTATATATCTTGCTACAGAAATTACATTTACGTCACCGAAATGAAAATGTAAACAAAACAAAGGAACAGCTTCGTGGCACAATGTCACAAGGCATCCTGGGAATGGGTAGCTTAGAGATTGAAGAGATTTGCAGGTAAGTATGTATGGGGCCATTTGCGAATGGAACCATCTCCGGACGGGACCATTTGCGAAAGAGTGACCATTGACGGATGGAAATGCATGCTACCACACAGTTGAACATTATTGAAATCATTATTATAAAATTGATATTTCTAAATCAAAAACAAAAGTCATTTATTCAAATTAGGCTGAGAATTAGCACTTTTAGAACGTCAAAATTACATAAGACAGTCCCCCAAAAACGCCCGCCCTTCACCCGTTTTTGCGAAAGAACATTTTGAAAAAGTCAGATTTTCTTATAAATCCGTTTCTAAGAAGTTACCTTTTATTATATTTGTGAAGGAACAGTCTGTGATGAAAGGAATACAAATAAAACCCGGTGAATCCTCAGTTCTAGTCTGCCAAAATAAAATTTGCTTTGGTTTTTTGCAAATTGCAGCTCTATGTTACTTGAATTAATATCAAAGAAAAAAAAAACACGTGTGGCACTCGGGGACTGCCGCGGTAAAGCTATTGCATAGCATTTTTTACCAACTTATGCAATTATAATTATTTATTTATGCAGTATTTTTTTTCTTTGATATTAATTCAAGTGCAGTCGTACCATATACATACACGTTAAGCGAATGCTCGGCCGAGCTACATGGTAGGCGGAGTGGGGGGTGTTAGGTTTTATTTTCGTTACGGAATTTCTTGATTCGGTCGCCGCGCTCAAAGCCCGCGATAAAAGCTATGCAATAGCCTGAAAAAATACTGAATAAATAAAAAATAAATAAATAATTATAATTGCATAAGTTGATAAAAAATGCTATGCTTATCCGCGCTTTACCGCGCTTTACCGCTAATAGCTTTACCGCGGCAGTCCCCGAGTGCCACATGTGTTTTTTTTGTTTATAAAAGAAATGATTATAGATATAAGAGCATAAATAAATGATTTTAAAAAATATACTGAGAAGGCACAGTCATGACATTAATCTCCTTAAATTTCTCTCTGAGAGATTGTCTTGGACTTTTTATAAATTGATTGAACAGCTTTTTTTGGAAGGAAAAAGAGCTGAGCGGAGAGAGAGTGTCTCTTTTCTGGAATCCTGAAGATAGCACAGTATTCTTGGGCGTAACTTTGGATGCTAAGCTTCAATGGGGCCCACATACAGATAAACTGTCAAAAAAGCTAAGCTCCGCAGCATACACTTTTCGAAAAAGTCCTAATTTAACCGACATAGAGACACCCCGTTTAGTGTACTTTAGATATTTTCATAGTGTAATGTCGTACGGTATTCTGTTGCGGGGAAATGCACCCAAGTTCAGACTGTCCTTGTTTTGTTTTTTCTGACCGACAGAACCCTTGACAATTCAAAAGTGCCTGTAATTGGTTTATTTGAAATAAATGCTTTGAGTTTGAGTTTGAGATAGCTTCCATACTGAAGTAAGATTTAAATAAAACTGCTATAAGGTGTGGTGGTAGGCTCCCAAGGGTTTGTGTTTAACAATACATATAACCTAGGAGTTTTCAAGTGAAGTTTTACACAATAATTCAGAAGTTTTGAGTGTTAGTGAATAAATTATGATTTTCGTTGAGAATTCCTAAGACACATCGTCGAGCCCTAAGCACCCGCGCCATTTCCGATCGTTCTTAAAGCCCTTTACATATATCCTTTTCTTCCACACTTGTCTATCAGTCGTCATCTCGATGGTTACTCCCTTTCTATCCGTATCATCTTTCCCACAGTCCACACATCGTCATTTTTCCTTTCCATTAACTTTTCCTACTCTTATGGGCCATCCACATTCGTACTCAAAACTTTCCTCACCACATTTTTCTCATTCCTCAGCAGCACATGCCCATACCATGACAACCAATTTCCACAAAACTTTTCCGTCACCTTCACTAATTGTTTGCTAGCTAGTGGCACTTTATTCAACACTATAAAGTAAATTTTTGCCAGATTCCAAAGCATACAGTCAAAAAATAATTAAACGGAAGTTAACCTAACCACTGCCTTGTTTGAACGATAAGATTTCATTTCACGTCATATCTGGCGGTCCAAATGTTGATCGATGTAAGGAATAGTTTAACAAAAAGTTTGATTCTAACCTGAAACTTGTAAAACAAAATTATTCGGGATCAAAGATCATAGACTGAATAATTTTGCGGAGAAATGAATATGTGCATTTATTGTTTTATATGCATTGTATTGTATGTCATTGTATGTATGAATGTGAATTGTAGGTCGTAAAGATTTGAATTGAATTAATTGAACTACTAATAACTTGGAATTGTCGTATATAAATAACTAATAGTAGAATATGAAAGCCCGCCAAGGCATTTGAATTTGCCCGCCAGCACTTCGGTCGGTCGGCTAGCTGGCGCGTGGTGTCAGCGTGTCCTCCTGACCGGTCGTTTGAAACGAAAACATGTCCGCCCGAACGCAACCGATCCGCGTCGTTCGGGTATTGTACCGGCTATTTTTACGTACCACTTAGATGTTCGGGTGCATTGGATTACTAATCAGTTTGGTGCCAATTTGTTAAAGTAAATTAAAGCATATTTTGTATTTTTTGTTTATAAATTACCTTATGAATATGGTAGTAGTGGCGGCCCGGCGCCGCCACAATCTAAGAAATTTTGATCTCCTGTAAAATCTATTGGCCAGCCTTGTTTTACTTTGTAAATAATTTAAATGTTTTATTAAGATAAATTAAATTTAAATGTTTTTTAATTTGATTTAACATAATGTTATATAACTTAGTTCTATGTATTCATTTTGAAAGTTTGTTGTATTTATTACTAATTATTTAGAAATTATAATTAGAATATTTGTGCGCCGTAGACGGCAAGATATAGCGTTCATTTTATTAATACTTCTGTACTTTTTTGCTTACCTGTGTTCTAAAATCAATCTGCCTGCCTTTTCCCAACTATATTAGGTCGGCTTCCAGTCTAACCGGATGCAGCTGTATACCAGTATTTTACATGGAGCGACTGCCTATCTGACCTCTACAACACAGTGACTTGGTATTACGATACCCCTTGGTAAGACTTGTATGTCAAACGTTTGTCTGAATATCTCGATAATCTAATGGTCGCAAACGTGCTCCTTGGGTCGAACTTAAGTCAGGCTAAAGGTTATTACATTTTTCTTTTAGTAAATTCTTAATAGTAACTTGCAATAGCATCATCGTCGCCGTGGGACTTGTCTCTCTCATGGGATTCTGGTATCGACACTTGTATTGAGAATAGCTGCTATCATGCTCGTGCAAGGCATATACAATTATACAACGCGGCTATTGCATGCAGTGGTCAACTTCATTCTATTCTATACTTGTAGAAGTCACCTCTTTGGCGTAGGCCTCCCCCAAGTCTCCAAAGTTTTGCGTTCCGTACTGCTTGCATCCAACTTGCTCCTACTCTTTCATAAAATATGTCCCGCCACCTTTTCTTTTGTCTGTCTTGGTAACCACTCTGTGGCTTTTTTGCCATCCGTCCTGTATATATGTCCGATTTTATGTATGTATGTTTGTAAATATCAACCTTCCCGTAGGTGTCAGTGGTGTTCCACTCGGCGGCGGCGGTGAGGTTCACCGAGCCGCTGTCGGTCGCGGTGGAGCAGAACGTGCGCCCCGTCATCACGCTTATGGACATCTGCGACCAGCTGCCCAACATGCAGGTACGAACAAGCCTAGTTCCTAGTAGCGTCGGTCGCGGTGGAGCAGAACGTGCGCCCCGTCATCACGCTTATGGACATCTGCGACCAGCTGCCCAACATGCAGGTACGAACAAGCCTAGTTCCTAGTAGCGACGGTCGCGGTGGAGCAGAACGTGCGCCCCTCCTTTCACAGTGATTTATATTGTCCTTCATATAAGGTGGATGTTGGGTTGTTGCCACTGACAAGTCTGTTATGATCACTATGATCTTTATATTCATTACGATAAGGTTACTTTTAGGTTGCTGCTATCAGAGGTAAAATCACTGTGAAAGGCCTGTAGCCTAGAAGCCACGTAATCCAAGTACCTGTACCTACAACTGAAGGATGGCTGACCGTTCCATAAGTATCTGAGGAAAGTGTAGGTAAAAAAACCCTGTTCAGTTTAAATTCTTACGCAATCACTCACTTATTCATAGGTAAACCATTCATTGTAATAAGAAGGTTTCAACTTTATAATCTGACCCCTTTATCCAAGAATTATTATTTGAATCACGGACTAGAAAAAAAAGAGGGACTCCGCACCACGCGTATGGAAAGTGAAGCACTTTAAGTATTTTGTACAAACATGCCTCACGCACACATGTACTTCATAATGTGCCATTACGCGGCACTACGGTGTCATTGTAGGTACTGTTTTCGTCAAGTAATAAAATAAAATAATGCCTTCTTGTGTTGTGAAATGGTGTAAAAATAATTCTACATCCCAGAAAAAGTGTCAAGGAATAACATATCACAAGTAAGACACTTATTTACACACACATAGATCGGAACGGTGCTTCACTTTCGATATGCGTGGCGCGGAGTCCTTCTTTTTGTTCTAGTCCGTGGTTTGAATAAACATTAATAAATTGTGATTGAAAAACAATCGACGATAATAATGAGGTTATAAAATGTACCTCTATTGTCAAAAGAAAAACATCTTTAAGGTGATTTGAAAATTAGAATTTTGTGTTTAGTATTTATTTATTTAGTATTCAATTAATCAAATCAAAGCACTTAATTTGTAAGTGCCGCTACACATTGGCACCCACAGGTACGTTTTCTGATACTTTTGCAACAGACCGATACGATGGATGGACTGAGTGAATGATGATTTGGCTGGAAAGGGGGGTGAATACTGAGATGACGAATTGACGACTAAAAGAGAAGTTTGGAAGAAAAATACATGTTGCGCCGACCACTAATAAATTGCGTAAGGGCAGGAGAATGATGATGACTTTTGCTACAGACCACACCTGCCCTGTCGACAGTACACGTATAGCGTAATAATAATCGTCATGTGTCAGGTGCTGGTGCACGTCTCGACGGCGTACAGCAACGCGGAGCTGGCGACAGTGGAGGAGCGCGTGTACGCCGCGCCGGCGCCGCTGACGCAGCTGCTGAGCCTCGTCGACATGCTGCCCCCAGACATGCTGGCTGAGATCACGCCCAGGTGAGCTTGTTATAGCTGCTACACACATTTTCGAGTCGGCACATTCGATTCAGCAGTATTTGTAGAACAACAAAACCGATCTGATTCAATTAGTTACTACACAGTCATGTCTGCTTTCATTTTGCTCGCACCAATCGGCAAACTTTTTCCGCAACCTGTTGCATGAAGTGCGTGATACGAACACAAAGGTTGCAGGCGCCAACAATCTTCATTCCCCTTCGCATCACAATGCTTGTCTCTCAGTAATGATTCACCATCATCATCTACAGCCCCACTTCACCCACTGCTGAGCATAGTACTAATGATGATGGTAGTAATGATCATTTCATTTAATTCCAGATTAATATCCCCGAAGCCCAACACCTACACGTTCACTAAAGCGATGGCGGAGAGCGAGGTGGCCGAGCGAGCTGTCACGGCCAAGTACGCGACCGCCATCTTTAGACCAACAATAGGTTAGTAAATTATAATGATAACGTGCAAAAACGAGTCTTAAAACTACCTTAGGCCATGTTTTTCATATTCGTGGAACGACAGGTCCGTTTTCATTCATTTAAAACACTGCCATCTATCGGTGGGTAGCCAAAATAAAGTTGTGGCGTTAGATAGCGATGTGTTCAATGTGATTGGTATTTAAATTTTCTTATGAGAAAGATCATTGTGGCTGACAGAGGGTGAAGACTGATGAAGGCTGATATAAACGGGTAAATAATGCCATAAATAAAGGATAAAATCAGAAGGATGTTACCATTTACGGATCCTTTGTTGTGTCACACTGAAATTGCAGTAATATTATTTGAGGTCGAGTGAATTTTAATAAAATCACCCTTTATTGTCCCCAGTAATATCATCCCTGCGCGACCCGTTCCCTGGCTGGATAGACAACCTGAACGGCGCCAGCGGCGTGCTGGTGGGCGGCGGCAAGGGAGTGCTGCACGTGCTCAACTGTGGCGGCGCCAGGGCAGCAGACATGATGCCTGTGGACATCTGCATCGACATGCTCGTCGCCGTGGCCTGGGAGACCGGCGTCGATGAGTTAGTAATGACGAGACCATAGCATCATACTTGTATTATCTAAAAAAGAGTAGGCAGAGCTGTACAGTTTATTCAAATTTGCACCAGTTATGTTTTAAGCCCCATGTAATAGGGGCGATCGCTTGATGGCCTCGTTGGTCTACTAAAGGCAAGCACGAGTGCTAAGCATGAGGTCGTAGGTTCGATTCCCGAGTCGGGCAAAGTTTTATTGAGTTTCTCCGCCAGGACTTGCTCTGTAGCAGCCCGGAGTCTGTATTATCTATGCTCAGCTGATGGCCATAACCTCGCCCCCATTAGTGATTTAGTGTTGGCTTTCACTGTTCTCTCGTCGTCCTCATTTTCGTCTCATTATGAATTTGTTATATTTCTTTAATTTGGTCCGCAATAAAAATATTCAATCTATCTGTCCCTCAGCAAACGAGAAGCCCGCGTATAAAACTGCAGCTCCTGCCTACGCCATCATAGCCAACATGCTACTTACTATCTCCATCCAAAGTGTCCATACGTGTTTATGACGTATTCATACTACTATGTCATCTATGTACTACTTATTAGAGCTCTTTTTAACTTGAAAGTTTTATTTTGTAGCAAGCGAGAGGCGCGCGTGTACAACTGCAGCTCCTGCCTGCACCCCATCACGTGGGAACAGTTCCGCACTAAAACACTGCGCGGCATGCGCAAGCTCCCCTTCGACAACGTCATGTGGTACCCCTTCGTGTTATTCGTCGAGAACACGTAAGTAGTCCGCCAGCTACTACTGCCGTTTTTTTATTTATATTTCTTCTCTGGGCAGTCGGTTATGAAATACCGACCTCGTCTAATTTTAAAACATTCTTAATTTTGTCTTTAAAGTGTTGTTTAAATCAAGTTTTACAGAAATAATCATTATATATATAAAATTACGTGTCACGTTGTTTGTCCGCGATGGACTCTTAAACTACTGAACCGATTTTAAATTTGATTTGCACACCGTGTGCAATTTGATCCAGCTTGAAAAATAGGATAGCTTACATCTCAATTTATAGTCGCAATATTATTTTATTGCAAATTATTTGTCTATTATTTGACAGTCACAATTATCTGTTAGCTCCAATCGATTCTAACAGATGGCGATATCTGTTGACTGGATTGAGTAAATATTCAATAGATAGCGCTATGTTAAAAATACAAACGTTTCATATAAGCTACAATTTAATAAAGAGAAAAGATATGATTGCTTGTTTGTATTGAATAGGCTCCGAAACTACTGAACCGATTTCAAAAAATATTTCACTGTTGGGAAGCTACACTATCTCCGGGTGACATAGGCTATATTATATTATGCTTTGCTACCCGGGCGAAGCCGGGGCGGGTCGCTAATATTAAATATGATTTAGATACTACTGTATGTGCCAAAAGTTTCTGAAATACATATAAACGCTTTGTTGGGGAGTTTTTGCGCTAGTACTTTTTCCCAGCTGAAACACCAGGAAGTGGTGAAGGCTAAATTTAGTTGTTTTCAGCCTTAGTTTAATGTAATAGTAGCTTGGACAATTCTGTGTGGGTCCAGGTGGGGTCATATTGTTTTGCCTTTAACGAACATTTCAGAGGTCTCTAGAAATAATTCGTGCCTTAATTACGTCTCTAAATAAATAAATAAAATATTATTAGTGACCTAATCTGAACATTAGATATATGAAGTTTCCGTTCTCTTGCAGCGTGATGCAGAAGATTCTGGCGACCACACTTCAAACAGTCCCACTGTACCTAATGCACTACATTTCCAAAATGTGCGGGACTCAGCCGAGGTAATTAGTTTTACTTTAATTTTATCGCTTTATCTAAGTCTGTTCTGTTGTCAATAACTGGTTGAGTAGGAATTTCTGGGTTGTGGAGGTCAGAATAGGCAGTCGCTCCATGTAAAATACTGTTATTCAGCTGCATCCGGTTAGACTGGGAGCTGACCACAGCATCGTTGGGACAAGGCTGGCAGATGATGATTGACTGTCATTTCTGACAATTTATTCATGATAAAACAAAAAGAGTACTTATTCATAAATACAGAGAACCTATTATTTCTCATAGTTTGTACGAGTAATGTGTATCCTGTGGCCGTTGACTGCGGGCAGCTGTAGCTACATAAAATTATGACCTTCAAATATATTATTCCTTATTTTATCATTATTAGATTTCGATAACGATCCCGTGTGAAGTTTCTCCAGGTAATTTAACTTGAGTCTGTATAAAGGGTGTAAAAAGACATCATCACATAGCTGTTATCCACGCATTCTGTACATCAAACTAAGGAACATTGAGCTAAACTATTCCTGAAAAATGACTTTTATTTTTGTTGCGAGAAATCGCTGTTTACGGCCGCGCGTAAGTTATACGAGTATATAACATTTAAAACTTGTTTTCTTGAAAGAGTAAAAATAAGTTGGAACTTTGACCTTCAATATCTCCGTAACCAGAAGGTTTCCAGGTATGTTCCAGTACAAAAAAGCTGATCACAATGACGGGGAGTTTGAGTGACTGTCAACCATCATTTTATATCTGTTACATCTCATGTTCCAGACCGAGCTTCTCCACCGTGAGCAAGCGCCTGCACGCAATGAACAGCGTGCAAAAGTTCGTCCTGATCCGCGAGTGGTACTTCAACACGGACAACGTGCAGCGTCTGAAGCAGAGACTGTCGGCGTCTGATGCCGCTATATACAACCTGGATCCTACTACTATCGAGTGAGTAGCTGTGACCTGCTGGGTACTAGACCTACTGCTGTACCTAGCTCTGCTTTTTTATCTTTAATATATCTAACATAGTGTACTAAGTAAAACATTAATATTCAGGTCACGCGTTATCTGCGTTTTGTCACGAATTTAGCTCAAATTTCAATTATATCCCTTTTTTTTTTGAGGGGGAGTCCTTACCGGACGGCGAGCTGCCCATTGCTCGCCGTCCGCAAGCCCGCGCCTACGGTGGCCGGGAATCGGCTATTGATCCCCGACGCCCAGGGCGTCTCTTGCGGCAACTACGCGCATGAGGGCGCAACGATTGCCTCTCCCTCATGCGCTCTGCCTCCTCCTTCGCGAGCATTTCTGCCTCGCAAAAGGAGGTAACGGCTTCCCATGCCCTCTCACTCCATACCATGTCATGAACCACGGCCGGACGCGAGAAATCGCCGCCGTATCGAGAAAGGCATTCAATGTTACGTTACTTACTAGCTTTTTCCCGCGGCTTCGCCCTTATGGATGTTGGATATCGTCCCACGGGGACGTAGTACGGGGTTAACAGTACCCTATGTCCTAACCCAAATCATGGCGTATCCGTATGCCTTTCATCCAAACCCGTTTAGCCGTTAGGGAGTGAAAAATAACAGATAGACAGATAATGAATTGTAATAACTTTGATCCAGTGCACCAATTTTAATGAAATAAAGACTAAATGTTATCTCATGATGGACTATGACTGTATTTCCAATCCCTTACAAAATGTATGCCGGTCACACTCTTGTCTTGGGGAGTGACGGGCACAGTTACCATCTCAGTGTCCCAAGTCAACCTCACCTACTCGTGGTGCATCCTGCTGAATAACAAACGATGTTCTGACAACTGACAAATGGCGGTATAACCATTTCTAAATAAACTTTCGGAAGAGACTCTGGATCTTAAGACGGAACGACGTGAAAACACACCTATCACTTCGTCAGCAAAACGAGTACTCAAAAAAAAAATTTGTTCATTGGTACGACGCAATCTCCGACGCTCCAATACACGCTCTATAAATGAAGTGACTGAGCAAAATTGGGGGTCAAAAGTGTTCTTCTAATCACTTGGGAGGAGCCACCTGACGAAGTTGACCAAATCTAGTGGGGATATCGCTGATTCGAAGCCGGAGATCCTTTTGGAAGTCGAAAACTTTTACGGCCAATTGTACGCATCGCCTGCGTCTCGACATCATCCCGAAAACGCGGATTCCAGAGCCACCTTAACCCCCCATTTCACGGAAGACCAAGCAGAAGTCAGTCAAAATGAAATCGAGGCGGCTCTTCAACAGCTTAAAAATGGAAAAGCCCCTGTTGAGGTCGGGATTACGACCGAGCTTCTGAAAGCTGGAGGATGTCCTGTTCTGAAAGTTCTTTTCTCTAGGAGGACTCCAGAAGCGTGGCGAAGGAGCGTGGTCGTTCTTTTTTTAAAAAGGGTGATTAAACCGATTTAAAGAATTATAGACCCATTTCACTCCTAAGCCACGAATATAAGTTGTTTTCAAGAGGCATCACGAATCGTCTAGCGCGAAGACTCACCGAGTTTCAGCCACCAGAGCAGGCCGGATTTCCAGGAGGATACAGCACCTTAGCACCCAGCACCACATCGACTAAGTGCGGCGAATGGCCCCTGTATCTTGCGTTTGTGGACCATGAGAAGGCTTTTGACTCTATAGAGACCTGATCTGTTTTGAAGTCTCTGCAGCGATGCCAAGTCGACTGGCGATATATCCAAGTGCTGAGATGTCTTTATGAAAACATGACAATGACCGTTCCAACTCAGAACCAGCGAACTGAACATATCTCCCTGCGTCGAGGGGTGAGACAAGAGGACGTAATTTCTCCTATATTGTTCTCTAATGCATTTGAGGATGTTTTTAAGACGCTGAATTGGGAAGGACGCGGCATTAATATCAACGCGACTACATGTCACACTTGCGATTTGCAGATGACATCGACATACTGGCTGAATCGCTGCATGACTTGCAGCTGATGCTGGACGGCCTAGTTGATTCTTCTGTACGCATTGATCTCCGGATGAACTTGGACAAAACCCAGTTTATTTTCATCGAACACGCCACTCCGGGACCGATTGCTGTCAACGGTGGTGCTCTCCAGGTTGTTCAAGAATACGATTACCTCGGGCAAATTCTACAGTTTGGTAAGAACAACTTTGAGAAGGATGCTAACAGAAGAATTCAGCTAGGCTGGGTAGCGTTTGGGATGCTTCATCGCGTCTTTTCGTCGCGTATTCTTTAGAGCCTAAAGACTAAAGTCTTCAATCAGTGCGTCCTGCCTGTTATAACTTACGGAGCCGAAACGTGGACACTCACAGTACGGCTAGTCCATAAATTCAAGGTCGCTCAGCGAGCTATGGAACGAGCTATGCTTGGAGTCTCTCTGAGGGATAGAATCCGGAATGAAGTGATCCGGCTGAGAACCAAACTTGTCGACATAGCTCACTGTAGCGGTATTAACATCGCCACATGCGAGCTACACGTCACAATGACGTCACACAATCCTGTATCGCGCAAGCAGAGTATACCGCGCAACTAGCATATATACAACATCCCGATATCAAACGTCTCGCAGTTGCCTACCAGACACAAGACCCGTCTGGTCGGAGGATCCTCCCTTTTCCATAGAGTATGAGTGAACTTTACACCCTGTTCCTCATACCTCTATACTCGCGAAGATTCCCCAGTCAACCAACCTGAAGTGGCAATGGGCCGGCCATATTAGCCGTAGAACTGATGACCGTTGGGGTAGACGTGTTCTTGAGTGGAGACCGCGAATCGGCAAACGTAAGGTAGGTCATCCTTACCTCAGGCTAGATGGAGCGATGATCTTCGCAGGGTGGCTGGTAGCAGCTGGATGAGAGTTGCCGAGAATCGAGCTGAATGGTAGCGCTATACAATACCCTACCGTTGTTATGACTTGACACATCGAGTTTTAGAAAAAACTGTCACACAGTATGGGGGACAGAGACGACGTGAGACGAAGACGAACTTTTTTCTAAACTGAAGGTACCGTAATAGGCTTGCCCCTTCAACAAATCACTTCATTTAGTTTGACAATCTATTTGTTTCACAGAAACCGTCAGTAACAGAAGTATTATTTTAACCAGTTCCTTTATACACAATGATTTAAATTTAATTATTTCAGTTGGGAGGATCACTGCGTGGACTTCGTGAAGGGGTGTCGCAAGTACTTACTGCGGGAAAATGATCAGGACATCGAGAAGGCTCAGAGAAGAATGCAAATGTAACTATTTAATATAATTATTTTTTATTTTATTTCTAAGTTAAATATTTTATAATACTTAAATTAAGTTAATAATTCTGTAGGGATAGTCAAACTCTAATTTATTATAATTAAATAATAATCTTAATTCATACTGAGTCAGCTACATGTCGATAGATGGCGGTGTTTTAAATTATGTTCGAAAACTTTTTACTGCACAAAAAATATGTGTGTTTGGTAACTTGACATTAATAGAAACATAATTATTTATTTTCTACATTCACAGGTTATACATGTTCCACAAGGCTGTGCAGTTATTCCTGACACTTTTGTTGGGTCGCTTGGCGATACGAACAGTTCCAGCCATCTTGCGGGCAATAGCGACACTAATACGACTTCGAAGAAATGGCGCCGCGCTGCACAAGATGTGAAAAAGTATTGCAGATTTATCATTTATGTAATATAGCAATACTATTTTATGGCTGTTTATTAACGGGATACGAGACGTTTAACGTCAAACCAACATTAATTTAATTAGTGTAAAATGGTGACTGATATTATAATTAATGAATATGGTAAGACCTCAAAGTTATCCTGTCAGAAGACCATTAGGTACCTACTTATAATAATGTAATAATGTAGCTTCCTTGGGGTAGGTAATAGGGATTCAAGTACATTCAACAAAAGAGACTTTAGTCTGTTCCTAAGTATCTATTGAAAATGTAAACAAATGGATCAGAAAACGTACCTGTGGATGACAATCTGTAGTGCCACTAATTACAACTTGATTGCTTTGATTATTTGGACACTTAAACCCGGTATTCTAATTTTAAATTACCTTACAAAATGTTTTTCATTTGACAATTGAGGTTAATTTTACAACCTAGATATTTAAACGATGATTTTTCAATTTCAATTTAATAATGTTATTCAAACAATAATTAATGGAAAACGTGGTGAGGTAAAAGTTTAAACCTTTTAAAAACAAATTAAAATGTTACTAATTCGCTTTAGTGACTGTTTGCATAAGAATTTAACCTGAACAGGGTTTGTTTACACCTTTTGTTAGTTTTTTTTTTATCTCTACATAGAAGTTTCCTTTTTGTTGACTGTACATAGACAATACATTTTGTTAAGCTATTGCATAGCTTTTATCGCAGGCTTTGAGCGCGGCGACCGAATCAAGAAATTCCGTAACGAAAATAAAACCTAACACCCCTCACTCCGCTTACCATGTAGCTCGGCCGAGGGTTCGCTTAACGTGTATGTATATGGTACGACTGTACTTGAATTAATATCAAAGAAAAAATATACGGCATAAATAAAAAATAAATAAATAATTATAATTGCATAAGTTGATAAAAAATGCTATGCAATAGCTTTACCGTGGCAGTCCCCCGAGTGCCACACGTGTTTTTTTTTTAATTAAATATATACTATAAATATACAGGGTGGGTAAAAAATCGTGGATCAAACGAAACAGGGCGATAGTTGGGGTTATTTGCGGTAAAAAATATCCATGTCCTAACTTGATCTCCTTAAAAGTTATGACTATTTGAGTGTTTTTTAAGGAAATATAAAAGTTTTTAATAAATAGGCCTTTGTAGTAAAATGGGTACCTATTTTAAAACAATAAATGGTGTTCAGTTGACTTGAGAGTTAGTGTAGTATTTTTATGTCACGAAGCGATGTGCGCTTTACTTGTGGTTACCAAGTGTACAAACACGCTGTGAATGTGTGTGTAAGTGGAGGAGCTCTCGGCACCGTCCGAGACAATGGCGAAGTTGGAAGTGTGTGTGTGTAATGTGCTGACGCTACTCGTCTTCACGCACACATTCGGAGCGAGTTTGTACAGTAACACAAGTAAAGCGCGCGCCGCTTCGTGAGATAAAAATACTGTACTTACTCGTACATCTAGCTTCATCTTTCTGACTGACCGACTCCTTTGACAGTTCCAAAGTGCCCGTAAATGGTTCAATTGAAATAAATGCTTTGTTTAATTTGATTATAAAACCAACACATGTTATGTACATCACGCCTATATTTCTCAAATGGTTAGGCAGAGGTATACAAAGTACACCCACATTACGCCAGTTTAAGTCCTGTGGGAGTCAGGCATACAATATCCAGCTTAAACGACTGGCCCACGCGGCGCGCGGATGGGCACTGAATGCTTTTTTTTTTTTTTTGGTAGGGCAACTCGCAGTTTTGACCACTGGGGGTCGTGGCTGCTTAACCGGACTGTCCTGTGGTTGCCTTTCGGATTTTACTCTAAAGGGCCTCCAGCCAGGAGCAAATGCTTTTAGCCCACGAGGTAGTTTTTATAAAGCGTGCTAAACGCTGATTGGCTGACCACATCAGCACATCTCTTAAGACAACTGATCAGCCAATAGGATGTAAGTAGTGTTTAAGAATTTTGTATAAATATTAGTTTGGAAATAAATTCATCATCATTCCCAAAACGAGTGTTTTACTGAACAGTCCAAGTAGTACCCTATATTTGGTGACCCCGACGTGATTTAATCAGTGGTGTCTTGATACGTAATTAGTCATGAAATATTGTGAGGACGCCGTACCAGAATAGTGCGAAAAGGAAGTTTCTGCTATTGTACTGCAAGAAAAGATTCCACAATTCTGGCGCGCACAACCAAGGCTGTGGTTTGCTCAGTTCGAAGCCGTGACATCACCATACAAGACAAGCGATGAACAAAAATACAACTTGGTCATTGCAGTCCTGGAGAGGAAAGACATCGAACAAATAAGTGATATCATCTGTAAACCACCCGAGTCAGGAAAATACAACGCTCTAAATAATCGTTTGATGTCGGTGTACGAAGAGTCCGAGTCCCGTCAATTCCAGAAGCTTTTGAGCGGACTAGAATTAGGAGATCAGATGCCTACACAACTCCTGAGGGTGATGCGAGAGTTGGCTGGAGAAAAGTACCCGATAACGCGCTCAAAATTTTATGTATGGGCCACTTACCTTCCCAAGTCCGTGCCGTGCCTCCCGTTAACACGGAATCTCCACTTGATACCCAAGCAATGATGGCGGATAAGATGATGTAGCATACGGAGCACACTATCGCGGAGGTCAGCCAATCTTGACCTTTTTTTTTTTTTTTTTGTTCCGGGGTCGAAAATCTTCATGGATGTCCCCCGCCCTGGGGGGGCGGAGGGGTCTGTCAGACTCTTACTGACTAAAAACCACCCCGGTGTTCCGTCTCACACCTACGCCGGGGGTCGCGGGAACTTACAAATCTTCCGCAACCCCCGGCCGGTTCCGGCCCGCCTCTGCGGGCCCCGTCCGGTCGAGCGGGGGGAGTGAGGTGTTTGACTCCCCCCGCGACGTCTAAGAGGGGCTTGCGTGGAACACTACGCGCCGCCACCTCGGGTCCTGATGTATGGGGGGCGACGGACGTCCCCGAGTCCGTCGCCACTGGACCCATTTAGGGGGGCTGGAAGAGGGCGTTGTCCGCCCTCCGCCGACGCCCGGTGCGCCTGCTGCGGGCCGGGTGAGAGGATGAGATCTCTCGCTCCCTTTCCGCAGCCTCCTTCTGCGAGATGACTGTTTCGCAGAAGGATACCACCGCGTCCCAGGACTCCTCGCCGCCGACCATCGCATTCACAACGGCCGGCAGCGAGAGGTCACTGCCTACTCCTGAGATGAGAGCACGGCGCGGCTCCTCCCAAGCGGCACACTCTGCCAGCGTATGCCACGCCGTGTCCTCCCGGCAGTCGACGCAGTGGTGACACCGGGCGTCCGGCTCCCTGTTTATGCGACACAGGTACTTCCCGAAGCAACCGTGCCCCGAGAGCACCTGCGTCACCCGAAACGACAGGGAGCCCTGCCTCCTCCCAAGCCAGTGGTCGAGCACCGGCCGGACCGCCTCGATGGTGACGAGGCCGGCGGTAGGGCGTGAGAGCCTGTCCCGCCATTCCGCCACCAGGACCTCGCGGAGCTGCGACCGACGCTGCTCCATTTGTCGCAGCATCGGTCGCTCGCCCCGCGCCCGCGCTTCCTCGCGCCACCGGTACAGTGACGCGAGCACCTTCGCCTCCAGGTCCCAGGGCGGGGATCCGGCCAGTGCACAAGCCGCCTCGTAGGAGATCGTGCGATAACCCCTGATGACTCTGACGGCCATCGCTCTCTGCGGCTTTCGCAGAACAGAGATGCTGCCGGCCGTCAGGTCAGCCGCCCAGATCGGGGCCTCGTAAAGGGCCATCGATCGCACGATCCCCACGTAGAGCCGCCTACAAGCGGCGCTCGGGCCCCCCAGATTGGGAAGCAGCGTTGACAGCGCCCCGGCCGCGCCCAACAACTTGGGCGCCAGCTGCCGGAAGTGGGGGCCGAAATCCCACCGGCTGTCGAGCACCAACCCCAGGTACTTCATGGTGGGCTCGACAGCGATTCGAACCCCCCCCCACCACAATGTGGGATCCGGATGGTGGCGCCCGCCGGGGACCATGAAACACCATGGCCTCCGACTTGTTGAGGGCCACCTCCAGACCTTTTTATATTTTGTTGAGTGCCTGTTACTTGTTGACAGGTGTACACTGTCCTCCCATACCTATCAACACTGTAATTTGAAACATTGTTAAAGCCCCTTATTTTTAAAAGAGTAACCATGGAGTTTCTTGTCGGCTCTTCTCCATAGGAAACAACCAATTGGAACCGTGCACCTACGCTATGCTTCTGACGTTTCATAAGTGCCCATGTTGGTTTATGTGAAATAAAATATTTTGATTTTGATTTTGAACCAATTCTTCATTTTATCAAGATATCACCGCCTGGAATAAAGAAACAAATCTACTGCGAAAATACGATAAAAACACCACGTTCGTATTTACCGAAATCTTTTCGTGAGACTGCCTTCAAAGCATTACACAAAATGAGTCATCCCGATATCCGAACGACAAGAAAAATGATCACCGAGAAGTATTTCTGGCCAGCAATGAACAGAGACGTTTCTGAATGGACGCGATGCTGCATTACGTGTCAACGTGTTAAAATTCACCGACATATGAAAACTCCGCTAGTACAGTTTCCCGAGTCCAGAAGATTTTAACACATATATGTCGACATTGTTGGACCACTCACTCCATCAAAAGGTTACCGATACTTGATCACAATTATCATTATCGATCAATGCTCCAGATGGCCCGAGGCAGTGCCGGTCAGCGACATAACCGCGGAGACAGTCACTCGAGTCATATATGATACGTGGATTACTCGCTTCGGTTGCCCACTGCGTATTTCTACGGACCTAGGACGCCAGATCGAGTCTTCATTATTTCAAAAACTAATGAACGAACTGGGTGTAACAAGAATCCGCACTACTGCCTACCATCCGCAATCAAACTGCCTCGTAGAAAGATTTTACCGTACCCTCAAGACAGCATTAACTGCAAGAGGGAGTAAATAACAATGGGTTGAAGAATTATCGTCGTACTATTTGAATTACGCAAGGTCATTCATAAGGAGACAAACTACAGTCCCGATACAATGATTTATGGCACCTCATTAAGATTACCTGCAGATGTTTTTGCATATGCGAAGATATATAATGAAGACCCGTTGTTGTTACGTCATCTAACAGAATCAAAGGCATCGCTTAATGAGTCCTGAGCACGTGCACCCTCGACAACAACGCATGACCTTTGAACCGAAGCAGCTGTCGACATGCACTCGTTTATTTAAAAAATAATTATCGCCGCCGTACGAAGGCCCCTACGAAGTTATTGAGAAACATGACCAGTACTTCAAGATACGCCTGCCCAACCGAGAATCGGTGGTATCATTAGATAGACTAAAGCCTGCCTACATACTGCCAGAAGCCACGGATGAAGTGGTGGAAGAAAACCCATACGTTACCCGTTCCGGCAGGACCGTTAAACCTACAAAACATGTACGGTTTTCTTGAAGGGGAATACTGTGGGAGTATACAGGCATACAACACCAAGCTTAAACGACTGACCCGTGCGGAGCGCGGACCGACACTGAACGCTACAATTTTTTTTTTTTGACTTTGCCACTCTTAGTTGTGACCCTTAGAGGTCATGGCTACTTAACCGGACTATCCTGTGGGTGCCTTAAAATGACTCAAAGCCTCCAGCCAGGGGCGAATTACTAAAATTATTAAGTGACCGCACGCTAAGGGCACCCCCTGTGGGGTACGAACCTCGGCTTAGGGCGTCACTGAGGGGAGGGCAGTAAGGTGGGACTGGCTGGATCGAATGGTTTAAAGAATTATTATTAACAGGGGAAATTAAAGCTACAGGCTCAGCTACGGCGCGGGCTGGCGCTTCGTCGAGCAAGGGTCGGGAGGGGGCATAATTACGGTGGGGTCGTCGCGATGGTCCTCGGCGGCGAGGTCGGAACGATGGCGGTTTGTGTTTGTACACTGTACTGGTGGCCCTACTGTTCTCCTTTAGGAGGGTTATGGGGTCATCGGTGTCGGCTAGGAAATGCCTTGGACGGCGGGTACGACTGATATAGGCGGCTGAATTTTGCTAGCCCACGAGGTAGTTTTTATAAAGCGTGCTAAACGCTGATTAGCTGACCACATCAGCACATCTCTTAAGACAACTGATCAGCCAATAGGATGTAAGTAGTGTTTAAGATTTTTTTTTTAATATTAGTTTGGAAATAAATTCATCATCATTCCCAAAACGAGTGTTTTACTGAACGGTCCAAGTAGTACTCTATAGTCTCATGTTCTAAGGGGCGAGCCCACTGCCATCAACAGGGCACAAATCCAGACTCTTGGCTGCTACTGAGAAATTCTAGATGAAAAACCTAAAGACACTCTGCCCGACCTAGGATCGAACCCAAAACCTCATGCTTAGCAGTAGCGCTTGCGACCACGAAACCAACGAGGTAGTCAAAAAACACGCGAGAGGTGTCACGGCACACCCCGCACCCGGTTAGAACGAAGTACACGAGAGGTGACGCGGGACACCCCACATTCGGTTGAAACGAAGTATACGAGAGGTGTCGCGGGACACCCCGCACTCGTTTGGAACGAAGTACACGAAAGGTGTCGCGGGACACCCCGCACTCGGTTGGAACGAAGTACACGAAAGGTGTCGCGGGACACCCCGCACTCGGTTGGAACGAAGTACACGAAAGGTGTCGCGGGACACCCCGCACTCGGTTGGAATGAAGTATACGAGAGGTGTCGCGGGACACCCCGCACTCGGTTGGAACGAAGTACACGAGAGGTGTCGCGAGACACGCCGCACTCGGTTGGAACGAAGTATACGAGAGGTGTCGCGGGACACCCCGCACTCGGTTGGAACGAAGTACACGAAAGGTGTCGCGGGACACCCCGCACTCGGTTGGAACGAAGTACACGAAAGGTGTCGCGGGACACCCCGCACTCGGTTGGAACGAAGTACACGAGAGGTGTCGCGGGACACGCCGCACTCGGTTGGAACGAAGTACACGAAAGGTGTCGCGGGACACCCCGCACTCGGTTGGAACGAAGTACACGAAAGGTGTCGCGGGACACCCCGCACTCGGTTGGAACGAAGTACACGAAAGGTGTCGCGGGACACCCCGCACTCGGTTGGAACGAAGTATACGAGAGGTGTCGCGGGACACGCCGCACTCGGTTGGAACGAAGTATACGAGAGGTGTCGCGGGACACCCCGCACTCGGTTGGAACGAAGTACACGAAAGGTGTCGCGGGACACCCCGCACTCGGTTGGAACGAAGTACACGAAAGGTGTCGCGGGACACCCCGCACTCGGTTGGAACGAAGTATACGAGAGGTGTCGCGGGACACCCCGCACTCGGTTGGAACGAAGTACACGAGAGGTGTCGCGGGACACGCCGCACTCGGTTGGAACGAAGTATACGAGAGGTGTCGCGGGACACGCCGCACTCGGTTGGAACGAAGTATACGAGAGGTGTCGCGGGACACGCCGCACTCGGTTGGAACGAAGTATACGAGAGGTGTCGCGGGACACGCGGGCCATTTACAATCTATGTCGTCGCGAATCTCTTAGGGAACTATTTAAAAAGATTAATATTATGACGGTACCTTGTCAATTCATTTATGAAAATATTATGTATGTAAGAAAAAATCGACATCTTTTTAATAAAATAAGTGATAGACATAATTTTAATACTAGAAATAAAGATAAAATAGATCAACCATTTTTTAGATTATCTAAAGTACATACATCTTTTATGGGGTACTGTGTTAAATGTTACAACAAAATACCTTGTGACATATTGGAATTAAATGAAAGAAAATTTAAAACTCATATAAAAAGTACACTTTGTAAACAAGCATATTACAAATTAGAGGATTATATCCTAGATAAGAATGCTTGGAAACATGCTGGTCCTGCTCCATAGGACAATCTAGAGTGTAGACAAAATCAAACTGGTTGCTAATTTGATTGTATAATTTATAATTTTTATGACATTGATTGTTACATTATGTACTTAACTACTTTAACTCACACACTAAATTATTACTTGTTAAAATTTTGGAAACATCATCTACTTTTCAATATTTGTAAATATGTGAGCACCATGTATCTATCACATAATTAATTTACCTGCCTTTACATTATATTTAATTCTTTTTACCTATTGTGGTATAGTAATTTTATTCTAGGTGCATCGTGTTCACATATGATTACATAATTAATGTAAACTTACATAATATTGTAAAATATTTTAAAAGAGTAACGGTGGAGTTTCTTGCCCATGCTTCTCCATACGAAACTACCTTTTGGAAGGGGCAACTAGAATCAATTCTATTTTTTTGTAAATTTTGACGTTCAAAAGTGCCTTTTATGTGCCTATTTGAAATAAATGATTTGACTTTGACTTTGACACGCCGCACTCGGTTGGAACGAAGTATACGAGAGGTGTCGCGGGACACGCCGCACTCGGTCGGACCCCGTCAATGGTGCTGACATATAGTCCATAAATATTAACACATACCTAAGTATGTCAATATTGTTCTTTTCAAAATTTCTAATATCGGTGTATGATGGCGGAAACGTCATATTATCTATATTCAGCACTGTGGAGCAGTGGTTCCTAACTTTTTCGATCTTGTCACCCCTACGACTTAGCTAGGGAAACTGATTTACCCCCCCTCACCCTCATGTTACCAATAAATATAGTACGTAATAAATACAAATTGCCGTTATTAGACGTATCAAAATTGCAAAAAAAAGTAGATAAAATCAAGATATTTTATTTCACATAAACCAATATGGGCACTTATGAAACATCAGAAGCTAGGTGCACGGTTCCAATTGGTTTTTTCCTATGGAGAAGAGCCGGCAAGAAACTCCACGGTTACTCTTTTAAAAATAAGGGGCTTTTACAATGTTTCAAATTACAGTGTTGATAATGGGAGAACAGTGTAGGCCTGACAACAAGTAACAGGCACTCAACAAAATTTAGGGGTTGGGGATTGGGGGTTTTATCCCCAAATTAATAACCGAGGCTGTAGAGATTTGCGGATATGTATTCGTTCTGCAGACATTACTCTTTTGTGGAAATAATGCTGCCACAATACTGCAAACGAAACAGTGAGCATCGTTGTTCTGTATATTAGTACAACTTTTTCAATGTTTCACTACACTTGGTAACTCTATATGTATATGTACGAGCCACCTCTCAAAGAATTGTATTTGTTAATATTAATCTCTAGCTGACTCACGAAGACACAAGTCCAACCAGATACACAGTGATTAAATTCAGATAGATTTCTTTGAAATGACATTTGAATATAATTAATTAATTTCAGTACTGCGATGTATTGATACATACTTTGTATTGAATGACTTCAGCTCTTGCTTACCTGACTTTGGTAGAACAAAGTGAGCAAAAAGTTCGAACTTCTTTTTAATACAAAAATCTTTTACAAGACAAACACTAATTCCATTTATGACATGTTTCTGATTAGGTACCCATTGGGAATGTCTCGAGTGTGAGGTGCTCTTCTGATGGATTAAGTCGGTATTTAATTATTCTATTTTTAAACGCCGTAGCAATTATATTGACATTCTCAAATTCAGATTTGCATAAGCAATTCGATTTATAAATATTCGTTTTCAAGTGATATTGGTATACTTTTTTAAGTATTTCAATTTGACAGTATACATAATTAAATAAACTATTAGATCTTGTGATGGAAGGGGGTGTAACTGCAAACAAAATATACAATAAAAACATTAATTTTATGTATTTATTGTAAATAAAGCCTAAATTATATAATACAAAATTATAATCATATGAGTAAATCTATGCAAGTCAAATAAATTACCTAGGAACCTAATGCAGCTATGAAGTAAGATATACACACAAACTTTAGAGTGTTACCTGCTACAAAACGGTGTTTTATATTAGACAGAATAATGTTTAAATGTGTTGCTGTCACTCTTTTATAATATGAAAGAATAGGTGACCACGACAGATTTAAACACAGAAAATTATAAAAATAAAAAAAGCTTTTATTTCAGGTGACAACAACAGATTTAAACTTAGATTTTTTTTTTTTTTTTAAGAACACTATTGTTTCACACATAATTAAAAATTGTCCTTATAATGTTAGTAACAAAGGTCTTAGAAACAATGTTAGTATTGTAGCATTCTCGAATAAATTCAAATAAACAGAAAAATATATAAAATAAAATCCAATTATGTAATGCCAAAAGTTCTAGATACAAACAAAAATAAAAAACATGGCGTCATCTCGTCACGTGAAGCCGAATAAGCATCCCCAGCACTGCAGACTCCGGCCTTCCTGATATCAACTTCAAAATTCAGTTTTTTTAATTCAAATTATTACCTACATGTTGAGTTTTAGGGATTTATGGGTCTTATAAAGGGGGTCGAAATTTTTATTATTTTTGCGATAGGACGCACCATATTTGAGATATAAGCAAAAAAAAGAGTTTGTGCACCTGAAGTTGAGGTGTTGGTGTGAATTTCAGTTCATGACAACTAATTCTATTCCACACCTTTTTAATCGTGATAAAAAATAGTCAGATTTAGCTATAAAATCAAAATTTTAGGTGAAAAACGTCAAATTCAGAATAGCAAAATTGCTATTTTCACCAAATTAATAACTCAGTGCCATCTTAGTACTGTCAAAGAAAAATATAGTTAAATTGTGTCACTTTAGTCTATTTCAGAATGGGAAATCGTCGTTTAACAGGAATAAACTAAATTTTGGTGATTTTTAGTCTAATTTAGAGGCATTTGTGACAAGAGAATCGGCACCATTAGCAAATAACGCCAACCTGAATCCAAGTTCAATGCCAAAGTAAGAATTTGGTGTACAAACAGCAGTCATGGAAGTATTCAACTTTTTGTCGACGCTGAGTTCAAGGTCACAAAGTTATGACGGGTTTGAAGATTCTCTGTTTGTTGTTTATCTAAGACGCATTTTTTTATCGTTTTAAGTCCTTTAGTGTGGCCAGAGACACTGTGTGTTGTTAGGCAGAATAATACAATCTCATGAACTGTGGACAAGGCAGGCAGGTGACGATGATGATGATCTGACTTCGACCGCGGTCTAAAGCGGCCATACATAAGGAATCATGGACTCGTGTGCGACGTGTGTTGACGTGAGTGGTGTGTGTTGACAGTACATCAGTACGTACGACGCGCTCGCGGAACTAAGGTGTGCTACTAGCTACTGCACTATCTATACTAATTGTGTAGCCACATAGTGTACAATAATTTAACGAGTGATTAACTGAGTTATACAAATTAATTAGAAAATACATTCCTTGCCGTAAGTATTTTAATTTTACGAAGCACAAAAATCGGCCAAAAAATAATTATCTTTATAATAATAATAAATAATAATAAAATAATTTATTTGCGTAAAACATGGTATACAATGGTGTTAAGCATATGTCAGAGTGGCACAAACATGTTTAGCACTGATATAACATGCCATGAAAAAATTTAATGTTACAGGGTAATTATAATTAAGTACGTTAATGTTAGAGAGAATATAATGTCAATATGTTTTGTCCATAAATTATTTCAAACTATAAAAGCTAAATTCATTTAGCCATTTGAATAATTTGTTTTTAAGTAATCTTACATTTAATAGTTTGAGATTGTTTGGTATTTTATTATAAGTACGCACACACATTGCTAGACAGCTTTTATTATATTTGATTAGCTTTGGTAAATCATTTAATACCAGTCCATAAGGACCACGTCTGCTCCGAGGATATACATCGCTTGCCGTCTTGAATCAAAATCAAAATATTTTATTTCACATAAACCAACATGGGCACTTATGAAACGTCAAAAGCTAGGTGCACGGTTCCAATTGGTTGTTTCCTATGGAGACGAGCCGGCAAGAAACTCCACGGTTACTCTTTTAAAAATAAGGGGCTTTTACAATGTTTCAAATTACAGTGTTGATAATGGGCGGACAGTATAATTGTTTATTCTTTGTTGCAAACATACATATTTGAAAGAAAGAAAGAAAAATATTTTATTTGGGACACACACAGGAAATTCAAAGAGTAAAAAATAAAAAAGGAGCATTTAAAACTAACAAAATTAACAATAAAAAAGAAAAAAAGGAAAAAAAAAAACAAGTAAAAAACCTGTGCGAAACTGTGTATTTCGTAAATACACTCGAGAGCAATGAATCCGGGTCACTTAAAGAATGTTAAAAATCTCGGAAACTAAAAATGATAGGTTAATGCAATAAATTGTATTTAATAGACAATGTAATACTCCTTAAATGAAAGTAAAAAAAATATGAGTCACCATACATTTTATTAACACAAAATTACATAAAGAAAAAAACTGCTGATCTCTCCTTAAAACAAAAATAGGAAACATGAAATTTTTGAACTTTATTACGATTTTCTTGAATTTTAATACTTCGTATTGCCTCCTCGTGCTTCCATTACTGCGTTTACGCGGTTTGGCATGCTGTACACCAAGTTCCTTATACGATTTTGGGGAATATTCTCCCATTCCTCTGTGAGAGCAATTTTGAGCTCACGAAGCGTGATTGGGGGAGGGTTTCGTTGTTTTACGCATCTGCCTAGCTCGTCCCAAGCATGCTCGATCGGGTTGATATCCGGGCTGCGCGCTGGCCACTCCATACGAGTAATGTTCATCTCTTGAAGGTAGTCATTCACAATCCTACCTGTATGAGGTCGGGCATTGTCATGCATAAATATAGCATCCTCACCTAAATTGACCATAAATGGACCAACGTGATCATTGAGGATTTCTTCCACATATCTTACGCTAGTTAAAGAGCCGTTTTCTATGATCACCAGCTCTGTGCGACTTTCAGAAGAAATTCCGGCCCACACAAGTACAGACCCACCACCGTAGGCTACTTTTTCTTCGATGCATGCTTGCTTGAATCTTTCCCCTGGTCTTCGATACACTCTGTGTCTTCCATCGTGCTTGTAGAGCATAAATTTTGATTCGTCGGAGAACATAACTTTTGACCAATCTTCAATACTCCAATTTACGTGGCTCTGGGCATATCTTAGTCTTGAAATACGATGCCCACGCTCCAGTTTAGGGCCGTTTGCAGGTCTAAGGGGTTTTAAGTTAGATTCAGCAAGCCGACGTCTTACTGTCCATGCACTTGGGTTACTTCCTCCGAGGCGTCGAAACTGATTTGTGAGTTCAGTTCCTGTGAGAAAGCGATTTCGAAGCATGGTGTTCACCAAGTATCGGTCTTCTCGTGCTGTGGTACACCTGGTTCTGCCCGTTCCTGGTCTGCGTAGGTTAGAACCAGTTTCTTCGTAACGTCGGAGAACTCTTTGTACTGTTGACAGCGACACACCGACAGTCCTGGCTGTATCGCGCTGACTCCGGCCGGTTTCCAGCATTGTAAGTATTCTGGTGCATTCTTCAGGCGTAAGCGACATAATTTCAGCTTGAATAATGAATATAGAGCACTATCAACATGGTTTATGTACCCACATAAATGACAGATTACAAACAAAAGCAAAACCAAATGCTGTAATTTCGTAGTTCCATCTTCGAAAGTGGCCCTTTTTCAAATTTGATTTTTTTATGATATAACTTTACAATAACTAAGAAGTTTTAATACCTTCATTTAAGGAGTATTACATTGTCTATTAAATACAATTTATTGCATTAACCTAGCATTTTTAGCTTCCGAGATTTTTAGGATTCTTTAAGTGACCCGGATTCATTGCTCTCGAGTGTATATAGAGATGGAAGTTGTAACAAACCAAGCTTTTTAAATATTGGCCGACATGTATCTCCGGCTGAAGTCCATAAATTGATCTTAGGCACTTCTTTTGAGCGATGAACGCTCTATTCAGATCAGTGCTATTACCCCACATTATAAGACCATAGCGTAGTAACGCTTCAACATATGCATGGCAAGATATAATAGCAGATGTTATGTTTGTTACATTTTTGACTTGCTTCAAGGTGTATACGAATTTATTAATTCTACCACTGACGTTATTTACGTTTTTCTTCCAGTTTATATCTTGATCAATTATTACTCCTAAAAGTTTTGTATGTGTTACTTGTTTAATTTGATTTATATTAAGTTTTATATTATTTTTATTTATTTACATACTTATTAAATACATTTTTAAATATTTTTATAAAAACATTTAAAAATATAAAAAATAGTGTTCCACCGGTATCGGTTACCACTACCGACCCTAACTTCACAAATTCTACATATCAGTAAAAATGTATGGCTGGTAGACCGTGTAGATTCAGAAGCTTGGCTCTACATTAGATCTGATATCTTTTTCACAGGGCAAACTTGATGTGGTCGTCTTGGCAACATTTTACATGAAATTTTTTTGGTGGGTCACCCTTTTTGAATAAGGGCTTTACAATTGATAATTTTAATTTTATGGGAAATTTTTAATAATTTAGATTTTGGGAAGGGGATATAATTAAGATGTTGTGAAAACTAAACTTGAGTATGAATGTAGAAGAATATAAACTAGAGGAGGACCAAGGAGACGAGAGACGGATTGTGTGAAAGACGATATAGGTTGCTACGGGCTGTTCCAAAAGTGTCTCATGAAAATTAAACAAATGGATCAGAAAATGTACCTATGGATGCCAAATTGTACTGCCACATACAAATTGTACTGCCACTTACAAATTGTACTGCCACTTACAAATTGTACTGCAACATATAAATTGTACTGCCACATACAAATTGTACTGCCACATAAAAATTGTACTGCCACATACAAATTGTACTGCCACATACAAATTGTACTGCAACATACAAATTGTACTGCCACTTACAAATTGTACTGCCACATACAAATTGTACTGCCACATACAAATTGTACTGCCACTTACAAATTGTACTGCCACTTACAAATTGTACTGCCACTTACAAATTGTACTGCCACATACAAATTGTACTGCCACATACAAATACGAATTGTACTGCTACATACAAATTGTACTGCGTCTTACAAATTGAGTGCTTTGGTTTGATTATCTATACTAATGATAAAACTGAAGAGTTTGTTTGTTTGTTTGCTTGAACGCGCTAATCTCAGGAACTGCTGCTCCGATTTGAAAAATTATTTCAGTGTTAGATAGCTCATTTATCGAGAAAGGCTATAGGCTATATATCATCACGCTAAGACTAATAGGGACGGATCACCAATGAGCAATGTTTTTTCTTCCTTTTGAGAGCTTCCGCTGCGTGCGCTGCGTAAACGGTTAAAGTTTCGCAAAAGTCATGTATAACAGAATTGTTCCCCTTTAAAAGTTCTAAAAATAAGTCTGCGACAGCTTCTGTTTATCTTTTAAGGTTGGCTCATTATAAACTTTTTTATGCTAACAAATTTGTTCTAAAATAATGCATTATTTGCGAAAGTGTTTTTATAAACATGATATTAATCCTGATCCAAATAAATACGTTATTCATCACAAGTATTTAATTTAAAACAAAATTTCCCTTTACATCATTTGATTTCAATGAATATCGTAGGAGATATCGCAGTTTGAAAATAACATCGCAGCAAAATAATGGTGCAAGGCCGGCGGCGGGCGGTCATGACGGGGAAGGGCGGTGGCCCCAGTTATCTCTGCGCAATACTAAAAATGACGTTCAGTACCCCAGTAAAAGTTGTATCGGTAACCCAGTAAAGTTTCTAAGACCTTAAATGATTTTTTGTCCTAGAATTTGTACTGGGTAACCCGGTAAATTTTCTTGGGTTTGCACATATGGTCCCGCGTTACTGCAGAGCCCCAGTAAAAATTCATAAACTCCCCAGGAATATTTTAAGAAATCTTTTCTCCGTGTACTGATAAAAGCGTGATGTAGGTACCTAAAACAGCTCCTTAACGTACGTGTTATTTAAAAATATTTTCACCCTTTACGTAAACGAAGTCGCGGGTTAAAGTTAGCGTTAGCCCAAAGTAACTATTCCACGCGGACGAAGTCGCGGGCAGAAGCTAGTATATTTATAAAGGTACTTAACCCTAAATTCAGATGTTTAGTCACCTTAAAGATGCTTTACATTTGACAATTTTATTAACGTACATTTTATAACGATGATTATAGATATGATAATTATTGTTAATCACAATGTAATAATGTTATTCAAACAATAATTGTTGGAAAAAGTAGTGAGCTATAAAGTGGAAACCTTCTAAATAATGAATTGAATGTGTTACTACTTCCCTTTAGTGAGGGATTGCAAAACAATGTAACCTGAACAGGGTTTGATTACACTTTCATCAGATAATTTTGGAACAGACGTTAGGACCACCCTGTATTTATTATAGTAAAAATATTTATTATTTCATTTCGATGGTAGTGAAAGTATTGTTGGGACTCTGGGTTTTCTGTAGAAAAAGAACTTAATTCAACAACACACATCGAACGTGATAGGATCAACGTACTCGCTCTCTTCAAATATTTTACACTAATTTTGTATAATTATAGTGAAGTGTAGTGTAATAGAAATATTTATATAAACTAAGTAATTGCTATTCATTTTACATTGTATAGGTATATCTGCTGAGTTTTAAAACAAATCTTTTGCTTCACTTTGTTGAGATCACGACGGTTTTGTAGGGTTCCCTACTCAAACATTGCGGGCGGTCGCGTAGTGTTATTGGGTTTTTCCAACAGGAATTTCTCAGAAGCAGCCCGCGTCTGGATTTGTGTCCGGTTGATGGCAAAAGGCTCGCCCCCTGTTACATGGGACTTAAACATAACTGGTGAAACCTAACCTCACCTAGGTCACGGTCTCTCCATGTGCCAAATGACATCTAAATCCATTCAACAGTTTTAGCGTGAAACCGTAACAAAAAATCAAATCTCCTCTATTTATAACATTAGTTTAGTGTGGTTAGGATACTCATCATTTCAGCCGAAAGACGTGCACTGCTGGACTTAGGCCTCCCCCAAACACTGCCGCTTCGACCAGTTCTGTGCTTCCTGCGGTATCGTCTTCTTCTTACTTTATTTGTTTTACCTCAATCGTGAAGGCGACTCGTCATATTCTTATTCCGATCCTTGTTTTGATCTTCAATCTGTGCTTTTCAACAAGAACTTTTCTGATGTTTTCAAAACTGTAGTTGTCCACCCTATCTATAAGTCGGGAGACAAGGACAATGTCGCTAATTACAGACCCATTTCAGTGATGAGTATACTCTATAAGATATTCGAAAAAGTTATAAACCATAGACTTACCAAATACCTAAATAAATTTAACCTTCTTCTTAATAATCAGTATGGCATTAGGACTTGAAAATCGACCGAAGATGTGGTACTGGAACTTACAGATACGAGTATTGGTACATTGGGAAAATAAATTTAAAACTCTTGCCATCTTTTTGACCTATCCTAGGCCTTCGACACTGTCTCAATTCCCACACTTCTTTCGAAGCTAGAGCATCTTGGTTTTCGCGGGATGGCCCACGATCTCTTCAGGAGTTATCTTTCAGGTCGTAAAAAATAATAAATCTTGAAAACTACCTCAGCAACCAGGAGACGATTATTTTAGGTATCCTCCAGGGCAGTGTCCTGGGACCCCCACTTTTTCTGATATACTTAAATGAGCTGTGTCAGTTATCCTTACCTAATCGCAAAATTCTAGCTTATGCCGATGACACAGTTCTAATAGTTCATGGCCGGGACTGGTCTGAAACTCGCCCCAACTCCGAGTTTACCCTGAGCACCATCATGAGGTTGCTGACCACAAATATTCTCACTCTAAATGTCAATAAGACCAAGTTTATCACATTCTCTACTATGAGGGTAAGTCAGCTCCTTACACCGATTGAAATTCGTGCGCACACCTGCTCAAACTTACATGCAGACTGTGGCTGTTAACAATTAGAAAATACCCCTATCATTAAATATCTTGGAGTCACTTTTGATAGCAACCTGAAATGGAAGCAACATATTGCTTCAGCTGTAGCTCGTGTGAGAAAACAAATATATATTTTTAAAAATTTTAGAGGCGCGGCTTATTTTTGTTGTTTATTAACCGTTTACTTTGCGCTCGCTCAGTCTGTTTTGGGGTATTGCCTAACGGTCTGGGGTGGTGCCGGTAAAACAGTGATGCTACGGATTGAACAAGCGCATAGAGAGCTGTTCTGAAGGTGCTGGTAAGGAAACAGATCCGATATTCGACATCCTCCCTATATACCCTCTGCCAGGTCCTCACCGTCAGACAGGTATTTATCCTCCAAACTATTGTTCGGAAACACAGCCCAAATGCTGTCCTACACGCCCCTCGAATAGGTTTAGTAACACGGGGTCTCGTAGAACCGTAGCTGCAAGTCGTCACTAAAAACACATAAGTTCAAAAATCAACAACAAATTAAACAAAAGCTTGTACATCTACCCATTAACCAAGAGCAAATGCAAATTGAAACTTAACTCCTGGTGAAAGTCACAAAATTATAACGAAACAGAGAAACTCGTGGAAGTGTAACATACTCATCACTCCCTCACACACCCCAACAAAACCACACGCAACACACATGCCACAAACACCCCTCGCACACTTTATTAACTCTCACCCACACATACATTGACCCTACACTCACCACATTAACTCAACGTCAAAATACATCCCAATTCATATGTCCTGTACTGTTTATTTTTTGTTTTTATTATTAATTAACTAATTCTAATTTAACTTACTTACCTATGAAGCACTTTTGCAAGGAATATCATTCCATTCTGTATCTGGAGAAGGGCGTTGTTAGCTGCGCTACAGTTTATAATTTTGCATCTATCATCGTTTTACTGGTTATACTTAGTCTTTTGTTATTGTTCCAAAACAAACTTTTTATTATTTATTTATTTATACATTCTCGCATCCAGCTGATTCCTGGGGCCTTCACCAGGTCATCGGTCCACCTTGTGGGAGGCTTTCCAAACTTACGTCTCCCGCTACGCGGTCGCCACCCAGAACCTTTCAGCCCCATCGGCCATCTGTTCTTCTAGCAATGTCCCCTGCCCACTGCCACTGAAGTTTGGCAATTCTTCGTGCTATGTCGGTTCCCTTGGTTCTCCTTCGGATCTCTTCATTTCTGATTCGATCACGTAGAGAAACTCCAATCATAGCCCTCTCCATTGCCTTTTGGGTTACTTTCAACCTTCTAATGAGGCCTATTGTGAGCGGCTACGTTTCCGTGCCCTAGGGTTATCTCTGGCAACACGCACTGGTTAAAGACTTTCGTCTTAAGACACTGCGGTATGTGGAATTGCGTAACTTCCCGAACGCTGCCCATTCGAGTCAGATTCGACGATTGACCTCTTTCTCGAAGTTGGATCTACCTAATTGGACAGTTTGTCCTAGGTAAACATACTCATCCACAACTTCGAGTGTAGCGTGTCCGATCATCATGAGAGTGGGTGTTACATGGGCATTTGACATGACCTTTGTCTTGTCCATGTTCATTTAAAGACCCACTCTTTCGGAAGCTCTACTGTTGTAGATACTAAATACTATAAATGTGAAAGTAACTCTGTCCCTCTATCCGTCTGTCTGTTACATTTTTACGCCTAAACCCCGGCAACAATCGTTTTGAAATTTGACCGATAAGTAACTTGGGACCTGGAGAAGGACATCGGCGACTTTTATCCTGGTTGTAAGTAAAAAAAAAATACACGCAAACGAAGTCGCGGGACCAGCTGGTATGGGTAAGGGTAATCTATACTACTAATTATTATTAGTAGTAAAAATTTTTTTTTTTTTTTTTTAATTTTTTTTTTTAATTTTTCAGCTTTATTAAGCTGAAAAATTTGTTTGTTTCTTTGTTTGAACGCGCTCATCTCTGGAACTACCAGTCGCATTTGAAAAAACATTTTTGTATTTGATAGCTTAGATCTTGAGGAAGTTTATAGACTATATATTTTACATCACGCTACGACCCTTAAGAGCCGCGTAAAATGAAAAGAAGTCAGAAAGAGCACTAAGCGAAAACGAAATAATAGCGCGGGCGGGCGATGCGATGCGATGCTTTGGGTCGAGGAAACAAGAAATTTCACGCGGACAGAAGCTAGTAATTGATCATTATTATGCCAACCACACTTAAAGCACAGTACAGTATGCTTTAAGTGGCAAAGGTTGACATGATCATCCTTTAAGGAAAATTCATAATAAGTAAAAAATTAATTATCATAACATAAGATACTCACCTAAGGTCGGTATCTATACTGACGTCAATAGATTTGTTGAAGTGCATACAATATCTGCTGTTGTTGTTACGTGACCGTTATTTTTTTTATAATTTAATGACATTATTATATTGTACTTACTTACAATATTTTTTTTAACTTTTTATGCAATAAGCAAATGATTTTAAAAAAAAAAACGACTACTAAAAACAACGTTAATTTCGCAAGACGCTGGCTTTTTTTTAAATTGCTAAATTGCGACCGACTTTTGAAACTACTTAAAATTATTTTTCACTTTGCTGTCGCTCTCTTGAGGAGAATTTTGAGTATGAATAGGGATGGTTATAAGTTTAGGAGTACACCAAAGAAACGATGGATAGACGATGTGAAAGATAATTTGGCTAGAAAGGGAGTGACTACCGAGATGGCGACTGATAGAAAAGTAGATATGGAAGGAAAAGACGTGTTGCGTCGACCACTAATGGACTGGGATAGAGGCAAGAGAATGAGGATGACGCCTTTTTGAAGTGGGTGTTTCTTTTAAGTTATTGCATAGCTTTTATCGCGGGCTTTGAGCGCGGCGACCGAATCAAGAAATTCCGTAACGAAAATAAAACCTAACACCCCCCACTCCGCCTACCATGTAGCTCGGCCGAGCGTTCGCTTAACGTGTATGTATATGGTATGACTGTACTTGAATTAATATCAAAGAAAAAAAATACTGCATAAATAAAAAAATTATGAATAATTATAATTGCATAAGTTGATAAAAAATGCTATGCAATAGCTTTACCGCGGCAGTCCCCGAGTGCCACACGTGTTTCTTTTTATTAAAAAGATTTTATTTTTCACTATTTCGTTGTATCTAGTAGGTACCCCACACAACTAAATTCGTGTACTATTAGCGCGGGGAGCAATAAAAGAAGTGGACTGTATGACATAAGCAATGGTTTAATGCCGTCTGATCTTACAAATATAAACTTTCCCGGACAAACAGTTAATTATTATTTAAATTAGTGTAAGAAGAGTATCGTCCAATGCAGTGGAGTCCGTTGAAGCGAGTCGTCATCAGGCTGAACCGATCCGCAGCCGCGCCGCGCCTCAGCGACTCGACGCGTTGATGATGCCGCCCGCCGCCTGCTCGTGCAGACCGCCAGGTGTTGAGGTCGATTCCCAACACGTACCACTACTTACTAGACTATGTCCCGATAACAGCATCATCAACATAGACGAACTCAATAAAATACCTATTATTAAAGCTTCTAGGGTTTTTCCATCTAGAATTTCAGCAAAAATCCCAATAACATATTGGCCAAGCTGGTAATCGAACCCAAGACCTCGTTTAGCACCACGACACCAACTGAGCGTTTCTAGTAACCCCTGCTCGTCATTACCTAACTGTTTGCTCTCACATGATGTGTCTATTTGCCCGTCCACTGTGTGTGTACACAATTCGCTCCGTCAGTTCAGCATTAAGAGGGCGCACACCGGAAAACTTCTTTAAAAAAATATTATCTCGTGACTGAGAAGGAATTTTGAATAATGGCTCAATCAGCACCCTCGGTAAGTGTGTCCAGAATTTTCTAATACCTTTTATAAACTATCATATTGAGACACGAAGCAACAAAATCCGATCGAAAGAAAAGCGGTTACATCCCTCTAGATCGTATTTTGTTCCTTCGTGTCTCAATATGAAAGTTTATAAAAGGTATTAGAAAGTTCTAGACACACTTATCGAGGGTCCTTACAAGCCGTTATTCAAAATTCCTTCTCAGTCACGAGATAATATTTTTTTAAAGGAGTGGCGCTCGTGGACCCCCTCTTAAGTAATCACTCAGCTAACGTCGTTAATACTCAAGTTTTAAGTAACTCAAACAGACTGACTTGTTAATTGTTAACTTTTTGCACTTCTCAAATACACACTGTGAATGTGTGATCCATACAAATGTTTAAATAGGTATTATATTGACTTCGAACGCGACCGCTTGTCATTCAGGGTTCAAAGTTCGATCCTAAGTTCGGGCAGTGGTATTGGGTTTTTCCAACAGGAATTTCTCAGTAGCAGCCCGGAGAATTGTTCGAAAGAGTTACCGTGGCCCTGGCGCTTAGGCAACTGAAGGAACACGGGTGGGTTTTAGTCAGTAAGAGTCTGACAAGCCTTTCCGGAGCGGGAGAAGTCATTTGACGAATGCCAACACAAAAAAAAAGGCCGGAGTTTGGATATGTGCCCGGTTGATGGCAATAGGCTCGCCCCCTATTACATGGGACTTAAACATAACTGGCGCAATGTGGGTGTACATACTGTACACCTCTGCCTGACCCTTCAGGGATTTCAGGCGTGATGTTATGTTCACAAAGTGTTATTGTGTTTTGAACCGACTTCAAAAAAAGGAGTAGGCATTCGTCAATTATTTATTTTTCCTGTATGCACACTGATTTCTCCGTGATTCCAGGCCTGATACACGTGATTCTTTTTTAATTTGGAAGTAGAAGCCCGCGCGGTGGTCCCTTACATACATTTTCTTAACTTTGCTTGTATAATTCTTTAGTCATCATCATCATCATCATCATCATTCATCATCACATAACAAGTAGTGGTACATGAACTTTTGTGGGATAAACTCAAACTCAAAGCATTTATTTCAATTAAACCATTTACAGGCACTTTTGAATTGTCAAAGAGTCGGTCAGTTAGACAGAAAGTTGAAGCTAGTTGCCCATTCCAAAACGTAGATCTCTATGGAGAAGAACGGGCAAGAAACTCCAAGGACATTCTTTTTAAATCAAGATACTACAAAATCCTGGGTACATTATTCTTGTCGATACTTTATGTGAGGACAAAATAAAAAAAATATTCAGAAACAATTCAAAATATAAGATTAAAATTTAACAAAAGCCGTGGCAGTTAAGAGATGACCAGTCTCAACCAACGGCGCCCGTTCACGAACATGATGCGTGGAACAGCAACATCCAACTCAACCATTTTGTAGGGAACCGAATGATCCAACACACGCGCCACCAACAGTGAGACATTTAAGTGAGCATGACTATACATGACATGACATGATAGGTACCTACACAAAAAAACAACCCGCTTAAAAAAAGCGACTACTAAGTTATAAATAATTGTAGTTTCTGAAGTCAGTGACAATTTGACTATAAGTATACAAAAAACAAACAAAACCAAAGCCGACCCGAGCCGACTTCCGAAACTAAAGTTATTTTTCACTTCGCAGTTGCCGCTCCTTTGCGACCGATCGTTTTTTTTTTTTGTAACATGTAACTTTTAATTTTAACTTTGGAATCTTATGGAATCGTGAGCGTAACTCCGTGATACGCTATACTTACTTACACATAATACGAGGGCTTCATAACAAACGGGCGTATAGACAACACACGGGCTAGAAGAAAAAAGAAGGTCTCCGTGCCACGCGTATCGAAAGTGAAGCTCTTTAAGTATGCGCCGGACCGTTTGTACAAACATGCCTCACGCACACTTTTACATCATAAGGTTGGCGCGTAATGGCTTACGCGGCACTACGGCGTCATTGTAGGTACTGTTCACGTCAGGTAATAAAATAAAATAATGCCTTCTTATGCTGTGAAATGGTGTTAAAATAATTCTACATCCCAGAAAAAGTGTCAAGGAATAACATATCACAAGTAAGACACTTATTCACACACACATAGATCGGTACGGTGCAGCGGTGCTTCACTTTCGTTAACATGGCGTGGAGTCCTTCTTTTTTTTCTAGTCCGTGAGACAACAGTGCAATTTTACAGGAGGGACAGAAATGAGAATAAAATTAAAACTAGTTCATATA